>JXTB01000156.1:292805-337626 GCA_002914805.1 Parasponia andersonii | reverse complement strand
TAACCACTTCTAAGAGTTTCCAAGTGGTAGAACTCAATTTGGAGCTCAAGAAAGCAAGATAGGTCTAAACTAGTCAAGGTAATTCTACTAGTTCTTCTTCCTAGGTTTTGTATTGTTATTTCAATTCTCCACTTGATACTACTTAAGTAATATTTCTTTTAGGTCCTCTTAAGTCCTAAGATCAATTTCAAAGCCTTAGAAATCAGTTTTGTGGAAGTAGAAGGCAAGAGTTTCAACAAAAGTTCAAACTAGTCAAGGTGAGTTTTTTTTTGTGGAGATTAGAATTGGTAATTTATTTCCATTACTTTAGCTCTTTAATTAAAGCTTTTATTTGATGAATTAAGATCTAAAAAAACCTTATATATGGCTGGAAAAACAGAATTTAAGTGGAAGATTAAAGTTAATCTTAAAGCCCCCAAAGTTTGCTACTTGTAGATTCAAGTGTTTCAAGTATTCCATTGTTAGAATAAGCTCCCCATACTTGTAATCTGATTTTATAAAATTAAAATGTATATTTTTTTTGATCCCATGATATAAATATATGTGTTTTGTTGCTGTTTGTGACACTAGAAAAGTGTAAAAGTGGTTTTAAGCTTTGTTTAAAACGAAAGGAATTGAAGTATACCTAGGTTGCTCTAAATGATCCTCTTGGAGCTATATATATGAGAATTGGCTTATTGATTGTTATTACAGGTCTTAAACCATGATTTTAATTATATAGGGATATCATAAAAATAGGGGAGATACTGTCCAAATATTTCTAGAACCAAATGATACCATTTAGAAGCTAGTGGACTAGTTTTTATGAAAGTAGATGACATTTTGGTTCATTTTGTGATTAGGGTTCCTTCTTTTGTAAAAGTTGTGAGTTAGTCTTGTACTTGTTTTCTTTAATCATTTTATATTGTAGTAATAATGTTAGTAAGAAAATTGACATCAGGTCTTCCACACACCTTGCCACAGAAGATACTGACCCTTTCCACTATCTTTTCTACCGGACACAAGGTAAGTGAAGATTTATTTTAACTGCATCACAAGAACAATAGTAGATACAAGATGTTTTCTTACATGTTTATGTGTATTATTTCAATTATATGTTATTTATATTATTGTTGTAAAGTTTACGGAAACATAAGTATGGCATTATCATTTAAGCATGATTTTCAAAGAAGTGAAGTTTTCCACACATTGGATTTAAAGTAGTACCATTGTACAAATTTTACAAGATATGTTTTAAGTACAGTGTTTAGTCTATCTGCATTGGGTAAGTATGGTTTGCACAGGCATCCTTCCCGTATAGGTGGGCACGGCTTACCGATTGTCGGGACTGAGTATTGTATTATGAGATTTATCAGGTGTATTACTTAGTCGGTCTGTGTTGGGTAGGTATGGTTCACATTTGTCATGTGTTTCCTTCTCGCATAGGTGGGCACGGTCTACTGACTGCCGCGACTTTTTAATGTACTTAAGGGCCTTATAGAGAAATGTTTTCTAAGAAAAGTGCATCAAAATGAAAAGTTATGAAAGAAAGAGTACAATGGGAATTTCAATAAAGTTTATGCATGAAACATGTTCATGAGCATGCATGATCTTTACTTACTGAGCATTAACTCATTTAGTTCCTGTGATGCAGGTGAGGACATTTTCGATGTATAGAGTTGCTAGTTGGCTAGCATGCTTTCTTGTCGCTATGATCATATCGATGTAGACGAGCTTGACTTGTGGGTGGTGTTTTCTTTGTATTTTGTTATTCTAGTGTGTTGTAAATATTATTGCTGATGGCAAGATAAATTGATAAGGAGTTTTAGTTGTATATTTTGTAAAGACACTTTCAAAAAGTAATGCCACATAGTTTCTTTTGTTATAGAGCTCAAAAAGTTTAAATTTGGCCCATCTTTTTGGAAAAAACTAAAAATAGGATTTATAGAAGAGTAATGCTTCCTAGTTTGACCTACATAGTCATATAGTTAAGCTAAGGAGGCGTCACAATTTAAATGAACTGAGTCTTTTTGTTTATTTTTTTTTTATATTTCTAAGTTATGAAATACTCATTCTGCCATTGACTCTGATCTCGGGTCGTGGCAAATCTCATATGAGATAATTTTGAGCTTCTGATCTTATTTTTGTCAGCATGGTGTAGAATACTGCTCATGCAGATATCGGATGAAATGACCCAAATGAAATCTAAAGGGATGAATATTTAGTTATTCACTTGCCTAGATATCTACGGGTAACATATTCTTATGAGGCGGATATATATTGCCCAATCTATTCCGATTAGAAACTCAAATACCAACGTCAATATAGTATAATTACAAACTTAAATACCGACGCCAATATAATTAGGATACGAATTTATAAACTGGCCCTATTACCCAACCATATCCTACTCTTCCCTATTAATGTGGTATAATTTGTTTATATTTTGATTAAACTCTGTATTACTTTGGCGATTTTCATGCTATTTCTAGGATTTTTATGTTTTTAGGTGTTTTAGAGGAAGAGGAATAAAAAAAGAGCTGAAATTGTGTTGAAACATGCTAAAAAATCAGAAAACTGGGTTGAAAGATGGAAAAAATCTAAAAACTGGGTTGAAAGATGGAAAAAAATCTAAAAACTAGGCTGAAAAGTTATATTTTTTAAAAAACCGAGAAACTGACAAAAGCTCTACTATAAGTCGTGAATTTTGGTAAAATAACAGTTTTGATGCTTCTGGACCCTGGGACTTTGTGAAACTCTTCCAATCTGCTTTTAAAGTCATAATAACTACAAAATAAAACTCTCTAGGTCAGATGAAAATATACTGGAAAGACCTTACACACATAAAAACGCCTATAAATCTAGAGATAAAAGAAACAAGAGGAGATTGAAGAGCTTGGAGATCGGGAGTTTTCTGCATAATTGTCTACCATTCTTTTTCCTTTCCTTTTCCTTTTCTTCTTTCTTTATTTTATTATTCTAGCACGATGTATTAATTGATTAATTATTTATACTTATATATTAGATCTTAATTAAGTTAAGAATGACCACAAAGCCTTAGATATGAACATTTAATTTTCTAGATTTTTATATATCAATTATTTATTTAAAGTTATTTATATTCTTCTTTTCATGAGTATTATGGCATGAATATTATGATTTCTATCTTGATTTATTTAGAATGCGCAATTAAATAAAAATTGTTAGAGTGAATGCTAATTAGAAACTAAATCTGTAATTGTCTATGTTTTCTGATATACTAATATTAAATTGTTTATCATTTTGATATCACGAGATTTTAAGCTTACGAGTTCATTTTTTATTGGGTTAAATTTTTTTTTTCTTCATGGTGTCCTCGCCAACTGGATGGTACACAGTGTGGTTTCTATATTTGTTGGATTAACCAACACAATACATATTTTCAAATGTATGATCCTAAAATCTATTTACTTGCTTTCAAAAAAAATCTCGTAACATTATAGTTACTTCCTATTTATTTTGTTAATTAATTATATTCTAATTTTATTATTTTTGTAGTATTATAACAAACCAACGTACACAATAGAGGAAATTAATGATATGCGGGAAGAGTGAACGGAATGCATAACCGACTTTGCGAACTAATTTGGTCGCTCAAATTCTTCTTTAGTTCTATTAGTACTAAGTGGAGAATGACACTTATTTTGCATGAGTAATTAGACTTAGTATATATAACTTGGTACATTTAGATGTAACTTTATTAGATGTTAATGCTATTTGCGTTCAACGTTTATTTTGTACTTGTGAAGAAGAAGTTTTTTAAACTTTAGTATATGAACTATGTTGGTATCTATGTAAATTGTTGTGGAATCTGAGAAATTTTTTGCAGGAAGGGACATTTTATTTCAAGGGATTATTCAATTTTTAATCCAGGAAATGGAAAAAAAATTTAGTCTATAATAATTTTAGGTAACATTTATTCTGTAAGTATTGCATATAGGAACACATTATGCAATACTTTTATAAGGTCTTTTATAAACTTCTTTTAAACAACCACTTTACGCAACATTTGGAGTAGAAATATTGTGCAATGTACTTTTTTTGCAACACTTTATAACTGTTACGTATTCATATGACTTTTAGCAATACTAGAAAATATAATACTTGACAAATGTTGCTTAATATAATAGGCAATATTTATTATATGTTATCTATTATCTTTTTTGCAGTAATGATATTGTAGGTAGATTAGACAGTGCAATTTGATTTATCAATAATGAATAATATTATGATCTAGGTTAAAGATAATCCAAACTTGTATTTGTAATATAGAATCAACCAATTTTCCTACTCTTAATGCATTAATTAGACTTATTGGAGAGAGCTTGTTCGAAATTGTCTAATTAATAGAATATCTAGATAGAGAGTTTACTTTATCTAGTGAGAATTTAGTAGAAAATAGAGTTAACATAGCTTATTGTTATATCTAGTTGATAGATATGGTGGATGAAAAATAATAGAACATAAAGAGATGGATAGCTAAGAATGCAACTGTAACAACCCGACTTTTCGGACTGTTAACTACTTACCTTCTTAACTTACTTATTTAAAAAGAGAAATTTAGATGCTAAAAATTCATGACAATTTTTTTTATGCTTTTATTTCTTTTTAAGAGATTTATATTCATAACTAACTATTTAGTTAAATTTTGAAAATAAGTAAAATGCTTCTCAATGGTTAAGTATCCTTTATTTAAATTTGATTATAAATTTTTTATTAAGGTGATTTAAATAATACGCAATCATAAAAGGCTTCCAGATAAGGAGGCAAGTCACATACGGACCACTTAAGTTCGAAGCTCTCCTTAGACACTGTTTCATAATTATATTATTTCATTAATTAAAGTACAAGATAAGAACATATAAACATTTCTAGTCTACTCTATACTTAATCTCTTATTTTAGTATTTGAAGGTTCGCTAGGGTTTTCTTCTGGATCCTCTTCTGCGTCCTCTTTAGAGTCATCCTCATTGTCATTAGTGTGTCCTTGTCCAGTGGACATGGTTCTCTCCGCATTTATTCACGGTCGTATCCTTCTTTACTCTTCTTCAGGGTTTCCTTGTTGGAAAGGTATTCTTGTGGTATTCCCGCGAGATGATTCTTCAGCCATACTGTTCCATTTCCCTTTGATATTCTTCTTCCGCATGAATTGCCTCTAAACTAATGCATTCAAGATTCATATCAATAAATGGATTTTTCATGCGTCTTCGAATATGACTTGGGATTCCATTCCAATAGGTCATAAGTATTATACTATTAGGCCATTTCAGAGGGAAGAGGCGAACTACTTTCTCGGAAAACGGATGTTATATTCTTATATAGAATCGCTTGGTCGAGATTCCTATCTATTTTTCACAAAATCAAAAGCTCATTCTTGTAATTGGGTCTCTGCTGTCGGGATCTTTATTGGATTGTTATGGTATTATCACATCCCCTAATTTAAATATGCACCTAAGCTAGAAAATATTTTTTTTATTCATCTTCTAAAATAAAATGGAAAAAAGATCCGGTAATAAATTTTTTTTTTAAATAAAAAGAAATATTTCAACAAAAAATCAAAAACCTCTTATTAAAAACATCGGAAACAAAAACTTAATACTCAAAATAACCTATGAAATAAAAATAATTAATTTTTAATCCAAAAGCCAAATACAAGAAAATAAAACTTAAAGTCGATTAAAAATGTCCTAATGCTATTTAGGGATTCCACCGCTACTGCCAGCCAACCTCCAAAGATCTATTACTAATCTGAAAATTTTAAAAGAATGGAATGAGCTTGCGCCCAGTAAGTAAATCTCATGTATACAATGAATGTCGTATTTTATGAATAATGCATTTTAAGAATCATAACAATAAAATCCCTTCTTTGAAAAACATCTTAATTATAAATGTTACTATCATAAAACTTTCGTATTTGAGCTCAACATAGTGAAATGCCAAGTCTATCAGAAGTGATGAGCCATAAACATAGTGTCATGACAAGCATATGACCTTGTAGCTATTCGGATCCCATATAGCTATCATACTACAATGGCTAGCATCGCAATTTAAACATTTGTTTTTAACATGGTGACTGTAGGTCTTTCAGTCAGGTGCACATACTCCTTTCAAGAACTTGACATACACTTAAATAAAAACATTCTTCTTTGAACAAAATCTGGTTGCATAGTACTTTAGAAAAATCATTATTTGAAAATCATAATCTCTTGTACAATTTATGCAATACTTGTGCATACTCATGTCATAATTAATATGCAAACTAATATAGCACAGCATATAACAACATATCATAATGATCATAATAACATCACATAATAGTATGTAAATTTACATATAAACATGATGAACGTCTAATTGTGTACATTTATTATGGGATTAGATCATCATTATACACTTAGAATTTCATTAAATTCCCTAATTTAAAGCACTTTTGTAGATATAGACATAAAAGCAAGAATTACATCTAATTTGTGCTAAATATTTGTTTCTGCGCAGGTTTTGTAAAATAAGTACAGATTCTAAACTTCATGGGATTTTGATCCAATTCTTGAACTCATGGATTCTATACTCAATTATTCACTAATTTCAATTCACAAGATCTGCCCAGATTATTTTGAAATGGGTCTCAAATGGATAATATTATAAATTGGACTGCACTCACGTTCAGCCCGACACTCTTTATTATTTGGCCAATTCTGACCTCATTACAATCTCAAATGGAGTGATTCTTGATGCTATGGACACGTACACAAAATTATCTAGATGATTTGTTCTTTGAGAAAATTCAAATGAAGCCGAAATCTGGGTAAAAATATCGGATCTTTCCACCTGATAAGATCAGTAACTGATTTTGACTCAGCAGAACCTAACTTCACCAATTTTGCTATAAGTCAAGAAATACATCTCCAATGGATGCAGTTTTGGTGGCATACGACTTCTAAGAGATAAGACTTCAAGTTTTCTTCTTTGATCAAGACATTTCTCGTCCAAATTCATAAAGTTTCAGATACATCTTTGAGAGAGACTGAATCTGCCAAAACAAGTTGCCAACTTGCTCTTATCCTTAGTTTACAAATTTGACTTTGTATCTCTAAATTTTCCTATAAATAGATGCTTAAGCTAGGCTTAGGAGGCATCTTGGTTTTGTAAACTAGATCACTCTCTTTTATTCTCCTCTTGTTATTCATGATATTTTAATCTTGCTTTGCCTTCAAAGTAGTAAGAGTTTTATATTTATAGTTATGTTCATATTGTTTTCATATTTATTATTCTTCTTCATCATATTTACTTAATCTTGCATGTTGCTAAGGTGAAAGGGTGAATTTCTTGGGGGAAAGATAGGTATAATCTAAATTCTAGGTAGACTTCATTGTTTATATCCTTTAATCATTATTATATATGTGCTATTTAATTTTCTTAATCAATCTTAATACCCTCCTTGTTAAGTGGTGGGTTTTGATTCATTGTAGTCAACCTTTGACACAATAAATACTTAATTCCTTTTGTACCGGTTGTGCTAGGAAAGAATTTTGATTTGTTGTGGACATAAGGTGGCACCATGAATGCTTGACCACATTTGCAAGTGTTGGCGTTATCAAAGAAGATAATTAAGAAAACTAATCTAATCACATAAATAACTAATAATGAACCTTTAATGATTAATCTTCCGATTGGAACCTCCGTTGTGTGTGGATTCCAATCGAGTGATAAAAGACCTTAGGTTATACTTATTTGATGTACCCAAGAGTGGATCCCCTAATCTTAGCAACTGTTTAATTTTGCAACTTTATATCGTTATATTTTTGTCATTTTTTTTTATATTGTCATAATCATCCTATAACATAATTTCTTCTATCATCTTTATTCCTGTAATATATGTATTATGGTCTTGTATTATTTACTAACCTTCCTGTGGATCGACCTCGGTCTTACCGAGTAATTTATTACTTTGACACTCCTGCACTTGGGAAAAGACTTCATTAATTTGAATCAGTCAAAACACATAGGGTGAGATTTACTTACTTCAAGTCCTTAGAAAAACTTTGTAGTGAAATACCACACAACCATCCTTGTTGAAACCATGTGCCTCTTATTTATCATTTATTTTTTATTATTTATGCCAAAAAAGAAAAAAATATATTCATTATAAAAAATATTAACACATGCTATCATTGCTCTTAAGAAACATTTTATATATGTTTGAAAAATATCTATAGCATAAAATAACATAATAATTTTCATAACAAAATTAAATCTATAAACATTCAGCAACCATAGCATACTTAAATAATTTTAGATTCAACAATATAATTCGGTTTATCCTAAAAATTTGCATAACTCATTAAGACATATAAACAAAGATCCAGAAAAATTATCAGAATTTATAAAAAAATATTTAGTACATTTTTCATAATTTTGATTCCAAATATTATAACCTAGTAAAATTGTTAAACTGAAAACCAGTGTAGAATTATAGATTTTTTTCTTAAATCAAAATAATCTGAAACTTTATGAAAGTATTTTTAACACAATATAAAACATGTATAAAAATTATAGACTCCAAAATAGACAATTAGATAGTACTTTAAATTCATGAAATTCTATATCAGGAATCATATCAGCACCAAAATCAGTAAAACAATAAAGATTTCGAAAATCATATTTAATTGTAGAAATTTCCAAAAATTGTGAAAATATTTGGAGACTAATCACACATTGTTAAACACCCAGTAAAAATTTCAAGTCGAAAAGATATCAATAGCATGAGTTTTGAACGTTAATAAACGAGAATATTAAGTCTGTCAGATTCACTGATGTTAAGGATAATATAAATAAAAAATTTAATAACGAATACAAATAAACCCCTATGATCATAAAAATTTCCAGAATATAATGTAACATATAAATAAACAAGTTATTAAACTTTCAGGTTATAAAAAAAATTCTAACCCTAGATATCAGAGGTTGAATTTTGATCTAACAGTAGTAAAAAAAATAATAAACTCAAATAAAAGAGTGGTTTTAAATATTTACCTTCTTCTTGAAAATTGAAGAAAACTAAGCAAAAACTCTTGAAAATCACAAATACTCTTAGCAACTAAGAGAGAAAAGTAGGTAGAAAAATTTAGTAGGAGGCTTAATTGCATTCTTATGAGAAAGAGATATATATATATATAGGTTTTCAGCTTAGGATTCTGTTTTTTTTTTTAAACTAACGTATTGACTTATTACTAGGTTTCATCAAGTTGTGAGAAACTTCCATTTTATCCTTTTTTGACAAAATTAGAATTTTATTTATTTATTTTGTAATAATAAGTAAATACTAACTGTTGATGGAGGTTTTATCAACAATAAATTTAGAAACAATTACGAGATGTGGCTTATGTAAATTGGGTTATTAATCAAAGTAAATAAAGAGACACAGGATTTTATAGTGGTTCAGCCCCGAAAAAGATGAGCTTACGTTCACTGTTTTTCACTATTTTTTGAAGAATTACCAGAACTCAAAGTTACAATGTGCTGTCCGGAAAGAAGAAGAAAACAGTGTTTAGAATTCCTTAGCTTCTCTAGATTTGGTAGAAGAAAAAATCTCTCTCTATGCTCTCAAAGGTTCAAGATAAAAGTCCAAAAAGTCTAGTCTCCAAAAGAAAAGTCCCTAAACAGAGTCCTAAAGAGAGAATCCCCCTCATCGAAACATTGAGCTCCCTTTATATAGATGAGGGTAACTCAATGTTCCTAATTGTGAAAATGGGTAACTATACAATCGCGTAATATAATTTGAGTAACAACATAATTGGTTAACCACTTAAATTGGGTAACTAGTCGAACTTGAAAGAGAGACTTCTGTTTCTCTTTCCTTGTAGGTTACCCATTTGGTGATGCAAAGATTAGTTTCCTTTTCTCTCGGGTCGCACATAACTTATGCGGTAGAGGTCGCATGTAACTCCTACGGTGGAAGTCGCACGTAACCTATTCGGAGGAGGTCGCACATAACTTATACGGTGGAGGTCGCATGCAACCCTTTCGGATGAGGTCACACTTATTCTTACTCATGCGACTTGACATAGGATTTTTGACCGCACAACCATTGCCCCCCAGCTCCATTAGTTCTTTAAGACAAAATGGAGCTTCCTTTTAATTGTAAGTGAGTGCGAACTTAAAAAATGCGATGTCACGACCTAGACTTGGGATCCTTGAAGAGTCGGAGTCACCAGATCTCAAATCTCACCTTTCTCAAGATCACGCGTACCTTTTTCTGACAGACGAGAACACGTGTTGCCTTTTCTAAGAAAGATAGTTGAACTCGAGGAGACTCAAGGATATCAATGATGCCAACCGTCACTTTTAAACCAAATCTTTTCAAATTTCTAAAGATTCTGATTTATCTTCGAAAAAAAAATCAAATCCCGCGTGAACTTCGGCCTTTAGATCTGAAAATCAAATACCTTGATTTACGGCTGTGATTTAACGGTGCTCGAGGTATAAATATCGAAAATCAATCCATCTCTCCTCTTCATTATAGACTCTCCATCTTTCTAAAAATCCCAAGTTTTTCAGAGAGTCCTACAGCGCCGTTTCTTCCTTCAGCTCGCACAATTCCAATATCTTCTCTGATGTTCAGACAGTATCTCAATCCCTCCGCTTTCGACGAAAGGTTAGTTCATTCCTTCTCTCTTACTGTTCTTCGTATGTTCTTGGAAATACTCAGTTTCAATTTCTAGGAATAGAAACATATCCCATATCAGAACGAACTGAAATGGGAATTATTTTAATCCCCTTTTCTGGTTCATAGAATACTCACTAGGTAATGGTAAAAAACAAACTCGTGAGAAGAGTTTCTGGGGTCTAATACCCTATTTTATTTTCTGATAAACTGCTCGAACAATTTTTATGAATCCGTAGACCTCTTAGAAAAAATCGATGAGCTTGCTTGTTAGTACAATCCTAGGATGTATCCCCAAAGTATACTGGCATAGTGAGAATCCTTGATGCTCGCATAGGAATAAATCCATCCGTATTTCTTTTCAGATGTCTAGTAGTGAGGAATTTAGGGAAGGGAATGCATTTTCTGGAGAATCTGACTCGAGTGTTAGCTCCATTAACCTTGAAGACTACCTTGAGCCGGAACTCGAGATAAAAATAACAGGGGTCAGGCAAAGTAGTCCTCGCATAGGCGATCTCCCTCAGGACCAGTGGCCCCGACATATCAGGGATGCTCCTGCATTTTCATCGGGCTATCAATACGTAGAGGGGAATTGGTCATGTACCAATATAAAGACAAGCTGCACATCGAACAAACTCAGCAAAATCGCGAGTAGCTATAAGATCGCCATACCTCTTTGCCTACCTATGGAATTCAACTGACCACACACACCACCACATGGACTTGCTTCTTTTTCTGAAGCAGTTCTCAAGTGTGGCATCCACCTCCCACTTCATCTGTATATAAAATCGATTATTGACTACTATGGGGTCGTTCCTTTTCAACTGACTCTTAATTCCTATAGGTATATAGTAGGCTTGTATATACTTTACCATAAATTAGGTTTAGAGACCCTTTCTCCCGAAGAGTTCGCTTGGTTTTACCAAGTGAAATAAAACCCGTCAGATCTTGGCTTCTTCTATGCGAGCAAATTGTCGAACCAGGCAATAAAAACGATCTACGGGGTTCGCAACAACATGGGAAAATGGAAAAATCCATTTTTCCACTTTGACTATGCGGATAACGGCTTCTTTCAAAATCCTGGTAGGTAGTCTTCCAATTTATTGCCTTTTTCTATTTTGTTACTTTTATACTGATCGCATTCGAATGTTATCGCAGACAACAGGGATCGGCCCGGACTTTCTAGGGAACAGCTCGCAAGGGTATTCAAAATCAATGACCTTTCAATTGAGGAATTTAATTGGAAGGTACTAGGTACTTCAAATAACCTGGTCACTTGCAGTTTGCTTCCAAAGGGAGCTGTGTTCCCAGACCCCCCGGTCCTTTCGTCTAGACCTTCGAGTTCGAAGAAGAAGCTAAGGAAAAAGATGGATATAGGTGCCTCGTCTTCCAGACCTAGGAAACAAAAAGTACCTGCCACCCTTCCAACCTCAGAACCTTTTCCAGAGATAGCATCACTACCAGCTCCTCAACTAGCTCCTCCACAAGAAGAAGGTAATCATATACATTCTTACCTTTGTATTTTATCTCCTCGCTCACTTACATATCTGTATAGAGATGGTCATCAGTAGTGGCTTGCAAGCACCACCCTCAACTCTCGGGTCTATGGCAAAAACTAAGATACCCGAGAGCACTCCGTCATCAAAAGGGAAAGAGAAGGTTGACAACTCCAAGAAAAGAAAAGTTACCTTCGAGGACAGCACAGCAAGGTTGCCTCCAACACAGCCTCAGCCAACGAGCCATTCCGAACCACTTAAAGAGGCTGCCACTTCTTCGGAACTGATCCTGGCAGATAAGGATGAAGAGCTCTTCGCGCTCCTCGATCGATTACCAGAGAAGGCTGGTATGAGCGCAGCCTTCATTGATCGCTTCACATCCGAGGAAGGCTTGGAGCAGATGAAGTGACGATCTGCCAAAGTCGCTTTTGTTTCCACGATGAGGATGCTGGCCAATGTAAGTACTTTTCTATTCTTTCCTTAAATGTATTCTCTTAGTATTAATGATTAGATTTTTCAGACCGTGGCTACTGCTGTCCTGATGCACGATCCAGTCCTCGAATACTTGGAGAAGGCCGAAAAAGTTGAAGAAATAACCCAAGTATTCGAGAATTCGGAGAAAGCTCGGGAGGAGGACAAAACAGCCTTCGACTTGGAGAGGCAGCAGTTGCTTGAAGACCTGGCCAAGGAGAAGCTCGAGAAGGAGAACGTTGAGGTGAAAGTCAAAGAGCTCGAGAAAACCATCTCTGAGCATCCGAATCGCATGAGGGAGGCGACCACTGAGGCAGTTCACAAAGCAATTGAAGAGTTTAAGGCGACTGAAGTCAAAGAGCTCGAAGATAAAGCTAGTGATATCGCCTCATCGACCATTATTTTCAATATTTTCTGCGAGCATCCGGACTTTGACTTCTCCATCCTTGGCGAGGACGTGGTCGAGCTCGTCCAAAGTTGGAGGGAGGACACTGCCAAAGCTAGAGATGGCGGTGCGAGCCCTTCCGCATAACACTTGTATTTTTTTTTTTAAGAATAATGCGGGCTTGCTCCCCCTTCCTTTCTGCTTATGTACTTGTGACAATTCTTTTAATAAATATTATTATTTTTTCCTGTCAGATGCTCCTGCAAAATAATGAAAACACAACAATAATTTTAACCAAGTAGTTAATCACTAAGTGACTGATCAGTACGCTTTTAGTGATTTGAATCCAACTAACTTAAAACGAGTTTTAAGTGTTAGGATAGGTTAGGTCGCTTAAGAAAATAGCCTATGAGTGACGCAAACTCAACTGTATTTCAAAAGTTCCATGTCAAAATAGGATATAGCAATATATCACATCGAACAATGAATGTTTGGCTTAGTTACTTTTTTGTTCGAGGAGGGAAATTGCGTTATACGACATGCTGAGGCATGAAGCGAGGAGAAAATCCTAGGATTTTAAGGAATTTCAGATACTTCGACGATCTAAAACTCCGTCTCCTCTAAATGGACGTTTTGCATAGTCCCTTAGGAAACAAGTAGGAGATAACATTCTGATCCCATTGCCCCCTCGAGTTTTATGGTGTCCGAAAACTGCCATAAAACTATAAAAAGATGAACAGAAACAAGTAGGAGATAAAATTCTGATCCTACTGTCCCCTGAGTTTCATGGTGTCCGAAAACTGCCATAAAAATGAATTAAACGAAGTTGAAGTAATAGCCGAAGAAATATTATTGACGGACGACATCGAATGACGAAATAACAAAGATACAATAGGCCGTTGAAAGTTCATGGAAGATAAACATGAAGATTCATTGATAATAACGATGAAGTTATTCTGCATTCCAAGCATACTCGATCTTTTGTCCACCGATGCGAGCTAGGTTGTACGTCCCAGGTCGAATGACGTTATTAATAACATAAGGCCCTTCCTAGGAAGGCCCAAATACACCAGCGCCATGTTCTTTATTGTGAGGTAGAACTCTTCGAAGGATAAGATCACCAACTTCAAAATGTCTACCTTTAACTTTGGAGTTATAATATCGAGCAGTGCGTTGTTGATATGATGCAATTTGGAGTTGAGATTGTTCACGTCGTTCTTCTAAAAGATCGAGTTCAATTCTCTGTAATACATTATTTCGATTTTGCTCATAAACAGATCGCCGTAAAGAGCCTGCACCAATTTCAACTGGGATCATTGCTTCATATCCATAAGCCAGAGAGAATGGACTCTCTCCAGTAGTGGTTCATTGAGTGGTGCGATAAGCCCATAAAACTTCTGGAAGTACTTCTGGCCAAGCTCCTTTATGCTCCTCCAACTTTGTCTTTATATTTTGTTTGAGTATTTTGTTTATTGCTTCGACCTGTCCATTGACTTGTGGATGAACAACAGCAGAGAAACTCTTCTTGATACCCAAGTTGTTGCAGAAGTCACGGAATTCATCACAGTCGAATTATTTCCCATTATTAGAAATTATAGTATGTGGTATACCATAACGGCAGATTATACATTTGTAAACAAAATCTATCATCTTCTTTGCGGAAATGGTGCTCAAGGCCTCAGCTTCCGTCCATTTTGTAAAATAATCGACTGCGACCACCGCATACTTCAGACCTCCTCGTGCTAATGGAAGAATCCCGATAATATCAATTCCCCAAACAGCAAATGGCTATGGACTAGTCATTGTAGTTAAAGGAACATGTGGTTTTCTAGGAATAGTCGCAAATCGTTGACATTTATCACACCTCCTAGCAAATTCCAATGTATCCTTCTTCATAGTCGGCCAAAAATACCCTTGTCGAAGAATCTTGTTTGCAAGTGCTTGCCCCCCAGAATGATTTCCACATATTCCTTCGTGAATTTCCCTCATAATATAGCGTGCTTTTTCATCATTGACACATAATAATAATTGCAAGCTAAAACTCCTTCGATAAAGCTTCTCATCATGGATGATATAGTGGATTGCCTTCATGCAGAGTCGCTTTGCATCGTCTTTGTTCTCAGGAAGATCGCCATTTTGTATATATTGCAGTACGGGATCCATCCACAATGGTTTTTCATCAACCGACATAGCTACTTAGGGTTCGACCTCGATGCTTGGCGATATAAGAAATTCAACAGAAACTACCTTCAACAACTTTGCATCTTTTGTCGAAGCGAGCTTAGCAAGTGCATCCGCCCGGGTATTTTCAATGCGAGGAAGAAGTTGAATATTATAAGCAGCGAATGTTCAGAACAATTGTTGCACCTTTTGCAAATAGGCCATCATTCTCTCTCCTCTCGCTTGGTAATCGCCCTTGACCTGACAAACGACCAGCTGGGAGTAGCTGTATACTTCAATCATCTTGACCTTCATTTCCTGTGCGAGCTTTAGCCCAGCTATCAATGCTTCATACTCAGCCTCATTATTCGACGCTAGGAATTTGAAGCAAAGTGCACAGTGAATGTTGTGCCCTTCAAGACTGATTAAAACTAGGCCCGCACCTGCTCCACTTTCATTCGATGACCTATCAACATAAAGTTTCCACAACCTTGATGTATCTGAAGCGGGTTTTTCGAGTACTCCTGTGGGGAGATCGACATCGTATGTAAATTCGGCAATAAAATTTGCGAGAGCCTGACCCTTTATGGCAGTGCAAGGTTGAAAATTGATGTCAAATTAACTTAATTCAATAGCCCACATAAGCAGCCGTCCTGATGCCTCAGGTTTTTGTAGGACCTGTTTCAACGGAAAATTTGTGAAAACCCTGATAGAGTGAGCATGGAAATAAGGTCGAAGCTTTCTTGATGCGATGACGAGCGCTAGCGCCAATTTCTCCATCTCTGGATATCTGGTTTCGGCATCAAGTAATCTTTTACTTACATAATAGACAGGTCGCTGAATATTTCCCTCCTCGCGAATTAATGCAGCACTCGTCGCATACTTGGAAACAGCGAGATATAAGCATAATTCTTCTCCTGGGTTTGGCTTCGACAAGAGAGGAGGAGAACTCAAGTACTTTTTCAACTCTTGGAATGCCTGCTCGCATTCTTTCATCCACTCGAACCTCTTTGATCTTTTCAATACTTCAAAGAAAGGTTGGCATTTTTCGATTGATCTGGATACAAACCGACTCAGTGCAGCTACTCTTCCTGCTAAGCTTTGCACATCCTTGGGTTTACGAGGAGATTGGATATCAATCAACGCTTGTATCTTCTGAGGATTTGCTTCGATTCCTTGCTGATTGGCCATAAAACCCAGAAATTTTCTAGATCCTACCCCGAACGCACACTTCTAGGGATTCAGCTTCATTTGATATCTCTGGAGGATTTTAAACATCTCATCAAGGTGCTTGATGTGATCTTCGACCTTCTTTGACTTCACCAGCATGTCATCGACGTATACTTCCATTGTCTTGCCAATTTGTTTTGCAAACATCATATTGACAAGACGTTGGTAGGTCGCTCCTGCATTGATAAGTCCAAAGGGCATCTTTTTATAACAGTATAATCCTCGATCCGTGATGAACGAAGTATACTCCTCATCTAACTCGTACATGGGGATTTGATTATATCCAGAATACACGTCCATGAAACTTAAAAGTTCATGCTCCAATGTCGCATCTATAAGCTGATCGATTCTCGAAAGTGGGAAGCTATCCTTCGGGCATGCTTTGTTGAGATCGGTGAAATCGATACACATTCTCCACTTCCCATTGGGTTTCTTCCCCAAAACCGGGTTTGCAAGCCAGTCAGGATAAAAAGACTCTCTTATGAACCCAATTTTGAGCAGCTTCTCCACCTCTTCTTTTAATGCGATGTAGCGCTCTGGATTCATAGCTCTTCTTTTCTGCCATACAGGCTTCTTTGTCAGATCTATGTTAAGAAGGTGGTATATGATCCTCTAATCAATCCCTACCATGTCTGAATGTCGCCATGCGAAGACATCCAAGTTAGATTTCAGAAAAGCGACCAATGAAGCTCGCACAGGTCCTTGAACCTTCGTTCCAATTTAATGTCTTGGAAGACATGTCGAATGATAAGTCCTCCAGATCTTCAATGGGTCCAGTTCTAAACTCTTCGTCTATTTCTCGAGGATCGAAGTCTTCACTGGTCGTTTCGATTGACACTTTCACTGATGGTTTGACTGACGCTTTATCTGATGGCTCGACTGACGCTTTGTCTGACGACTCGTCTGGAGCTTCGACTGATGTTTTGCCTGCTACTTCGACTAACGCTTCGCCCGCTCACTTCCTCTGGCAGGTGGACCATCATTGTGCGGGACGTCGCATCCTTTGCTGCGAGTTTCAGTGAGTTATTATAACAAGTCCTCGCATCATATTGGATTCCTCGCACCTCGCCTACCCCGTGTTAGGTCGAGAACTTCATAGTGAGATGGTAGATCGAAGTGACGGCTCGAAGTTCCCTCAGTATCGGTCTTCCCAGCATAGCATTGAAAGTAGAGGGGCAATCTACCACCAAAAACTAGGTCATTACCGTTGAAATCCTAGGATAGGTTCCAATGCTGACCATCAATTCAATCATGCCCATAGGCATCAGGTTGTCACTAGTGAAACCATAGAGTGGAGTGACGGTAGGCTTCAAGTCGCTCTCATTCAACCCCATCTTCTTAAAGACGTCGAAGTACAGGATGTCCATAGCACTCCCGTTATCAACCAATACTCGCCACAGCTGTGTGCTTCCATAGTTGAATAATGGACTTCCCTTGCATCCTGCTTGGTGAAGGTAATGTCTATGTCCGGTTCTCGTTGAAGCTTGCATGGTCATTGCTCAAGATGCATGACGTTAGTTAATGGCTGTTGTCGAGCTTCTCGTGCATACCTGTCTTGAGCCCTTTTCGAATCTCTGCCAACATGCGGTCCTCCGAAGATAGTTCAGACTTCACGCTGAATTTCTGGAGGTCGCTGTTGGTTCTCTTCTCACCTTTCGTCGTTCTGCCTAGTGTACTGCCACAATCGCCCCTCTTTAATCAGCCTTTCAATTTCATCCTTCAAGGCAAGGCAATCATTGGTATCATGCCCAATATCATTGTGATACAGGCAGAACTTGTTGGGGTCGCACTTTGCCCTGTCCCGCTTCATTAGTTCCGGTTGACGGTATCGCTCTTTCTGGTTTGTGACCGCATAGATATGATTTATAGGTGCGTTTAACTCAGTGTGATTGTTGAACCGCATGGGAGCTCTTGAAATCTCCTACTTTTTGGGTCTAGGCTGATTCTCCGTCGGCTGTTCATTATTCCTTTTGTTTTTCTTATTACCGTTATTGTTGGTAATGACCGCGTCTTTAGTCGCATCTTTCCTTCCTTCTTTATTCGTCTTTTGAAGATTCTCGCGCGAAGATTCTACTCTCAGATGCTGACTAACCCTTCGGTAGAAGTCTTCTAGAGTTCTTCATTCTTGCTCAAGCAATTCCTCCCAGAGTTTAGTTTCTGGTCGCACCCCGGCCATCATGAGAGTTAGAACTCCTCCCTCAGGTGGGTTGTTGACCTTTGCTAATTCTGAGGTGAATCGATTGAGATAAGATTGTAGAGTCTCCTCTGGACCTTGTCGGATTGCAGACAAGCTAATAAGCGGAACTGTGAAATTCTTTGCAGCTTGAAACTATCTCAAGAACGCCGTCTGAAATTGTTGCCAAGACGAGATCGAGCCAGATTTGATTCCTCGGAACCACTTCTTTGCTGCTCCTGAGAGAGTTATAGCAAAACATCTGCAACGTGTATGATCATTGATACGATGGAGTTCCATCAAGTCACTGAAGTGATCCATATGGTCCTGTGGATCAGTTTTCCCATCAAAAGTGTTAATGGTGGGAAGTCTGAATCTAGTAGGTAGGGCTGCAGCTCGAGCTTTCTCGCTGAATAGCGATTGACGATACCCATCAGCGAGCTCATCATCCCAACCAGCAAGTGCATCTAATGCGATCCTTAAAATGTGAACATCGATGTTCGGAGGGAAAGCATTCTCTCTTGCTGGCAACAAGGGCGGCCTTTGATCGTTATCCTGATGCATGGCGGGCTGGTCAGGTAGAGTCTTCTGCGATCTGTGAGAAGAATCCAGCGAAATAGTGCGACGAGATTGGCTTTGGTCATTATGATGCAATACGGATCGATCATGGCTATGTCGTCGCTCCAAGTATTGTCTTAGGTCTGCAGGATCTTGTCTCGACTCCCTACTGATTCTTTCGAAGACACTTCTCGATAGTCTTTTTCGTTCGCTGCTCAAGCGATCTTTATCAGTGGATTTACGAGAAGATTGTCCACGATCACGGTTAGTGCTTGATCTCTCCGTACCAGATTCTGGAGGTAAGTTTGCGACTTTGTCTTTCTCTTTGGAGATGCAATCTTCATGACGCTCTTGCTGGGTTCTTGGCTGGTCGCGTCTTCTTATCTCTAGGATCTGTATGCCTTTCTCAGGTAGTTGAGCAGGACGTTCTTTGAGACATTCATGCTATGGTGGTGTCACCATCTGCCCTTCAGCAAGTCGTCGTAGGGTGTCATTGATCTGGTTAGTGACTTGCTGAAGGTTCACCAGCGTCTCCTCCATGCGATCCTGTCTCTGGGAAAGGTTCTCTGTTGCGGTCATAGTAGGCTGATCCTGAGCAGGGTCTGCCTGTGCAGCAGCAGTGCTTTGGGGTTGGTTTTGGCTAGATCCGGTGACTCTGGTAGTGTTTCTGGTGTTTGCCATTATTAAAAAAGTGAATTTTGACAAACTGTTTTGCCGGAATAGCCCTCCTTCTAGCGCCAATTGTTGATGGAGGTTTTGTCAACAATAAATTTAGAAAAAATTACGAGATGTGGCTTATGTAAATTGGGTTATTAATTAAAGCAAATAAAGAAACACAGGATTTTATAGTGGTTCAGCCCCGAAAAAGATGAGCTTACGTCCATTGTTTTTCACTATTTTCTGGAGAATTACTAGAACTCAAAGTTACAATGTGTTGTCCGGAAAGAAGAAGAAAATAGAGTTTAGAATTTCTTAGCTTCTCTAGATTCGGAAGAAGAAAAAATCTCTCTCTCTATGCTCTCAAAGGTTCAAGATAAAAGTCCAAAAAGTCTAGTCTCCAAAAGAAAAGTCCCTAAAAAGTCCCTAAACAGAGTCCTAAAGAGAGAATCTCTCTCACCGAAACATTGGGCTCCCTTTATATAGATAAGAGTAACTCAATGTTCCTAATTGTGAAAATGGGTAACTATACAATCGGGTAATATAATTTGAGTAATAACATAATTGGGTAACCACTTAAATTGGGTAATTGGTCGAACTTGAAAGAGAGACTTCTATTTCTCTTTCCTTGTAGGTTACCTGTTTGGTGATGCAAAGACTAGTTTCCTTTTCTCTCGGGTCTCACATAACTTATGCGATAGAGGTTGCATGTAACTCCTGCAGTGGAAATCGCACGTAACCTATTCGGAGGAGGTCACACATAACTTATATGGTGGAGGTCGCATGCAACCCTTTCGGATGAGGTCGCACTTATTCTTACTCATGCGACCTGACATAGAATTTTTGACCGCACAACACTAACCAAATCTATAAACAAGTAACATAATAAAATAAAATCTATATATTAATACATACATAAAAAAAACAAAATTGTGGAATCAAAACTTTACGCACAACACACTTATTTTATCATTATAATAATAATAACGACATTACTAATAATAATAATAACAATAGACATACCTAATCATATAGATGATGTGTGTTTTATTAAAACTTAGGCATATATATATATATATAAGTTTGTTATCAAATTATTTGGACTCTAAAAATAACTAGACTAAGATTTAAACAACAATAATTACTAGAATAATTCACTTAACTCGATAATAGATATAAATTAATCACATTATTATAACAATCACATATAAATGCAAATGCATGAAAATTTATTTCTCATTAGGCACATAGTCCAACTTAGCTTTCATGGGCATATTCCACTACAACCATATTCACAAAAATTTTGTTAGTGCATAATCGTTTCACTTATCATAACCATAGATTTAAAACACATGAAAAACAAAAATCATATTATAGGATAAACTTGATATTATAGGTATTCTATTTGTGAAAAATGTGCTATGACTAATCTGCAGAATGTTTCCTAACTCATATTATCTACTATATGTTCTGATACTGGCCACCATACTCGAGCATTATTTCACAGTTGTATGAGTGCAAGAGTGGTCCATTCGTACTTTTAGATATGACACACTCGTAAAAGTTGTTCTGTTTTGTCAAGCCAATTCCCTAACACTTCAGGTGTAGATTCTCCTAAGTAGTATAGTGGTCGTCCTACTCTAAAGGCAGCCACTACTGCGGCCCTAAAAAATTGAAGTTGGGCAATCTCTCAGTCCATCAGAATGTCGATTATCTGGGTATCCATTACTACTATATAATACGTACTTAAGGTTAAATAATATACTAAGCAAAAATTCTACTTACTTGAGTTGTCTGAAATGTTAGGGAGGGATACGAGGTAGGATGGCAGGATACCCACTCTGATACCAACTGTAACAATCCAACTTTTTGGACCGTTAACTACTTACCTTCTTAGCTTACTTATTTAAAAAAGAGATATTTAGACGCTGAAAATTCATGACAATTTTTTTTATACTTTTATTTCTTTTTAAGAGATTTATATTCATAACTAATCATTTATTTAAATTTTGAAAACAAGAAAATTCTTCTCAATAATTAAGTATCCTTTATTTAAATTTGATTATAAACTTTTTATTAAGATGATTTAAATAATGTGCAACTATAAGGGTTCCCAGGTGAGGAGGGGTTCACATACGGACCACTTAAGTCCCAAGCTTTTCTTAAACAGTTTAAGTCTTTTTGACCGAACCCCTTGTGTTTTGCATTTATTTAAATCAAAACATTTTCTCTTTTAGAACTTTTGAAAAATATTTGTTTAACTTTTATTCAATCGAAATACATTTTTAAGTTCAATTTAATTAAACCATATATTGCAAAATAAAATGCCAAGTTATAAGTATATTTTCAAACAACATCAAGCTTATATAATTGAAATCACTTGTCTCATAATAAAAACATATACAGAAGTAATTTTAACAGTGACATTCCATTGCTCGTGCCTCGCATTCATCCCTACCTCGACTAACTAACCCATCAATCAAATCAGAGGTTTCTTTCCTTGGGTATCTATAGCTAAAATATTTTTATATGATAACATTGTAAAGTAAGCATGCATCATTTTTATAGCATAGGAAATGTATCTTTATAAGCATACATTATACATAGGCCATATAATATTAATATAAAGGCAAGTTAACATATGAAATAATTTCAAACATATCATACTGCAAACATGAAATATTTTCAAAACATCCATGCCATAAGTGAAATTATACTTACCTCGTAATATGATTATCCTAGTTCCACTCATTAATTACGTACGTCTAAGTCCAAATTTTGCCCTGACATATACATGCTCTATTTGTCAAAGTAATTTAAAGTAGCCTTGTACTTTTTTTTAACTTTTAATTACTTAGTAGGCTTAAAACATTTAAGACTTAGTCTTGATCAAACAAAAAACTTCACATTTGAGAAACAATGTCATATTATATTCATTAACCAATTTATACTTTCAACTTAGATGAATGAGATTTAATTCTCTTTAATCTTGATCATAGTGATCTTTTTAATCTATCAATAATTTAGTTATTGATTTGATTAATATCATCCTAAATTAGTTAAGTTTCCTTAATTTTATTTATTTTTATCAAATACTTTGAATTATTCTTGATTAACTTCCTTATTCGTAATTCAGGGTCATAATTAATGAGTCAAATACATTAATGGCTACACAGATTTAAAAATCTAAAATCATATTTGGACTAAATATTATTAGGCATTGGTCGTGCTTTTTAGGCCCATTACTAAACTTAGACAAAATACAATGAGATGCATACATTATTTATTTCCTACAATTGATTTTATGTCTTAAATTTAAGTAAATATTTTCTTATCCCAATTAGAGATCTAAAATAAAGTTTTCTATTTATTCTTATACCAAATTTCTAACCTAAAATTTCAAGTTTTATAATTTATATTTTTGCCCATAATCTTAAGATTTCTAACATTTATGCCCTCCAATGATAAATATTGAGTTATAATTTATCGTTTTGTTAAAGATTCTTCCTTTATTTATTTTTACACTTTAATATGGTCTTAAAACTGCCTAAAATATTTTTCTCACATATGTGACCTATATTTTGTCAAAATTACACTTTTGACCAAAATACTCAAAGTTTTGGCATTTTAGTCCTTTCAATTTTTGAGCAAACATCTTTAATTTTTGGAAAGCATTTTTAATGGGTAAAAATCTATACTTAAGGATCTAAGTCTAAATCATTAAGCTTGATTTATTTTCATGTATATTTTATTTTAGGGTCTTACACTTAAAAATCTTCCACTTTTTGTGTTTAGTCATTTTGATTTTACTATTATTATTATTATTTAGACTTTATTATTATGAAGTATTCATATTTAGAGGCTTAAGAAATCAATAAAATAAGTTTGAATGTAATATAAATTATATAATATTTAAAATATATCAAATATATTATTACCCATTTATTCTTTTATAGAATCTATTTAAACATATAACAATCAAGGTGAGGGAATATTTACCTTCCAAGCATGAATCTTCTTTCTTACGTCTTCACTACAAAACTAGGTGCTCTCTTATCTTGATTATAATTCTTAATTTCTAGAGTCGATGGGTAAAATATTATAGCTCTTGTGGATTTGGAAGAAAGTGAGGTAAAAAGAGTTTTTTTTTTTTTTTTGAGAAAGGATAATTGGAAAAATGAAGATAGTTTTGGCTAAATAATTGAATGGTTAAGTATGGATTTGAATTGCTAAATGAAGGATCTATTTATAGACCATCTATTGGAGGTATCCAATAATACACACTTTCACATTCTATCAAATAATTCAAGCACCATTATTACCAATTTGTCAATATATCTTCTTTTCCTACTTCATTACCTTATCTTTTACTTTATTTTTTACTCATCTACTATTTTTGTCTCTAATCTTTATTCTTTTTCAATTATTTGGAATCCAATACCACTAGTTCCCAAAAAAGTCTTTACTACATTATTCTTTTTCATATCTTTTGAATTATTTTGGAGACAAAAGCTACTAATTAGTTTTGTCTATGTCTTCTACTTTGAATTATGATCACTAATTTTCAAAGAATATTTCCATTATCATTTTCCTTTTTCCTACCTTTTGAATTATTTTAGAGACAAAAGCTAACAATTAGATTTGTCTATATTTTCTTTTTTTAGAATTACCCACTAACTTTATCATGTTCCTTTTCTATTCCACTAATTTAAGGTTATTACCTTCCTCAGGTAAAACTTTACTACTCTTCATCTTTTTCTACAACTTATTTTCTATCCTTAGATTGATTTGTCTACTTAATTTTTTGTATACTTAAATCCTAATCATTCAAATTATGGCATGGTACTATTTTGGTGCAATCATTAACTTTAAGTTATAAAATATAACAATTTTTAATATAACATAAACATGTCACATTCTTAATGAAGTTATATTGATGTACAAAATATAATTATTGTAGAATCAATTTATTATTAAAGAAAACTAACTTAGAATTTCTAAGTTAAAATAAAGAATAACTATGGTTTTCTCACGTAATAAAATTTAACATTAAAATAATACTACACACATAATTTCAAGTTTATTAATAATAATTCTACTAACATTGTAAGTCTAGGGATTCCTAGGGAGTTACAGTAACTTATGGATATGAAATCCATTCCTTCCTGAAAAAATATAGAAAAATGATTCTCTTATATATTGAATTAGGATTTGAATAGTTTGAGTTCTCCATTTATAATAGATTTATAAATTAATTATTCATTAGAGAATTAATAGAATATAAGAATAAAGATGTAATCAAAGAAGTAAATAAAAAATTAACCTAGTTCTAGTTATGAATAATTTATGGAGGATTAAACTATATACAATGATTAAATCAATGAATTGCTATCTATTTTCTGATTAAAATTAATTCAACAATTTCAAAAGTATAATTCCAGATTTTTAGTATTGTAATACTAAAATCAATAAATTAAAAAAATTAATTAAAGAATTTAATTAATTGTCAAAATTTATTGGAACTTGAACTACGATACCATCTTTATTATACACTTGATAATATATCCAGAAAAATTATTTTCTGATACCAAATTGATGAGATTAAGTGTCCCTAGTTGATTGGGTTAGTTAATATGTTAAAGAAGTTAGTTAAAAGGTGGTTGGAAGGACTGCAACTACTGGTCACTCAACAACTAACTCTGTCACGTGTTGATCATTGATTGTTACTAAATACAACTAATTATTTTGGGGTTGTAATATATAAATACAAGTCTCTAAATAGATACATGGATTGATTCTTGTAATCATGAAAAAGAAAGAGTGTCTTGGTGAGATACTTTCTTAAAGAAAGCAGAGTTGTTTGCATCCTAGGAAATGTAGAAAAGGAAACTGAGAGAAAAGCGATCTGGTTTTTCTTTGTAATTCTCTCTGAGAGATTGAATGTGTACTTGAACTCATACTAGTAGATTTGACTAAGGGATTACATCGTCTATGCCTTAGATGTAGACCTTGGTACACTGCCAAAGCTAAACTAAGTATGTATGCTCTTTTTTTTTTTTTTTTAAATCTTCTACCTGTTTGATAATTTTCTTAAGTGATCTGTTTTTTGCTTGATTAGAGGATTAATTCCTCACAAATTGGTACCATAATTAGGTTACAATCTTAGGAGGTGATTCTTGATTCAATGTGAAGATTTTTGGAGCTCCACATTGAAAACAACCCGAACAATCTAGGAGAATTGCAGAAATATCGACTTCAAAGTTCGATTATGGAAAAATTCGATGGTAAAAATGACTTCATATTATGGCATGAGAAGATAGTTGCTCATTTGGTAATATGAGTTTGGATGAAGCTCTGAAAGGAGAAGCTAACATGGCAGCGTCCATTGAACTAAAAGACAGACCTGAAATCCTGAAGAAGGTAAGAAATACGATCATTCTGAGTTGGGATAATCAAGTTCTGAGAAAGGTGATTAAGAAGAAGACAACTGCTGAGATGTGGGCAAAATTGGAAGGTCTGTACATGACCAAAACTCTGCCTAATAGAATTTATTTAATACAAAAATACGATAGTTTTAAGATGGATGAATCTAAAACCATAGACCAGAGTATTGATGAATTTACTAAGTTGGTTTCTAATTTAGAGAATTTAGAAGTTAAAATAGATAAAGAGGATCAGGCTACTTTTTTCTTAAATTCGTTGCCTAAACATTATGATCAATTGAGAGATACTCTGAAGTATGGGAAAGAAACTATAACTCTTGAAGAAGTTACTGGTACAGCTTATTCTGAGAAACTAGATCTTAGAGCTAATGGTAAACATTCAAAAATAACAGTTGAAGTTCTGAATGTACGAGGGAGATCTGATAAAAAGGAGAACAATAATTAGTCTAGAAGTAAGTCTAGATCGAAATTAAGAACTAGAAAGACATATTGATACTGTCATAAAGAAGGACAAACAAGGTAGTATTGTCCTCAAACAAAAAATAATAATCAGAAGGAAGATGCGAATAAATCAATTGAAGAAGCTAATCTTTCCGATAGGAATGAAAGTTTTGAACACCTAACAGTTTCAAGTGTAGACCCCAAGAATGAGTGGATTATGGATTCTTGTTTTACATTCCATATGGTACCAAGAAGGGACCTATTCTTTGAGTACAAAAAGATGAATGTTGGCGGTATACTCACGGGCAACAACATGCCCTACAGTGTTGTTGGGATGGGTTCAATTAGGTTTAAATTATGGGATAGTTCTGTTAAAACTTTAACAGATGTGAGACATATACCATATCTCAAGAGGAATCTGGTTTCACTCGGAACCTTAGAACTGAATAGCTATTCTTACAAGTCATAAGATGGTGTCCTCAGAGTTACAAAAGATTCTATGGTTGTTCTGAAAGATTTATTACAGAATGGATTGTATGTACTACAAGGATCTGCAGTAAGTGGGGAAGCTTCAGTATCAAATCAAGAAAGGAATCTAACTGAACTTTGGCATGGGAGACTCGGACATATGAGTATGAAAGTCTTGTTGGAATTAAGCAAGCTGGGTCTCCTAGACAGGAAGCAGATTTTCAGCTTAGAAATCCGTGAACATTGCATACTTGGAAAGGCTTATGTTTGCAGCTGCTACTCATAGAGCAAAAGGGTCTCTAGACTACATTCATTCTGATTTATGGGGCTCTCCACAGGTACCTCTTTCTTTATCAAATTGTCAATACTTTATTTCATTTATTGATGATTTTTCAAGAAAAGTATAGGTATATTTTTTGAAAAATATGTCTGATGCTTTCAATAAATTTATTGAATGGAAATTACTTGTTGAAAATCAAACAAGTAGGAAAACCAAGAGACATAGAACTGATAATGGATTAGAATTCTGTAATAAAGAGCTTGATCAATGTTATTCTAAAAATGGAATAGCTAGGCACCACACTTACATTAACACCCCACGAGAAAATGGTTTAGCTGAAAGAATGAATAAGACAACAATGAAGAAAGTGAGGTGTACGTTAAATCAATCTAGTTTGCCTAAGAGTTTTTGGGCTGAAGTTATTTCCATTGCATGCTATTTAATTAATAGATCTCTAAATTTTGCTTTGGATTTTAAAGTCCCTAAATATGTATGGCCTGGTCAAGTATCTAGTTATGAACATTTAAGGACTGATGCTAGTGAGGAACTTGAACCTAGTGAAGATCTAACTGAGTATCTACTTGAAAGTGACAGAGCCAGAAGGCATATTAGAGCTCTATTAAGGTTCTTTCAAGCTGATTTAATTGCTTTTGTACTAAATGTTGCTGATCTCCTAGAAATGGAAGAACCTAGCTCCAATTTTGAAGCTAAGAAAAGTAGTGCCTGGTTAAATAGGAAGAGGGCAATGGAAGAAGAAACAGCCTCCTTGTCTAAAAATATGGCAAAAGGCTATTCTCAGGTAGAGGGAATAGATTATGATAAAGTGTTTTCTCCTGTGGTTAAGTATACCATATTAGCAATAGTTGCTATTCAAGATCTAAAGCTAGAGCAACTTGATGTTAAAACAACTTTTCTTCATGGGAATTTGGAGGAAATTTTATTGTGCAGCCAAGAGGTTTTGAAGAGGTTGGAACTGAACGCAAAGTGTGTTTGTTGAAGAAATCCCTGTACGGCTTGAAGCAGTCCCCTCGGCAATGGTATAAATGTTTTGATGACTTTATACTACAACATGGTTTCTCTAGGAGTCCTTATCATAGCTTTGTTTACTACTCCTTAACAAAGGATAAGAATTACATTTATTTGCTTATCTATGTGGATGACAAGCTTATAGCATGTAAGAGTAAAAGTGAAATTTAGAGGTTGAAGAAATTGATTAATTCAGAATTGAAATGAAGAATTTAGATGCTGCAAGTAGAATTATGGGAATGGATATCACTAGAGATTGGAGTAAACAGTTGTTAACTTTATCTGAAAGAGGTTATATTGATAAGATAATTGAATTATTTGGTATGGCACAAGCCAAGATAGTTAATACTCCTATAGGTGCACATTTTAAGCTAATTTCTTTGACAAATCAGGAAGTTGTGGATGAGAGTAGGTATATGGAAGGTGTTCTATACTCAAATGCTGTGGGAAGTATAATATATGCTATGGTTAGTTCAAGACCATATATAGCATATGGCGTTGGTTTGATAAGTAGATTCATAAGCAGGTGTGGTAGGAAATGGCTTCTAAGGTATTTAAAAGGAATGACTAGTTTAAAGTTATGCTACAATGGTTGTAAAAGTACTGATTTCAGAGTTAAGAGGGTATTGTGATTCAGATTTTGTAGGGAATTGGGATAAGAGAAGATCACTCTCTGGCTATATATTTACCTTAGGAGGTAACACAGTAAGTTGGAAATCAATTCTTCAACATGAGGTCGCTTTTTCATCAATGGAAGCTGAATATATTGCTTTTACAGAAGCAGTGAAAGAGGCTTTATTGTTGAAAGGATTGATTGGTGAACTGGGAGATAAGTAGGATTTAGTTGAAATTTATTGTGACTCTCAAAGTGTTATCCATTTAACTAGAGACAGTATGCTTCATGAGAGAACTAAACACGTTGATTTAAGATAATGTTTTGTGAGAGACATTATTATTCAAAAGCTAGTGAAAGTGGAGAAGATTTCAACTGAAGTTAATCTTGCTGATATATTTAACAAGGTTATGCTTGTGAGCAAGTTCAATGAAACTTTGACCTTGCTTCAGATCTTGGAAACTTAGTTCAATGGATGTTGCAGGGTCTCTAGTCATTTTAGAATAGTTCAATTAGTGACAAGGTAGATAATTGATGAGATTAAGTGTCCCTAATTGATTGGGTTAGTTAATTTGTTAAAGAAGTAAGTTAAAAGGTGGTTGGAAGGACTGCAGCCTACTGGTCACTCAACAATTAACTCTGCCACGTGTTGATCATTGATTGTTACTAAGTACAAATAATTCTTTTGGGGTTGTAATGTATAAATATGAGTCTCTGAATATATAGATGGACTGGTTCTTATACTCGTGAGAGAGAATAAAAAGTGTCTTGGTGAGATACTTTCTTAAAGAAAGTATAGTTGTTTGTTTCCTGGGAAAAGTAGAAGGAAACTGAAAGAAAAGCAATCTGGTTTTTCCTTTTTATTCTGTCTAAGATTGAATGTGTACTTGAGCTCATGTTAGTAGATTTGACTAAGGGATTACATAGTCCTTGCCTTGGATTTCAGGCTTTGATACACTGCCAAAGCTGAACCAAGTATATGTGCTCCATTTTTCTGTCTTCTACCTGTTTAATAATTTTCTTAGGTGATCTTTTCTTGCTCCATCGCTGGAATTAGGGAATTAATTCCTCATACATATTATAATTGATAATTTTTTAATTTAAAATAGCAGATTATGGAGATATTTTAAGAAAATATCTATTAAGAAATTTTAGGAAAATAAAATAACCTTCAGGAAAGGGTGTTAAATACCACCCACAGGGCAAAAGCATGTAACTTTTTTATAAAAATAATTTAATTACTTTGATTAATTAATTGTTTTATTAAATTGTTTAATAAAGTCAAATAGCAGAAACATATAGGATTTGCATAGATACACTTTTGTTTTGTATTTTATTTTTTAAAATGAAATGGAAGGTAAAGATCTTTCCAAGCAAATTCTTGAGAAGATTCGACTACTCTTTTCATTTTAAAAAATCAAAATAAAAAATAAAAATGTATCCAAGGAAGTTCATAATTATTATTTTCTACAAGGTTTCCAAAAATTAGTGAGAAAGAGAAAAGAATTTTTCCATTTTCTATAGAATCAAATTTTGTAATTTCGTATGTTGAGAAAATTTACAAGAATAGAAAGTATAAAAATATTGTTTATTACATTCACACGTTCATTTATTGGTATTGGAGACTTGGTTTAGAAGTCTCATGATTTAGAAGATAAGAAAGCAAAGATACGTGAATAATTGAGTAGAATGCGAATACGAGAAATAGAAAATTATGCCTAAAATTTTTATTTGTAAAATGACTTGAGCAACCTTTATTTTTAAATATCAAGCGACCTTGATTTTACACTGAGTGGATACTTTGATAGGCTAAAAGAGATATTGAATCTTGTTCTTATTTATTATGATTAATGCTTTTCACTCAAGTTCTATAAAAATATTTTTGAGCCATGGCCGTTCGTCCACTGTAAAACAACGGTAGTTTCTTCTGCACCTTAGCAATAAGTGTGTGCTGCATAATTCATAAGCGTTCACTACTTCTGTGCTGGATTCCTCATCGATGTTGTTTCTATTTCAATTGGTGTCTCTGTGATGATAGTTTTAGATCGATGAGTGTTGCCCTTGTATTCAACGTTCCATATCCGAGATGTCGTGCTTCTTGCCCAGACCATGAGTTTATCTATTCAGCCCACTGTTGTGTTACATGATTTGCATGAGTGTGACATTTTCGTTATGCCCAGGATTCGGGTTGGCCGTTATTTGAGTTATGTGAGGGTTGGTAGCTCTAGGCCTCTACCGAACTCGTTGGAATACTAAAAGCGTATTTGGTATAAAATTCGAATTCTATTCTTTAAATTCAGAAATAGTTTTTATGTAGAAAGTTGAAAGAATAAAATATTTATCTTTCCAATTTTCTATTAAAAAAAAAAGTTGTTTATAGATTTGAAGAATATAATTTGAATCTTATACCAAATGCACCCTAAATTATCATCTTTATTATCATCGCCATTCAAGTGTAGTCTTCGACGATGATGAATTTGCAAAAAAGCCCATGAATTCTTTTCCTTATTGTATACATATGTGTACACTAAATACCATCACACTTCTCCCTTTATTTGTCTTCACTGTGTATTGTATCGAGAAAATTTTGCCAATTGCGCTGGGTTGTAGATATTAATCATAAGATAGTAGCCCTCTTTCTAGCACTAGTTGTTGACGGAGTTTTTTTATAGCTATCTAATGGGGTTAAAGAAAAATAATGATCGATCAATGGTAAGAGTCCTAGGTTGGAATTCAATCTCAAATAAGATGAAGCCAGAAATTTAATCTGGAGAGAGCTAAAATTAAATATGTTTCAATTATAAAAATGACTTAAGTCAAAACTTAAGGAGCGTATTTAAAATTTTACAAGTTACAAATGTTAAATTTAGAGGAAGTAAAGACTTAAAATTTTACAAGTTACAAAATTTAAGTTTAGAGAAGACAACGGCTAATTTTAAAATTTATTTACCTATTATTTATAAGAAAAATAGAATTTAGGGGGGCAATTGCCCCTACTAGGCCGTATGTGGCTCCACTTCACAATACTAATGAAATGATAGTAAAATAATAAGAAAACAGATAATTTAGCTTAATTCAACTTAAAAAGACGGTCTATATCTATGGTAGTTTTTTATATGAGAGATTACAAAGAAAGATCAGAGAGAGCATAGTAATTTTAGTTTTCTTTTGTTAGTAAACTTAGCTCTCTTTTGTGGGAGATATTTTGAGTGAATAATATCGTTACTAGGACCCTTATTTATAAGAGAAGAGTCCTAATAATTTACAACTATGAATAATAAGATAATGGGTAAATTTATTTGAAAGAAGATAATTATCCCTTATTAGTGGGATAATCCAACTATTTAATAATTATCAAAATAAAATAGAGATATCTTGATTTTAGTGCGATTTATCTTTATTAGTTATATTTATCCAAATATTGGCCAATTTATCTATTTTCTAAAAGAATTCTCCTCTTCAATCACTCTTTTTTAGTGAAGGTTATTTGGCATTATTTTTTTGTTTTTAAAAATAGAAAATTATTTTATAAGAACTAATAAGGGTGTTTGGTATTGTTATCTGAGAACAGTTTTTAAAAATAGAGTTAAAACAAATAGAAAATTCAGAAAATAATAAAATGTTATTTTCAAAGTGTTTTCTTAAAAAAAGAAATTCATTGTTTCACATGAATTTCATATATGTTTTTTCTTAATTTTTTCTCTCCTCCTTCTCTCTTATCATTTTCTCTCATCTCATTTTATTCCATCACATTCTCTCTCATCATTTTTCATCCTTTCATTTTTTCAATCACATTATCTTTGCTCATTTTCTATTACTATATTATTTTTTATGACTTTCTATATTTTTATTCTCCCTCTATGCATGCTTATTACTTTCTATTTTTATTAGTTTTTCTCTATTCTATATTTCTCAACACTTTTTATTTCCTCATTCTCTCTTATTATTGTCTTTCATTATACTTTTTCTTATGACTTTCTCTCTCCTTATTCTCTTACTTGAATTTATCTATCGACATTTTCTCTTGACTTTTTCTCTCTAAATATTTTTTTAATAAAAATATGATATTTTATATTCATCTAATTTTTTTCCTTAAAATTTGTTTGTAGAAAACATTTGCCATACACCCCTTGTCTTCTGAAAACATCATAAAAATAATTTTTATTCTCATTTCTAAAAACACAACTCTGAAAATAAAAAATAAAAAAAAACAAAAAACAATGTCAAACAGGTCCTAATAATCTAACACTCAACGGGCAGTAAAATACTGCTCATCGGATACTTTACTCCAACTTAATTGGCATTATAAGTGTTCTTGAGATACCAATTACCATATTATGTATGTACATATATTTATATTTATTCTATGTAGCCATATTATCATGTATATAATATATTTGCATATGAAAGAAAAATGAGCAAAAAAATGGTTTAGGCACTTAATCCAGTTTATTGGCCAGCACAAATTAAGTAGCATAATAAAAATATGTCGCTATACTTACCGAACTTATTGGACCACCTTCTCATTGATGTTTCGTTTCTTTGAAATCCAATCCAAACCAAGTAATTTTCTGGTTCTTAAATTGTCTTCTTTAGTTTGTTTAGGTTTACGCTTTATTCCAATTAAAGTATGGACCAGTCAATTTCCAAAACTTGATATCACAATTTGGAGTGAAAGAAGGGCAGAAAAAGAATCGAAAAGATAATGTTTATTTCTTGAATTCCTGTCATGTCAAGTCATGCTATGTTGTTCTGTTGTTCTGTTAACAAATAATCCGATGCTAGTTCCATTAATAACTAATTCCAAACACTCAAACTCTGTAATTTAACAATGGATTTTGTTTTTCATATTGATCATATACTACTTTCTAAATACAAAAAGGTTCATGTAATCTATAAGCATCTCACAGCTCCTAAGCTAAAGATATATGAACTGCTATCTCAGCAAACCTGAGTCAGAAGTAGCCACTCGAACAACTAGAGGGCTAACAACCCGTGATCTTCTACTCGACCATGACAAGAACCCGAATGCATAGCCCTTTGATGGAGCAGCAACCTTGAAATTCACAGTGAACTTTATCTTCTGCCCGAAGCTTGTGAAGATTAATCGATCTGGCACAACAGTGACATTGATTCCTCTTGGTGAGGACACTCTAGCTTTGTAAACACACTTTGGTCTCCCAACATTTTTCACAGTTCGGGTTACCGAGATTTCATTTTCAAGATTCGGAACTGCTATAGATGGATAGTTTAAGTCAGACGCTGTTGGCAGTGATTGATGATTGCATGTAGTGTTGTCTCCTGTGATCATCTGCACAGACTTTTCATCATAACCTATTGAGCAAAGGAATTCTATGTAATCTGCTGTCTCTGCTTCATAGACCAAACCAGGATCGAGGACCTTTCTTGGATTCATGAAGCCTGAGCCATAATCGAATGCATTGCCCCTTCTGCCATCTGGATCAACTAAGATAGGCCTGCGCTTCTTATCCAAAGCACTAGCTGTAAAATGCGTTTCTCAGATGCATTAGCTTAAGATTATGAATAGACTTTACAATATGCAGAGTACATCATTCCCTGCCTGCTGCTTTCTATTGTTTTTTTCAAATTATACAGAAATAAAATCGTGAACTTCAAAAAAAGTTGAGATGAAAAAACCGAGATGAAAAAGAGTCATGGTTGAGTTTGAAACGATATTTCAAAAGATTGGCCTATGTAATTTTACCAGTTGTCATGATTGCAGATCTGATAGCAGATGGAGACCATGACGGATGAACTGCTTTGACCAGTGTTGCAATTCCTGTTACATGTGGGCAAGCCATGGAAGTGCCAGAAAGAATGTTAAACTCCATTTTCCCTGATGCAGGAGACCAAGCTGCGAGTATGTTCAATCCAGGAGCTGTGACATCAGGCTATAAAGTAGAATAATCAGATTGCAACCAATAAGTATAAAGATCAACCAAACATAATTGAGAGTTTACGTTCTTCAAGGATAATTTACCTTCAGAATTTCTGGTGTTAAGGCATTTGGACCTCTAGAAGAAAATGCTGCAACGCGAGGTGCAGGTTGAGATCCCAATACAGTCTTTGCAGGCAAAATTTTAGACATTGGTTTACTGTTCATCATAGGAGAATGGCAAGAATCAGAAAACTTAAACCCAGACACATTGCATTTTCATATATATAGTTCCAACTTCCAATTCATAAAGCATACCGTGTGTGATTAATATAAGATAGAATGTGAGCCCCTATCCTGCTTCCAACAATCGCTGAAGGGATCACAAAGGGAATGGCAACATTTTTGTCTTCTTCATCAACAAGAATCATCCCAGCAGCACCAGCTTCTTTCACTATGATACTCTTTTCCAGCTTAGATTCCATTGAACTCTCAGCATGTCGACAGACCAGAACCTTCCCTCTGGCCTTGGTGCTATTCAAGGAACTCTCTAGACAGTAACTATAGGCACAAAGTAGGACAGCCAAAAAGTATCCAAAACAGATAACTTGTAAGATTTCCCTATGCATTGACATATAAAATAGAACTCAGTTTCCAAGTACCTTTTGCTTCACCTGGATTGATAAGGAGTGAAGTATCCTGCATTTGCTTCAGACGCAGAAATGATCCCTGCTGAGTCTTTCATCTCCAAAAGGCTGAGACTTTCACCCTGTAATTAACCAACAACAATCAATGAGGCTTTCACAAAATCTCTCCAACATAAAGACTTTAAGCAAACAGAATCCAGGGTATTTCAGTTCCAGTATCGAAACTAACAGAAAATTTAGAATGTGAGTTATGTATCTTGCTATGAAGCTGGAGTAAAGACACAAACCAAACTCAACAAAATTACCGTGAAATTACCACCATTTTCCAGTATGATATCAGAAGTGAAATCCCTGTCAGTGGAACTAGCAGCAACAGTGAGCAACCAGGGGGCAAGATTCGTTGCAGAAGCTGGTCTTCCTTCATTTCCAGCAGAAGCAACTACCAAAATTCCATGGCCAGCAGCATGGAATGACCCCACAGATATGGCATCACTGAAATAGTCACCCTGGGGAGCATCAGGACCAAGAGACAGGGACAAGATGTTGACTCCATCTCTAATTGCATCATCAAAGGCAGCTAGCAAGTCCACATCATAGCATCCAGAGTACCAGCACGTCTTGTACACAGCAATCCTGGCCATTGGTGCACCACCTCTAGCTCCCCCAGCTGCCAATCCTTTGTAATTCATGTTTGTGACATAGCGACCGGCAGCTATTGATGATGTGTGGCTGCCATGGCCAGAGCTGTCCCTTGGAGATCTGAAGGATACTATGTCTGTTGAATCCTCCTCAGCTCTGTATCCACTTAAGTAGTATCTGGCTCCAATCACTTTCCTATCACATAATTTAGAACCAAAATAACTAATGATAACCGTTTGTGGTTATTATATCCAAAGAATACAAATGTAAAAGTGTGACTTAAAAGAAAATAATGAAAAAAAAAAAAAAAAACCTGTTGCAAGTTGAAGAATTGAATGCTTCTCCTGATTGGCAATGTCCTTTCCAACTAGCGGGCACAGGAGGCATGCCAACATCGCTAAAACTTGGAGATTCAGGCCAAATGCCTGCTTTAGAGGTTGAGTCAAGGATTAGACAAACATACTTCACCTTTTTAAAAAGTTAACATACATATAGATCCAATCAAACCAGAGGCAATTATTAGCAGCAGCAGCTAGAAGAACAATATCTAAAACCCGGAGGCACCAATATGCCTCTCAAATTTATGCGACATATTTAAGATGATACGCGGTATGCCTAAAAAATACTATCAAAACAGGGGATGCAAGGACTGTATTGCTCTTAGTCATTTTTTTCCCATCCTGAAAGGGGATTAGTAGATGTTAATCAGCCAATAGTCTCCCATAACAAAGAATAAATTAAATCAATAATCATCCATTGTCTGAATAATTAGCAAGAATTTGGTTACCATGACAAACACACACAAAAAAAAAAAAAGTATTTCTTCTGACACATTTGTCTTCTAATAAATGTAAGCTAATGACATATTCTTGCTGTTCTAATCAGGGACTCCTAAAAATACAAGTTAAGGAAAAGATGACAGTAAGGTTATATATTATTCGTTTCAGCCCAAAAAAATAAATCAATAATAATAATAAGTTAAAAAAAAAAAAAAAAAAAGAAGAAGAAGCCCGAAAGAGTTGGCCCTTTTTTGCGAACCAAGTAAAATAGATAGTGAAATGGGCAAGGGAAGAGTTTAAAGGAGCGAGACCTGTGTCAATGAAACCGATGACGACATTGACTTGGTTCTTGGTGGAATAGCCTAAAACCTCCATGGTTTCATCATCCAAAAGCCCCATGAAATCCCACGAATGGGTGGTGTGTATCTTTCTTTTGCTATTCTGAAACACCGAAACCACTCCCGCCATCTCTGTTAACCAAAATTTCCACATTCATTCAAAACCCATTTTATCACTTTCACATTCCCAGCCAAAAAAAAAAAAAAGTACTTCTGAAACTTACTAGAGATTTGGAAAGCTTGTTGGTCTGTCAATTTGGCTGCAAAGCCTCTGAAACCATGTCTGTAAGTGTAAACATGAGAAGCTTGTGCTTGTTCAATGCTGTTCCGATTCAACCAAATAGGTAATATTAGCAACCAAATACCAAAAAAGAGAACCAATTAAGAGTTGTTGAAAATTGAGTTATGCCATTATTTTGACCTTCCTTCATGGACCGAAGCAAGAATTTGATGGTTTTGCCTCATAATCTCGTCTGGGTCTTCGCCAGTTTTGCTTCCCATATACACCACATAAACCTTAAATTTAAATCCATACAAAACTTAGAAAGTAAGCCAAACAAGAAGAACCCAGAAAAAACAAAACAAAACAAAATGAAAAATGCATAGTTCATAGAATGAGTAGAGTGTGTGATTTTACCTTAGAACTGAGGCACATTCCAATTTGCGCCAAAACAAGAACACCCAACGTGGAAAGATAAGGCATACTCATTCTGGTATAACCAAAATAAGCCATTTTGTGACAATATATATGAAATATATATAGGTCCAGTACTGTCGCTTTTGTTTTGCACTAAAAAACAATGCATATGACTTGACAAGGACCGAGTATTCTCTTGAATACAGTATCCACCATTAAAGGGCAGAGAGAGAGTCCTGGGGGGGAATTTGGAGGCGAACGTTGAAAGTTGAAAGGATTTGGGAATGGCAGATAGGTATGTCAGAAAACCGGTGGTCACTTGTTTTGGGGCCTTACAATAATGATGGAAGTGATTAGAATCTGGGAAAGGAAAGTGGGAAAATAGAGGTTTCTTTTTTATTAGTGGCATGTCAATGTTATTTTCCTTGTGAGTTGTGATTGTTTGTGACCCAGGAATATTGCCTATGCCGCCTTGCTTACATTTAATTTAATTGAACGCAGGAAAAAGTAGGGGTGACACATTTGGAATATAAATAACATAGGCGTAAATATTAATATATTTAACCTGGCCACTTAGTAATTACGATTGATTGAAGTTGACATTTTGTACTTACCTGGCACCAATTGGCAAAGACTATGGTCCTTGCTTTGTCTTGTGAGGAAGGACCCGTGACCTATGGAGTAAATTGCAAAGGAATCAAAGTGAAAAATAGGGTAGCTGGATAAGATTATAAATCAATTTCAATAGTATGAAAGGCGTTTTCATTGCTTTATTAATATTATATTCTTTAGTGTAGGTTGTTTTACTTTTGGATCAAGTAATATGGCAGCATATTTGTTAAATTGATTGGAAAAGAATAATCCAATTTAATTTGGACATCCTACGTTCAACACCAACATATAACAAAAATATAATCTAATTACTACAGTATCTAAAATGTGACAAATAGTTTTTTTTTTTTCTTTTAATAAATAATTTGACAAATGGTATTTGTCGATATTTCAAATTGTTATTAGAAATACAAATCAACCATAACATTTTTTCCCCTTAATGCGTTTCAACACTTGCTAGTCAAAATTCTTAACCCAAATAGTTAGTTGTTAAATTTATTACAGTTTTTGGCATGTGCAATGCATTTTGAGCGGACAAATGTGTCAATTCATGTTTGACGCTCTATTAACAATCTAGTACAAGTTCAAACAAATGTCTCAATAAGCTATAAATTAAAGTGAACGGCTATTAATGGCATGAGAGTATTGTCATCTATGATATTTGCGTGATTACAATGTTTTTATTTTTAGGGCTCTACACACTTTTACTCATTTTTAAAAAAATATTACAAGATTTACGACCTTTTAAAAATAATAAAAGTTTTATACGACTTTTTATAATATTTTTTAAAATATTTTGGGAGCTAAAAAAACGCGATGACATTTTAGTAAATAACCTATCTTTTTTAAAAAAAAAAAAAAAACTATAAAGATTTTTTGGAAATTAGTTTAATTTCTTTTTAGCAAAATATCGTGTACGTAAATAAATCACAGGAAACCACCAAGATTTCTTAAAAACTAATTTAGTTTCTTTTTAGTGGAATATCATCATAGGAAACTACAAAAGTTTCTTGAAAATTAGTTTGATTTTTTTTTTGGCGGAGTACTATGTACGTAAGTAAATCACAGAAAACCACCAAGATTTCCTTTTAACAAAATGTCATATATGTAAATAAATTACAGAAAAATATAAGAATTCTTTAGAAATTAGTTTGATTTCTTTTTAGTAGAATGTCACGTATGTTAGTAAATCATAGACAAATACAAAGATTTCTAAGAAACTAGTTTGGTTTCATTTTAGTAAAATATCATGTATATAAGTAAATTACAGAAAACCACAAAAATTTTCAGAGAACTAGTTTGATTTCTTTTTAGCAAAATATCCTGTAGCTAAATAAATCACAAGAAACCACAAAAGAAATTGATTTCCATGTAACAGAATGTCTTATAACTAAATAAATCACAAGAAATCACATAGGCATCCTGAAAACCAGTTTAATTTTTTTTTTTTAGCAGAATGTCTTGTATGTAAGTAAATCATAGAAAACCACAAAGGTTGCTTGGAAACTAGTTTAGTTTTCCTATATTAGAATGTCGTATATGTAAGTAAATTGACAAGAAATTCTAAAATTCTAAGACCAAAAATTATCTTAATAGGCAATATTAAGTTTCTATACACATGTTTCAATTATTCTATATCCAAAAGGAATAAATAAAGGAAAGAGATATGAAATAGAAAATTTGAGGGTGAAGATTATTGGTAAAAAAAAAAAGAATTTAAAAAGACAAAAATGAAAAAATAAAAAATAAATAAAGAAAAGAAAAAGAAAGAAAATGACAAAGGTTTTTTTTTCCCTAAAAAAAGAAGTAATAATGTTTACTGTGGTATAAAATTTAAATGGATTAAAAAAATGAATTTAAAAAAGAAAATGAAAAAAGGAATAAATAAATGAAGAAAAAAGAGTAATAATATTCAATACGAAAAAAAAGAAAATAAATTATAAAAAATGAATTTAAAAAAATGAAAAAAGAAATAAATAAAGAAAAGAGACCAAAATTAGATAAATTAAAAGTAAAGGAAATCGAACCCAGGAGGTTAAGTAGGCAATTTTCTTTTAAATATTAAAAGAGAAAAAGAATTTTATAAAATTAAAAAAATCAAAAAATGAAAGGAAGAAAATGGTTAAATGATAAAAGTAAAACAGAGAAGGGATATTCTTTTTAGAAACGAAAAAGTAGAAAAATGAGTAACAAAAAAAGACAATATACAAGAACTAGAAAAAACAAAAAAACGAAAAACAAAAAGAAAGAAAGAAAACACAGGAGGTGGGACTTGAACCCATGGTTGCAAGGAGAAATGGAATTGCACGACTGAATAGAGCCAACAGTTCTCATATCGGTTTAAAACACTTTTTTCTTACAAAGTTGTTTCTAAAAAAAGATGGTTTGATTTAGGAAAGTGTCATCGCTTCTTACTTGTACCTTATAATTGGAAAGGTGGTAATTTTTAAAAAAGTTTGTACAAAATTAAGTGTTTGGGTTGCATCGTATATTTGGCAATATTTACCCAAATGCATGTCATTTTCCCTTATTTTTATTTGATTAATACTAAGGGGATCTATCCTTTACTATCCCACTTTTTTAGTATTACCTAACATGAAATATATATTCTACATGAGGGAGTATTTCACCATAATTCTTGGGAAAACTTTTTTTTACATATATTTTAAAAGAAAAAAATTCTGTATCTTTACTAAAAATGGGCTAAAATAGTCATATATCTCTACTGTTGATGGAGGTTTTGTCAACAATAAATTTAGAAAAAATTAAGAGATGTGGCTTGTGTGAATTGGGTTACTAATCAAAGCAAATAAAGAGACACAGGATTTTATAGTTGTTCAGCCACGAAAAAGATGAGCTTACGTCCACTGTTTTTCACTATTTTATGGAGAATTACAAGCACTCAAAGTTACAATGTCTCGTCTGGAAATTTCTCTCAAATTAGAAGTCAGAATTTAGAAATCAGAAAATTAGAATCCTCCGTCTGAAACATTGAGTTCCCTTTATATAGGTATGGGAAACTCAATGTTCCTAATTATGAAAACGGGTAACTATACAATCGGATAATAGAATTTGAGTAACATAATTAGGTAACCACTTAAAACAGGTAACTGGTCGATAATAAAAGAGCGACTTCTGTTTCCCTTTCCTTGCAGGTTACCTGTTTAACGAAGCAGAGACTTGTTTCCTTTTCTTTCAGAGGAGATCGCATCTAACTTATACAGAGGAGATCGCACGTAACTTATGCGAAAGAGGTCGCACATAACTACACGGAGGAGGTCGCACATATTCTTACACATGCGATCTAGCATAGGATTTTTAGACCGCACAACAACTGCCCCCCAGCTCCATTAGTTCTTTAGGACAAAATGAAGCTTCCTTTTAACGTAGGTGAGTGCGATCTTAAAAAATGCGATGTCACGGCCTAGTCCTCGAATGCTTGGAGAAGGGCGAAAAAGTTGAAGAGATAACCCAAGCGTTCGAGAATTCGGAGAAGGCTTGGGAGGAAGAGAGAACAGCCTTCAACTTGGAGAGGCAGCAGATGCTTGAAGACCTGGCCAAGGAGAGACTCGAGAAGGAGAAGCTGGAGGAGAAAGTCAAAGAGCTCGAGAAGACCATCTCTGAGCATCCGGATCGCATGAGGGAAGCGACTCCTGAGGCGGTTCACAAAGCTATTGAGGAGTTCAAGGCGACTGAAGTCAAAGAACTCGAAGATAAAGCTAGTGATATCGCCTCGTCGACCATTATTTTCAATATTTTCTGCGAGCATCCGGATTTTAACTTCTCCATCCTTGGTGAGGACGTGGTCGAACTCGTCCAAAGCTGGAGGAAGGATACTGCCAAAGCTGGAGATGTCGGCACGAGCCCTTCTGCATAACTTGTTCTTCTTAGTTTTTTATTTTTAGAACAATGCGGGCTTGGTCCCCCTTCCTTTCTATGCATGTACGGGTGACTTCTTTTAATAAATGTTATTATTTTTTACTGTCAGATGCTCCTACAAAATAATGAAAACACAACAGTAATCTACAAAATAATGAAAACACAACAATAATTTTAACTAAGTAGTCAATCACAGAGTGATTGATCAGTACGTTTTTAGCGATTTGAATCCGACTAACTTAAAACGAGTTTAAGCGTTAGGATAGGTTAGGTCGCTTAAGAAAACAGTCAATACGAGTGATGCAAACTCAGCTGTGTTTCAAAAGTTCCATGTCAAAATAAAATATAGCAATATATCACTTCGAACAATGAACGTTTGGCTTAGTTACTTTTTTGTTCGAGGAGGGAAATTGCGTAATACGACATGTTGAGGCATGAAGCGAGGAGAAAATCCTAAGATTTTAAGGAGATTCAGATACTTCGACGATCTAAAACCCTGTCCCCTCTAAATGGACGTTTGCATAGTCCCTTAGGAAATAAGTAAGAGATAACAATCTGATCCCACTGCCCCCCGAGTTTTATGGTGTCCGAAAACGGCCATAAAACTATAAAAAGACGATCGTAAACGAGTTGAAGTAATAACCAAAGAAATATTATTGACGATTATTAATAAAGAAGATACAGTAGGCCGTTGAAGATAATATAAAGATTTATTAATAATAACGACGAAGTTGTTCTGCATTCCAAGCATGCTCGATCTTTTGTCCACCGATACGAGCGAGGTTGTATGTGCCAGGAAAAAATGACATTATTAATAACATAAGGCCCTTCCCAGGATGGCCCAAATACACCAGCACCATGTTCTTTATTATTAGGTAGAACTCGTCGAAGAACAAGATCTCTAACTTCAAAATGTCTACCTTTGACTTTGGAGTTATAATGTCGAACAGTGCGTTGTTGGTATGATGCAATTCGAAGTTGAGATTGTTCACATCGTTCTTCTAAAAGATCGAGTTCAATTCTCAGTAATACATCATTCTGATTTTGCTCATAAACAGATCGCCACAGGGAGCCCGCACCAATTTCAGCAGGGATCATCGCTTCATATCCATAAACCAAAGAGAATGGACTCTCTCCAGTAGTGGTTCGTTGTGTGGTGCGATAAGCCCATAAAACTTCTGGAAGTACTTCTGGCCAAGCTCCTTTATGCTCCTCCAGTTTTGTCTTTATATTCTGCTTGAGTATTTTGTTTATTGCTTCGACCTGCCCATTGGCTTGCGGATGAACAACAGCGGAGAAACTCTTCTTGATGCCCAAGTTGTTGCAGAAGTCATGGAACTCGTCATAGTCGAATTATTTTCCATTATCAGAAATTATGATATACAGTATATCATAACGGCAGATTATAGATTTATAAACAAAATCTATCATCTTCTTCGCGGAGATGGTGCTTAAGGCCTCGGTTTCTGTCCATTTTGTAAAATAATCGACTGCGACCACCGCATACTTCAAACCACCTTGCGCTAATGGTAGCATCCCCATAATATCAATTTCCCACACAGCAAATGGCCATGGACTAGTCATTGAAGTTAAAGGAACATGTGATTTTCTAGGAATGGTCGCAAATCGTTGACATTTATCACATTTCCTAGTAAATTCTAATGTATCCTTCTTCATAGTTGGCCAAAAGTACCCTTGTCGAAGAATTTTATTTGCAAGTGCTTGTCCCCTAGAATGATTTTCACATATTCCTTCGTGAATTTCCCTCATAATATAGCGTGCTTTTTCATCATTGACACACAATAATAGTGGCGAGCTGAAACTCCTTCAATAAAGCTTTTCATCTTGGATGATATAGTGAGCTGATTTCATGCAAAGTCGCCTTGCATCGTCTTTGTTCTCAGGAAGATCGCCATTTTGTATATATCGCATTATGGGATCCATCCACGACGGCTTTTCATCAACTGGCATAACTACTTGGGGTTCGACCTCGATGCTTGGTGATATAAGAAATTCAACGGGAACTACCTTCAACAACTCTACATCTTTCGTCGAAGCGAGCTTAGCAAGCACATCCGCCGGGGTATTTTCAATGCGAGGAAGAAACTGAATATTATAAGCGGCGAATGTTAAGAATAATTTATGAACCTTCTCCAAATAAGCCATCATTCTCCCTCCTCTCGCTTGATAATCGCCCTTAACCTGACAAACGACCAGCTAGGAGTCGCTATACACTTCAATTATTTCGACCTTCATTTCCTGTGCGAGCTTTAGCCCAGCTATCAGTGCTTCATACTCGGCCTCATTATTCGA
>JXTB01000156.1:213715-292436 GCA_002914805.1 Parasponia andersonii | reverse complement strand
TTTAATACCTCAAAGAAAGGTTGGCATTTATCGGTTGATCTGGATACAATCCGACTCAGAGCAGTTACTCTTCCTGCTAGGCTTTGCGCATCTTTGGGTTTACGAGGAGATTGCATATCAATCAATGCTTGTATCTTCTGAGGATTTGCTTCGATTTCTCGCTGATTGACCATAAAACCTAGGAATTTTCTAGATCCTACTCCGAATGCATACTTCTGGGGGTTCAGCTTCATCTGGTATCTCCGGAGGATTTTGAACATCTCATCAAGGTGCTTGATGTGATCTTCGGCTTTCTCCGACTTCACCAGCATGTCATCGACGTATACCTCCATTGTCTTGCCAATTTGTTTTGAAAACATCATATTGACAAGACGTTGGTAGGTCGCTCCTGCGTTGATAAGTCCGAAGGGCATCTTTTTATAACAGTATAACCCTCAATCAGTGATGAACGAGGTATGTTCCTCATCTAGCTCGTACATGGGGATTTAGTTATACCCTGAATATGCATCCATGAAACTTAAAAATTCAAGCCCCGACTTCGCATCTACAAGCTGGTCGATCCTTGGAAGAGGGAAGCTGTCTTTCGGACATGCTTTATTGAGATCAGTGAAATCGATACACGTTCTCCACTTTCTATTGGGTTTTTTCACCAAAACCGGGTTTGCAAGCCAGTCAGGATAAAAAGACTCTCTTATGAACCCAATTTCGTGTAGCTTCTCCACCTCTTCTTTTGACACGACGTAGCGTTCTGGATTCATAGCCCTTCTTTTCTACTATACATGCTTCTTTGTCAGATCTATGTTAAGACGGTGGGATATGATCCTTGAGTCAATCCCTACCATGTCCGAATGTTGCCATGCAAAGACATCCAAATTAGACTTTAGAAAAGCAACCAATGAAGCTCGCATAGGTCCTTGAACCTCCGTTCCAATCTTTAAAGTCCTGGAAGACAGGTCGAATGATAAATCCTCCAGATCTTCAATTGGTCCAGTTTTGACCTCTTCGTCTATTTCTCGAGGATCGAAGTCTTCGCTGGTCGTTTCGATTGACGCTTTCACTGACGATTCGACTGACCCTTTATCTGACAATCCGACTAAAGCTTCGCCCGCTACCTCGACTGACGCTTTGCCTGCTGCCACGACTGACGCTTTGCCCGCTGTCTCGACTGACACTCTCTCTGGCAGGTGGACCATCATTGTGCGGGACGTCGCATCCTTTGCTGCGAGTTTTAGCGAGTTGTTATAACAAGTCCTCGCATCATATTGATTTTCTCGCACTTCGCCTATCCCGTGTTGGGTCGGGAACTTCATTGTGAGATGGTAGATCGAGGTGACGGCTCGAAGTTCCCTTAGTGTCGGTCTTCTCAGCACAGCATTAAAGGCAGAGGGGTAATCTACCACCAAAATCTGGGTCATTATCATTGAAACCCTTGGATAGGTCCTAATGCTGACCATCAATTCAATCATGCCCATAGGCATCAGGCTATCACCAGTGAAACCATAGAGTGGAGTGGCGGCAGGCTTCAGGTCGCTCTTATTCAACCCCATCTTCTTAAAGGCGTCGAAGTACAGGATGTCCACAGCACTCCCGTTATCGACCAATACTCGCCACAACTGTGTGCTTCCACAGTTAATTTTTATGACCAGCGCGTCATTATACGGATAATAGACCTCCCTTGCATCCTGCTCTGTGAAGGTAATGTTCATATCCGGTACTTGTTGAAGCTTGTGTGGTCGCTGCTTAAGATGCATGACGTTGTTTAACGGCTGCTGTCGAGCTTCTCGCGTATACCTGTCCTGTGCTCTCTTGGAATCTCCCCCAACATGCGGTCCTCTGAAAATAGTTCGCACCTCGCGCTAAATTTCTGGAGGTCGTTGTTAGTCTTCTTCTCGCCTTTCATCGTTCTGCCTGGTGTACTGCCGCAGTCGCCCCTCTCTAATCAGCCTTTCAATTTCATCTTTCAGGACAAAGCAATTATTAGTATCATGCCCAATATCATTGTGATATCGGCAGAACTTATTAGGGTCGCGCTTTGTCCTGTCCCACTTTATCAGTTCTGGTTGATGGAATCACTCCTTCTGGTTTGTGACCGCATAGATATGATCTATGGGCGCGTTTAATTCAGTGTAATTGTTAAACCGTATGGGAGCTCTTGAAATCTCCTGCCTTTTGGGTCTAGGTTGATTCTCCTTCGGCTGTTCATTATTCCTTTTGTTTTTCTTATTACCGTTATTGTTGATAATGACCGCATTTTTAGTCGCATCTTTCCTTCCTTCTTTCTTAGTCTTTTGAAGATTCTCGAACGAAGATTCCAACCTCAGATGCCGACCAACCCTTCGGTAGAAGTCTTCAAGAGTTCTACATTCTCGCTCAAGTAATTCCTCCCAGAGTTTAGTTTCTGGTCGCACCCCAGCCATCATGAGAGTTAGAACTCCTCCCTTAGGTGGGTTGTTGACCATTGCTAACTTTGAGGTGAATCGATTGAGATAAGACCGTAGAGTCTCTTCTGGACCTTGTCGGATTACAGACAAGCTAACAAGTGGAACAGTAAAATTCTTTGTAGCTTGAAACTGTCTCAAGAACGCCGTCTGAAGTTGTTGCCAGGACGAGATCGAGCCAGATTGGAGTCCTCAGAACCACTTCTTTGCTGCTCCCGAGAGAGTTACAGTGAAATATCTGCAATGCGCATGATCACTGACACGATGAAGTTCCATTATGTCATTGAAGTGATCCATATGGTCCTGTGGATCAGTTTTCCCATCAAAAGTGTTAATGGTGGGAAGTCTGAATCCAGTAGGTAGGGCTGCAGCTCGAACTTCCTCGCTGAATGGCGATTGACGATACCCATCAGTGAGCTCATCGTCCCAACCAGCAAGTGCGTCTAATGCGATCCTTAAATTGTGAACATCGACATTCAGAGGGAAAGCATTATCTCTTGCTGGCGGCAAGGGCAGCCTTTGATCGTTATCCTGATGCATGGCGGGTTGGTCAGATAGAATCTTCTGCGATCTGTGAGAGGAATCCAGTGAAATAGTGCGATGGGACCGACTTTGGTCATTATGATGCAATATGGATCGATCATGACTACGTCATCGCTCCAAATACTGTCTTAGGTCTTCAGGATCTTGTCTCGACTCTCTGCTGATTCTTTCGAAGACGCTTCTTGATGGTCGTCCTCGTTCGCTGCTCAAGCAATCCTGACTATTAGTGGATTTACAAGAAGGTTGTACACAATCACAGTTTGTACTTGAACTCTCCGTACCAGATTCTGGAGGCAAGTTTGCGACCTTGCCTTTTCCTTTGAAGATGCGATCTTCATGACACTCTTGCTAGGTTCTTGGCTGGCTGCATCTTCTTGTCTCTAGCATCTGTATTCCTTTCTCAGGTAATTGAGCAGGACGTTCTTTAGGACGTTTGTATTGTGATGGGGTCACCATCTGCCCTTCAGCAAGTCATCGCAGGGTGTCATTGATCTGGTTAGTGACTTGCTGAAGGTTCACCAGTATCTCCTCCATGCGATCCTGTCTCTCTGGGAAAGGTTCTCTGTTGCGGTCATAGTAGGCTGATCCTGAGCAGGGTCTGCCTGTGTAGCAGCAGTGCTTTGGAGTTGGTTTTGGCTAACTCTGGTGACTCTGGTAATGTTTTGGTGTTTGCCATTATTAAAAAAGTAAAATTTGACAAACTGTTTCGCCGGAATAGCCCTCCTTCTAGCGCCAATTGTTGATGGAAGTTTTGTCAATAATAAAATTAGAAAAAATTAAGAGATGTGGCTTGTGTGAATTGGGTTACTAATCAAAGCAAATAAAGAGACATAGGATTTTATAGTGGTTCAGCCCTGAAAAAGATGAGCTTACGTCTACTGTTTTTCACTATTTTATGGAAAATTACAAGCACTCAAAGTTACGATGTCTTGTCTTGAAATTTCTCTCAAATTGGAAGTCGAAATTTAGAAATCAGAAAATTAGAAAATTGGAATCCCCTGTCTGAAACATTGAGTTCCCTTTATATATGTATGGGAAACTCAATGTTCCTAATTGTGAAAATGGATAACTATATAATCGGATAATAGAATTTGAGTAACATAATTAGGTAACCACTTAAAACGGGTAACTGGTCGATAATAAAAGAGCGACTTCTGTTTCCCTTTCCTTGTAGGTTACCTATTTGACGAAGCAGAGACTTGTTTCCTTTTCTTTCAGAGAAGGTCGCACATAACTTATACAGAGGAGATCGCACGTAACTTATGCGAAAGAGGTCACACATAACTACACGGAGGAGATCGCACATATTGTTACACATGCGACTTGGCATAGGATTTTTAGACCGCACAACATCTACTAAAAATAGACAAAAGTTATACTAAGACCCTAAACTATATGACTTATGGGCCTCAATGCTGCTGAATTTTAAGGCACAGCTGGTTATAATACTCGGGTACTTGAGAGCTGTGAGTAGATCCAATAGGCTAATCAGGCTAACATTCCCAAGCTCGCACTTACGAGGATGCTATCAATACTTGGGTATGAGTAAAAAATAAAAAATACTTGGGTATGAATAAAAAATAGTCAGGGAATCAAACCCTTCAAAAAAATATAAAAAGTCAGGGAATCAAAGAGAAGTATGTGTAAAATCCTTCAGAATCAGAGAACTTGCCTTATATGGTCTAGCACGATGAACTCGAGAATTAGTCACTTAAATGGGATAAGCGCTCATTTATGTAGTTACCTGATTTTAGCAGTATCTTGTATTAATTTCAAATATTAGTTAATTATCAAATACTAAAACAACCAAGTGTCCCTTAGTCTTTATTTCCTTTTAAAAGGTGAGGAAGTGAGCTAGGATCCAACTTTATTTCCTTTTAAAAGGTAAGGAAGTGAGCTAGGGTCCAAATCAGATTTTATCTCCTATCTCTCCTAGGGAGATTTTGAACTCAGTTGGCCAGCTCAAAAAAGAAAAAAATGAGCTGAGCACTTGAGCTCACCCCTAGGGGCAACCGAGTGTCCCTACATAACATGATTCAACAAATGTACGTAATTTCTCTAGATAGAAACTCCATAAAATTATTTTCAGATCAATAAAAGAGATTCAATGGATTTAGGCCCTTCAATTGCTGAACCACTTTATTTGCTTGTGTTCATTTTTTTTTTTTTAGTTCTTTTAATTAATTGCAATCTTTCCTTGAGATTAGTTCATTTTCACCATCGTGGTATTGAAAGAATGGGATAATATGTGATTTCTAATATTTTTCTTTTCTTTTCTATCTTCATCATGATGATATTATTAAAGAGTAATCCTAAGGGGCTAAAACTTAAACCAAATATGTATAATAATTTGCAACCACACCTTATCTTAAAAGAAAACTGCACCATTCTAAAATTATTTGCGGTTAAAAATAATATCAAGTTATTTAGTATAAAATTTTAATGTAATTTGTGAGTGTTTCTAATATTACTATAAATTCGAGAGAACAAAAGCTGCGAAAATTATTTAGTGGTGTCAAAACAAGTGTTCCTTCTTATTTAAAAAAAAAGTATGCATGCACTCGTCCAATTTCCTATTTTGTTACGTACGTGGCAACACTAGTGAATGATGTTACATTGCTGAGTCATGTTGGCATCAATTGGTGAGGATTTGGACCAGAAAGCGGTCTAACCGTTACGAGAGAGAGAGAGAGAGAGAGAGAGAGAGAGAGGTATTGGTTGTTGGCCAGAGAGAGAGAGAAAGAGAGACAGAGCGAGATATATACGGAGTCGGAGACTTCGCTTTTGGAGCAACCAGACCAACCACCCATATTACCTACACTGCTGCTTCCACTCCTTTTTCATTTTGTTTTTTAAATTTCTTTCTGTTTTTGAAAGCTTACTTGAATTGCGGTGACCGTTAATACTCATCTTGATCTAATTATTACCAATTAAAAGGGAAAAAATACTAATAAAAGAAAGCGTAAATTGTCTTGGTGGGAGACAGCGAGTGGAGGTGGAGCACCCCATCATCAGCTTTATGATGGAAATAAACTTTACACTCAGCATTATTCATTTATTATTTTTATTTATTTATTCGTTCTTTTATTTATTGTGTGTTTATGACTGAAGTTTGCACGCATGTTATATTGATTTTAGTTATTTACTTTCACTATTGCGTGGCGTCTTGAATCAACCTTAGATTTTTATATTTTAACACCCTCGTGGAATATCATTGTTGACAGATATCGATGGAGGTTCTATAATAAATGTTTTTCTCAACAATAAATTTAGAAAAAAAATATGATACGGTTTGTGTGAATAGAGTTATTAATCAAAATAAATAAAATGGTAAAGATTTTATAGTGGTTCAGCCCCGAAAAAGATGAGCTTACGTCCACTGTTTTTCACTATTTTCTGGAAAATTATAATAACTCAAAATTACAATGTGTTGTCCGGAAAGAAGAAGAAAATACTCTCAAGAATTCCTCAGCTACCCAGATCAGAAAAAGTTCTCTCACCCACACCGAAACATTGAACTCCCATTATATAGATGAAGGTAGCTCAATGTTCCCAATTGTGAGAATGGGTAACTGTACAATCGGGTACTACAATTTGAGTTACAATATAATTTGGTAATTACTTAAATTGGATAACTGGTCGAACTTGAAAGAGAAACTTTTGTTTCCCTTTCCTTGTAGGTTACCCTTTTGACGAAGTATAGACTAGTCTCCTTTTTATTCTGGTCGCACATAACCTATTCGGAGGAGATCGCACGTAACTTATGCGGTGGAGGTCACATGCAACCCTTTTGGATGAGGTCGCACTTAATCTTACTCATGCGACCTGGCATAGGATTTTAGACCGCACAACAATTGCCCCCCAGCTCCATTAGTTCTTCAGGATAAAATGGAGCTTCCTTTTAATATAAGTGAGTGCGAACTTGAAAAATGCGACGTTACGACCTAGACTTGTGATCCTTGAAGAGTCGAAGAGTCACCAGATCTCAAATCTCACCTTTCTCAAGATCACGCGCCCCTTTTTCTGACAGTTGAAAATACGTGTCACATTTTCTAAGAAAAATAGCAGAACTCGAGGAGACTCAAGGATATTGATGATGCCAACGGTCGTCTTTAAACTGAATCGTTTCAAATTTTGAAAGATACTGATTTAATTTTGGAAAAAATCAAATCCTGCGTGAACTTCGTCCTTTAGACTGAAAATCAAATACCTTGATCTACGGCTGTGATTTAGCGATGCTCGAGAAATAAATATTGGAAATCAATCCGCTTCTACTTCTTCATCACAAACTCTTGTTTTCTATCTTCCTAAAATCCCAAAGTATTTCAGAGCAAACCCTACAGTGTCGTTTCGTTCTTTAGCTCGTACAATTCCAGTATCTTCCCCGATGGAGTTCAGACCATAACTCAATCCCTCCGCTTTTGAAGAAAGGTTAGTACATTTCTTCTCTTCTATTATTCTTCGTCTATTCTCAGAAAAACCTAATTCAGTTTTAATTTCTAGGAATTGAAACACATCCCATACTCAAACGAACTGGAATGAGAATTTTTCAGATCCTCCTTTTCCGGTTCATAGAATAGACTCTTACTAGATAATGGTCAAAGATAAACTCGTGAAAAGAGTTTTTAGGGTCTGATACCCTATTTTTTGACAAACTGCTCGAACAATTTTTATGAATCCGTAGACCAATTAGAAAAAATTCGATGAGCTTACTTGTTAGTACAATCCTAGGGTGAACCCCCAAAATTTACTAATACATAGTGAAAATCCTTGATACTCGTATAGGACTAAATCCATCCGTATTTCTTTTCAGATGTCTAGTAGTGAGAATTTTAGGGAAGGGAATGCATTTTCTGGAGAATCTGACTTGAGTGTTAGCTTCATAAATCTCGAAGATTACCTTGAGCTAGAACCCGAAATAGAGATAACGGGGGTCAGGAAAAATAGTCCTCGCATAGGCGACCTTCCTCAGGACCAGTGGCCTTGACATATCAAGGATACCCCTGCCTTCTCATCGGGCTATCAATACGTAGAGGGAAATTGGTCATGTACCAATATAAGGACGAGCTGTATATCGAACAAGCTCAGCAAAATCGTGTGCAACTATAAGATCGCCATCCCTCTTCGCCTACCTATAGAATTCAATCGACCACACATACCACCACGCGGAATCGCTTCCTTTTCTGAAGCAGTTCTCAAGTGCGGTGTCCACCTCCCACTTCATCCATACATAAAATCAATTATTAATTACTATGGGATCGTCCCTTTCCAACTGACTCCTAATACATACAGATATATGATAGGTTTGTACATATTTTACCACAAATTAGGTTTAGACTCCCCTTCTTCTGAAGAGTTCGCTTGGTTTTACCAAGTGAAATCAAACCCGTCAGATCTTAACTTCTTTTATGCAAGCAAATGGTTGAACCATGCAATAAAAATAATCTACGGGGTTCGCAATAACATAGAAAAATCCATTTTTCCACTTTGACTATACGGATAACGGTTTCTTTCAAAATCCCGGTAGATAGTTTTCCAATTTATCACCTTTTTCTATTTTGTTATTTTTATCCTGATCGCACTCTCATGTCATCGCAGATAACAGGGAACGGCCCAGACTTTCCAGGGAACAGCTCGCAAGGGTGTACAAAATCAACGACCTTCCAATCGAGGAATTTGATTGGAAGGTACTTGGAACTTCCAAGAACCTGGTCACTTGCGGTCTGCTTCCAAAGGGAGCCGCATTCCCTGACCCCCCCGTCTGTTCGTCCCGATCTTCGAGCTCAAAGAAAAAAAAGCCAAGGAAACAGACGGATATAAGTGCCTCGTCTTCCAGACTCAGGAAACGAAAAGCACCTGTCACCCTTCCAGCTTCGGAACCTTCCTCTCCAGAAACAGTGTCACCACCAGCTCCTCAACTAGTTCCTATATACATTTTCTAATTATCATTGTATTATATCACCTCGCTCACTGACATATCTGTACATAGATGGTTATTGGTAGTGGCCTGCGAGCACCATCCTCCACTCTCGGGTCCATGGAAAAATCTAAGACACCCGAGAGCACTCCGCCATTTAAAGTGAAAGAGAAAGTCGACAACTCCAAAAAATGAAAAGTTGCCTTCGAGGACATCCCAGCAAGCTCGCCTCCTCCACAGCCTCAGACAACAAGCCATAATGAATCACCCAAAGAGGTTGCCACCTCTTCGGAACTGATCCTAATAGATAAGGATGAGGAGCTCTTCACGCTCCTCAATCAATTACCAGAGAAGGCTAGTATAAGCGCAGCCTTCATTGATCGGTTCACTTCCGAGGAGGGCTGGGAGCGGATGAAGCGACGATCTGCAAAGGTCACTTTTGGTTCTGCGATGAGGATGCTGGCCAATGTAAGTACCCTTTTTTTTTCTCTCCTCAAATGTATTATTTCTTGGTATTAATGGTTATATTTTCAAACCGCGGCTGCTGCTGTCCTGATGCATGACCCGGTCCTCGAATGCTTGGAGAAGGCCGAAAAAGTTGAAGTGATAACCCAAGCATTCGAGAACTCGGAGAAAGCTCAAGAGGAGGAGAAAAAAGCCTTTGACTTAGAGAGGTAGCAGCTGCTTGAAGGCCTAGCCAAGGAGAAGCTCGAGAAGGAGAACCTCAAGGAGAAAGTCAAAGAGCTCGAGAAAACCATCTCTGAGCATCCGGATCGCATGAGGGAGGCGACAATAGAGGCGATTCACAAAGCTATCGAAGAGTTCAAGGCGACTGAAGTCAAAGAGCTTGAAGATAAAGCTAGTGACATTGTCTCGTCGACCATCATTTTTAACATCTTCTGCGAGCATCTGGACTTTGACTTTTTCTATCCTCAAATATATTATTTCTTGGTATTAATGGTTATATTTTCAGACTACAGCTGCTGCTGTCCTGATACATGACCCGGTCCTCGAATGCTTGAAGAATGCCGAAAAAGTTGAAGAGATAACCCAAGCATTCGAGAACTCGGAGAAAGCTCGGGAGGAGGAGAAAAAAGCCTTTGACTTGGAGAGGCAACAGCTGCTTGAAGGCCTGGCCAAGGAGAAGCTCGAGAAAGAGAACCTCGAGGAGAAAGTCAAAGAGCTCGAGAGAACCATCTCTGAGCATCCGGATCGCATAAGGGAGGCGACAACCAAGGCAGTTCACAAAGCTATCGAAGAGTTCAAGGCGACTGAAGTCAAAGAGCTCGAAGATAAAGCTAGTGACATCGCCTCATCGACCATCATTTTTAACATCTTTTGCGAGCATCCGGACTTTGACTTCTCCATCCTTGGCGAGGACATGGTCGAGCTTGTCCAGAGTTGGAGGGAGGATACTGCCAAAACTGGGGATGGCAGTGCAAGCACTTCTACATGACAAACACTTGTATTTTTTTATTATTTTTTAGAACAATGCGGGCTTGGTCCCCCTTCCTTTCTGCTTATGTACGGGTGGAAAAATTCTTTTAATGAATATTATTTTTTCCTCAGACTTATTCCTACAAAATAATCAAAACACAACACTAATTTTAACTAAGTAATCAATCACTAAGTGACTGATCAATACGCTTTTTGTGATTTGAATCCAACTAACTTAAAACGAAATCTAAGTGTTAGGATAGATTAGGTCGCTTAAGAAAACAGCAAATACGAGTGATGCAAACTCTAACTGTTTTTCAAAACTTCCATAGCAAAATAGGATATAGCAATATTTTACATTAAACAATGAACGTTTTGCTTAGTTACTTTGTTGTTCGAGGATGGAAATTGCGTAATATGACATGCTAAGGCATGAAGTGAGGAGAAAATCCTCGGATTTTAAGGAGTTTTAAATATTTCGGTGATCTAAAACTGCGTCCCCTCTAAATAGACGTTTTGCATAGTCCCTTAGGAAATAAGTAGGAGATAATATTCTGATCCCACTCCCCCCTGAGTTTTATGGTGTCCGAAAACTATCATAAAACTATAAGAGATGAACCAAATGAAGTAAAAAGTAATAACTGAAGAAATATTATTGACGAATGACGTCGAATGTCGAAATAATGAAGATATAGGAAGCCGTTGAAAAAACATGAAGATTCATTGATAATAACGATGAAGTTGTTCTGCATTCCAAGCATGTTCGATTTTTTTGTCCACCGATGCGAGCTAACTTATATGTCCCAGGTCGAATGATGGCAATAATAACATATGGTCATTCACAAGAGGGTTTTGAAGAACGAGGTCTTGCCGAAGAACAAGTTTGCCAACTTCAAATCCTCTTCGTTCGACTTTAGAGTTATAATATCGAGCAGTGCACTATTGATATGATGCGATCTGAAGCTGAGACTGCTCACGCCTTTCTTCTAAGAGATCGAGCTTAATCCTTATCAGCGCACTACTTTGATCTTGCTCATAGGTAGATTTTCGTATCTATGTTGAGGCGGTGACATGATATTCGGATCAATCCCGAAGACATCCAAGTTAGATTTCAGAAAAACGACCAATGAAGCTCGCACAGGTTCTTGAAGCCTCGCTCAAATCTTTAAAATCTTGGAGGACCTGTCAAATAGCAAATCTTCCAAGTTTTCAATGGGTCCAGTTGACTTCTCCATCGATTTCTCGAAGGTCGAGGTCTTCGTTTGTCGTTTCGATTGATGTTTCACCTGACGCTTTGACTGACGTTTCACCTGACGCTTCTCTTTATAGTTGGACTATCATTGTGTGAGGTGTCACATCCTTTGCTGCGAGCTTTAAAGAGTTGTTATAACAAGTCCGTGCATCATATTGGCTTCCTCGCACCTCGCCTACCCCGTGTTGGGTCAGGAATTTCATAATGAGATGGTAGATTGAAATGACGGCTCGAAGTTCCTTCAATGTCGGTCTTCCTAACACAGCATTGAATGCAAAGGGGTAATTTACTACCAAAAATTGGGTCATTATCGTTGAAACCCTAGGATAGGTTCCAACGTTGACCATTAATTCAATCATGCCCATAGGCATCAGGCTATCACCACTGAAACCATAGAGTGGAGTGATGGTAGGCTTCAAGTCGCTCTCATTCAACCCCCCCATCTTCTTAAAGGCGTCGTAGTACAGGATGTCCACAGCACTCTCGTTATCAACCAATACTCGCCACAACTGTGTACTTCCACAATTAATTTTTATGACCAGTGCATCATTATGCGGATAATGAACTTCTCTAATGTCCTGTTCTGTGAAGGTAATGTCCATGTCCGATACTCGTTGAAGCTTGCGTGGTCACTGCTCAAGATGCATGACGTTAGTCAATGGCTGTTGTCGAGCTTCTTGTGCATATCTGTCTTGAGCCCTTTTCGAATCTCCGCCAACATGCGGTCCTCCAAAGATAGTTCAGACTTCGCATTGAATTTCTGGAGGTCGTTGTTGGTTTTTTTCTCGCCTTTCATCGTTCTGCCTAGTGTACTGCCGCAGTCGCCCTTCTTTAATCAATCTTTCAATTTCGTCCTTCAAGGCATAGCAGTTATTGGTATCATTTCCAATATCATTGTGATACCGGCAGAACTTATTGGGGTCGCACTTTGTCCTGTCTCGTTTCATTAGTTCCAGTTGATGGTATCGCTCCCGCTAGTTTGTGACTGTATAGATATGATCTATGGGCGCGTTTAACTCAGTGTTATTGTTGAACTGCATGGGAGCTCTTGAAATCTCTTGCTTTTTAGGTCTAGACTGATTCTCCGTCAACTTTTCATTACTCCTTTTATTTTTCTTATTACCATTATTGTTGGTTATGATCGCGTCTTTAGTTACATCTTTCCTTCCTTCTTTCTTTGTCTTTTGAAGATTTTCGTGTGAAGACTCTATCCTCAGATGCCGACCAACCCTTCGGTAGAAGTATTCTAGAGTTCTACATTCTCGCTCAAGTAATTCCTCCCAGAGTTTAGTTTCTGGTCGCACCCCGGCCATTATGAGAGTTAAAACTCCCCTTTCAGGTGGGTTGTTGACTTTTGCTAATTCTGAGATGAATCGATTGAGATAAGATCGCAGAGTTTCCTCTGGACCTTGTCGAATTGCAGACAAGCTAATAAGTAGAATAGTGAAATTCTTTGCAGCTTGGAACTATCTCAAGTACGCCATCTGAAGTTGTTGTCAGGATGAGATTGAGCCAGATTTGAGTCCTCGGAACCACTTCTTTGCTGCTCCTGAGAGAGTTACAGTAAACCATCTGTAGCGTGCATGATCATTGACATGATGGAGTTCCATCTAGTCACTGAAGTGATCCATATGGTCCTGTGGATCAGTTTTTCCATCAAAAGTGTTTATGGTGGGAAGTCTGACTCCAGTAGGTAGGGCAGCAGCTCGAACTTCCTCGCTGAATGGCGATTGACGATACCCATCAGTGAGCTCATCATCCCAACCAGCAAGTGCATCTAATGCGATCCTTAAATTATGAACATCGACGTTCGGAGGGAGAGCATTATCTCTTGCTGGCAACAAGGGCGGCCTTTGATCGTTATCTCGATGTATGGCAGGTTGGTCATGTAAAGTCCTCTGCGATCTGTGAGAGGAATCCAACGACATAGTGCGACGAGATCAGCTTTGGTCGTTATGATGCGATACCGATTGTTCATGGCTACGTCGCCGCTCCAAGTATTGTCTTAGGTCTGCAGGATCTTTTCTCGACTCTCTGCTGATTCTTTCGCAGACGCTTCTTGATGGTTGTTTTCGTTCGCAGCTTAAGCGACCTTGATTACCAGTGGATTTGCGAGAAGGTTGTCCACGATCACAGTTAGTACTTGAACTCTCTGTACCAGATTCTGGAGGCAAGTTTGCGACTTTGTCTTTTCCTTTGGAGATGCGGTCTTTATGACGCTCTTGCTGGGTTTTTGGCTGGTCGCATCTCCTTGTCTCTAGGATCTGTATTCCCTTCTCAGGTATTTGAGCAGAACGTTCGTGCTATGGTAGGGTCACCATCTGCCCTTCAGTAAGTCGTCGTAGCGAGTCATTGATCTAGTTAGTGATTTGCTGAAGGTTCACCAGTGTCTCCTCCATACGATCCTATCTCTAAGCAAGGTTTTCTGATGCAGTCATGGTAAGCTGATCCTGAGCAGGGTCTGCCTGTGCAGCAGCAGTGCTTTGGGGTTGGTTTTGGCTTATTCCGTTGACTCTGGTAGTGTTTCTGGTGTTTGCCATTGTTAAAAAGCGATATTTGACAAACTATTTTGCCAGAATAGCTCTCCTTCTAGCGCCAATTGTTGATAGAGGTTTTGTCAACAATAAATTTAGAAAAAAAAAATGAGATGTGGCTTGTGTGAATAGGGTTATTAATCAAAATAAATAAAGAGGCACAGATTTTATAGTGGTTCAGCCCCGAAAAATATGAGCTTACGTCCACTGTTTTTCACTATTTTCTAGAGAATTACAAGAACTCAAAATTATAATATGTTGTCCGGAGAGAAGAAGAAAATACTCTCAAGAATTCCTCAGCCACCCAGATCAGAAAAAGTTCTCTCTCCCTCACTGAAATATTGAACTCTCTTTATATAGATGAAGGTAGCTCAATGTTCCCAATTGTGAGAATGGGTAATTATACAATCGGGTAATACAATTTGAGTAACAATATAATTGGGTAATTACTTAAATTGGGTAACTGGTCGAACTTGAAAGAGAAACTTTTGTTTCCCTTTCCTTGTAGGTTACCCTTTTGACGAAGCATAGACTAGTCTCCTTTTCATTCTAGTCGCACATAACCTATTCGGAGAAGGTCACATATAACTTATGTGGTGGAGGTCGCATGCAACCCTTTCGGAAGAGGTCGCACTTAATCTTACTCATGCGACCTGGCATATGATTTTAGACAGCACATCAATAGATTTTGTAAATTACAAGATGTTGTTTGTCTATGTAATGAACTGGAAAAATAAAATAAATAAGAAGATAATAATTTTATAGAGATTCAATCCCATAAAATACGAGCTTACGTTCATTATTCTTCATTATGTTTTGAAGAATTACAAAAATTTCTTAAAGTCTCAATATAAGAAAAGAGAGAAAATTACAGAGAGTCAGTGCATAATGAAGTGATTGTAAGATGAAAATAATGAGACTATGCCTCATTTATATAAGTGAGGATGACTTTAAATTTCCTAATTTTAAAAATAAGAAACTATACAATAGAGAATACAATTTCAAGTGATAATATAAAATTGGGCAATAATAGTAGATGGATTGCTTGATCTCCACACAAAAACTTATTTCCTTTTCATTGCAAATTACCTACTTTCTCAAAGTTTGATTCTAAAATCTTTTTACTACCACTTCAGGTCGCATAATCTCTATTCTAGGAAGGTTGCATTTTAGTTGGGACTAAAACATGCAAAGTGGCACATCTAACTCTTAGATGACTCGTTGACTTTTCTTTCTTGGTATTGACCAATGATATAGATTTACGATCGTACAACAATAAAAGTTTTGTCAACAGAAATAATGATCGGATTCAGTGAAAGTGTGTAAAATAATTGACGGAAAAAATAAAAAGATGACAAATTTTATAGTAATTTAGTCCCAAAAAAATGAGTTGCGTACATTGTTATAGAGAGAACTACAGTGCAAGCGAGCTATCTTTTTTGCTCAACAAGAATACATGATTATGAGCTTGTTCTCGCAAAAAATATGACAAAATTTCTAGAAAGACAATGTGAATCAAAAATTTGAGGAGAAATTCTTTATCTCGTTTCATTTTTATTTCTTTTCACTAACCTAATTCTCTAACAAAACTAGTATAATCAAAAAATTGAGCAGGGCATTTAACCCTTTTGCTACAAATGTGGCTCTGCCTACACTGTTTGGGATTATGGTTTGAGGGCTAGGTTTAGCTTTTAAAAGAGGTTATAGAAAAATATAGATACCATCAAGTGGTGTGGTGTGGTGATATACGAGGTTCTAACTGGAGGTCAGGGGTTCGAATGGGATTCACACAGATTAAACATAAGATTAAGTTCCCTAGCCCTAGCCCTCTCCCCTCTCCCTCTCCCTCTCCCTCTCCCTCCACCAACTACTCCATTTGGTGGTATTAGGATGACGCACTCTATTTGGTAGGGTTAGGATGACGTGCTCCATTGCTTAATGGTGTAGACTTGTCGAAAGGTTTCAGCAAATATTCCTGATAACGGGACTAAAAGGCTCCTATAGTCACACTTAAAGAGAATTATCACACTGATCGTCTCACTCTTCCTGTTTCTATTATCATATAGATATATATATATATAGGTTGCCAATCTAATAGGTATTTTTTTTCTTTACCTATGGATAGGTATTTTTTTTTTAGCTGTTAGATCACCATCTAATAATGATCCAATAGCTATAATAAAGTACATAAAAAGACGTGCATCATTAATGCTCTTTCTCTTTCTTAATTTTTATAATAAAAAAATATGCATGCTAAATTTTTATTGGCCAAATTGATACCTATGCATAGGTAAAAAAAAAAAAATACCTACTGGCTTGGTGCCCATATATATATATGGTTGCCAATCCAATAGGTATTTTTTTTCTTTACCTATGGGTAGGTATTTTTTTTTTAGCCGTTGGATCACCATCTAATGGTGATCCAATGGCTATAATAAAGTGCATAAAAAAACGTGCATCATTAATGCTCTTTCTCTCTCTTACTTTTTATAATAAAAAAATATATATGCTAAGTTTTTATTGGCCAAATTGATACCTACCCATAGGTAAAAAAAAAAATACCTACTGGATTGGTGCCCTATATATATATATATATATATATAAGAGAAATATTCGGTAATAGTGACTCTATTACCACCTTTTTTTTCTCTTTCTAATTCTTTTTTAAAGAGATTCTTATGATCTTTTGAAATTTTCTTTGCCTACATGCCTACACCTAACTATTATTTCCAATATTGCATAAAACAACTTGAAAAAAATTCCTTTCCCACCCATGTAGTAAATTTGTTTCTATTTTCAGCACAATTTACTTTCTTCTTTATTTTCCATTGTCTTTATCTTCAAGAATATAATGCATACAAAGGTTTAATGAAGTAAATTTGAGAAAGAACACAAATATTGAAATGATGAAATATGAACATTTTAATTTACATAATATTTTATGATCCAAAGGCCATGACCGAGTTATTTAACAAAGAACAAATCCTTTTTCTTTTTAAATCTATGGATGCCAAAGTCTGAACTTTAAATTCTTCAATCTTTCAATAAAATTTCAATATTGAATCGAGAAAGAACAAAACATGATGAGAAAATAGGGAATAACGAAACAAAAGGAGCGAAAGGGCAAAAGACAAAATAAAGGCTGACCAAAAAAAAAAAGTTTAGTAGTTTTGGTAATGCCCGATGTATTTGATGGTTTATGATTAATAAAACCATCGAGACGTGAATATGTGATTTACGTTTTAACTCAATAAAATTCCATTATATATCTCATTAAAAAAAAAAAGATAGTTAAAACTGATTGTACAACCTTCCCAAAAAAAAAAAAATGACTCTGGAAGTACAACAAAGGAGGAAAAAAAAACCACCATTTAAAATAAAAATTGCAGGCATAATTAAAATCTTTAGAATTCATGATTTATTCACCTATGACTATGAAATTTAAATCTAACTGTATACACTTTGATCTCTTAAGATTTAAAGAACATATCTTCTAATGTGTGCTTAAACGGGTGTGATAAGAAATATGATTTTACTTTTTTTGCTATGTAGGTATATTTATGTCTTTTGGTAGGTATAAGAGTTTTTTTTTTTTCCACTAAAAATATCAATAAAATTTCAATAAAAATATCAATAAAAAGAGAGTAAGAAGAGGGGGAAAAAAAAAAAAAGAAATAATGTGACAATAGACGCATTATTTGGTAAATTATGCGTTTGGCCATCCAGCTAGTTCTTTCTAAAATTTGCTAATCTTTTGTGAAACTGTTATTTTAAAAAGAACTTGAGAAATTTAATAAGGGGTACTTCTCTAAAGTTTATTATACTTCCATCATACGTACAAACTTTCCGGACATATCATTCTAGAAACACAATCTATAATTTATATACCAAACACGAAAATGCTACTTTTAAATAATAAGAAAATTTATTTATCAAATACTTAGATCTTTTTGTCACCCAGAGCAGAGCTAGAAACTTAATTCAGGGGGTAAAAAGAAAAAACAGAAATAATTACTTTTAATTCACTTTGAAAGAAAATTAAAAGATCAATAATTGAGCTGCACTTGACTTTTAAGAGAAGGTGATAATTTGGCCTTCACTAGTGGCCAGCAGGGAATGGCTAAGCCAAAATCAGAGAGGAGCAAAACTAAAATTTATAAGTTTAGAAGAGGGAAAATATAATTTACAAAGAAATTTTACATACCATTTTAAATTAATAAAAATTTTGGTGGGCAACCGCCCTTGGGCTTAATGTACCTTTGCAAATGTTTGTTATAGCTACTTTTACTCACAACACAGTTGTAGCACGATATAAGTGAATTGTAGAAGTACTGCACTCGAAGGAAAATATGCTGAGATGAAAAAAAAAAGATATTATGGCAATAATACAAAGATATAGAAGTGTCTAGATATTAAAAATATATTTGATGAGAATAGTAATTCTTGAAGGATATTTTATCAAAAATAAATTTAGTAAATTATGAGATGTGGCTTATGTGTAAAACAGATTAGAAAAGAAAGTAAAATAAAGAGACAGAAATTTTATAGTTGTTCAACCCTCAAAAAGATGAGTCTACGTCTATTGTTCTTCCTTATTTTTTAGAGAATTATAAGAGTTTCACTAAGTCTCAAGATAAGAGCAAAGATAGAGTTATAGAGAGTGAATATATAGTGAAGTGATTGTGAGATTGAAAAATAATGAGACTAAACCTTCTTTATATAAGTGAGAATGACTCAATATTTTATAATCATAAAAATGGGAAAGTATATAATAAAAGATAAAATTTTGAGTAATAATACAGAATTGGGTAATAAATTATAGATAGATTGCTTGATTTTTACTCAAATTATTGTTTCCCTCTCTGTGTAGATTATTCATTTCTTTGAAACTGGATCTAGTTTCCTTTTACTGTCATTTCAGGTCACACTATTAGTTGAGATGTTAATATGCAATCTGGCGCATTTATCTTAGCCGTGTTTTGACAATCCTTTCTTAGTGTTGACCAATGATTCAGATTCAAGAGAGCACAACAGTAACAAATAGTTTTGTACAAATGTGCTATATTCTTTCAAGCTTAAGATTTAAATATATGCATATATATATATACATGAGAGCTAGTACAATAGGTATTTTTTTTATTCACTATTGGTAAGTGCATCAATTTTGACCATTAAATTTCAATCTAATGGTTATAATTAATTATATTGAAACAAGTTCCAATGTGAATTAAATGATAGAATTTGTATTCATAGCATTAGATTGAAGTCTAACGGTCAATATTAATGTACCTACCGATAGTAAAGAACAAAAACTATTATACTAGTTCCTTATATATATATATATATATATATATATATATATATATATATATATAAAGTCTATTGGTCATTTGTAATCACTCGCAACATGTTTCTCCTAAGGTTATGGTAGGTATGTTAATAGTTGCTATTGTTTTGTTTATGGTGCTTCTTCTTCTTCTAGAAGGGAGCTTTGGAGTTCTCTTTTGGATATGGTTGTTCCTATTTAGTGTATTTTGGGTGATTTTAATATTATTCTGGGCTCTCATGAGATAACGAGTACTACTTACTCCACTTTTTGTTTTGACTTTGCTAGTTTTTTGGGTGCTTTTACTCTTATTGATTTGGACACTAGAGGTACTTTCTACACCAGGATTTATAAAGGAGCAAGAGGTCTTGTTCTCTCTCATTTAGACAGAGCTTTCTGTACATCTAAGTTTATTGATCTCTGGTCTAATTTGTCTTGTAGCACTTTGTCTCATCTACATTCAGATCAGTGTCCTCTTCTTCCACTTAGAAGGGATTCGAGAGCTCTTCGTCCTCAACCTTTTTGTTGTCAGAATGTTTGGGAAGATGACCCCACTTTCTTCGATTTAGTTTCTAGTATCTAGTTTTCTCAGGTTTCTAGTTGCCCCACCTTTTATCTTTTGCAGAAACTCAAACTCTTCAAGCATCTCTTCAGGCTTGGAATTGGAAAATTTTCGATAATTTATCTACCAGAGTTAATGTGGCTATGGATAAGGTTACAAAAAATTCAAGAAAAGGTTGCAAATAAATGTCTTTCCTGAGGAGATCTTTTGAGAAGAGACTGATACTTTGGCTGTTCTAGATAATATTTTAGCTCTGTATGATTCTTTTTTGAGAGACAAGTTTCGTATTCGTTAGTTAGAATGAAGGGATCATAACTCATCTTTTTACTATGCAACCCTTAAGAGACGTAAAGTTAATAAGCATTTGTCTTTTTTGATTATCAATGACGAGATTGTGACTAATCTAGATCGTATTGCAGATTATGTCATTGAATTTTATGCTTCTTTGTTTTCTGAGCCGAATCATTTACCAGCTGACTTCTCTATTATTCAAGAGCATGTTCCTACTTTGGTTGCCGATCATGATAATGCTTTATGAGTCTTCCTCTTGAGTAAGAAATTAGAAACATTATTTGTGATATGGATCCTTCTAGTGTATCTATCACAGATGGCTACACTGAGAGATTTTTCCGTAATTGCTAGCCTATTATAGGTAATTATTTTGTCTTGGTAGTCCAGGAGTTTTTTTGTACCTGTAAGATATTCTCTAGTGTTAATTCTAATTTTATAGTCCTTATTCTTAAGGTTACAAAGACAAATAAGATTAAGCAATTTCGTCCTATTGCTTTAGGAAATTTCTTCTTTAAGGTCATCACTAAGATTCTTGTTACTAGGCTGGGACCTATTGTTTCTCGAATTATCTCTTTAAAATAGTTTGGGTTTATGCAAGATAGGCAGATGGGTGATTATATTTCAAGAGCCTCTGAGTGTTTTAACTCTTTAAGCAATTCGACTTTCAGCAGTCATGTTGCTTTAAAGATCGACATTCGCAAGGCTTTTGACTCTATTCATTGGTTCTTTGTTCTGGAGATCCTCAGCTAGGTCTTTTGGTTTTTCACCTACCTTTACGGCTTGGGTCTCGACCATCTTTAGTTTTGCTCATATTTCAATCCTTCTAGATGGGGCCACTCACAGTTACTTTTCATGCTCTCGTAGGGTTAAGCATGGTCATCCTCTCTCTCCTCTCCGTTTTTGCCTTGCAGAGGATTTCTTGAGTCGTTACTTGACTCATCTTTTTAGTACAAGAGCTATTGATTCTATCTCTCCACCTTGTGGTAAGAGTGCTTTGACCCACTTTTNTCGAGCTTCACCAAAGAACCTGAGAGTTGTTCATTCAGCTTTTGAGTTGTATGGGTCCCTTTCGAGTTAGCTAGTTAATTGGGAGAAGTCTAATATCTATTTTGGTAAGGGAATTTCCGATGCCAGAATTAGATATTTACTTTCTATTTGTGGTATGAAGTGAGGTGGAGAGTCAATGTACTACTTGAGGATTATTTTATTTTTTAGAAGCTCCTCGTCAGCAGTGATTAATTCCTTGGATAGATAGTTTATTAGTCAATTTCGTTGTTGGATGGGATTATCTCTCTCCTTCATTGGCAAAATTGCTCTGGTTAGTTTTGTGATCTATGGCTTACTTCTTTATTCTTTTCAGATTTACAAATGGCCCAATTTTTTGCTAAGTAAAATGACAAAGGCAATTCAGAATTTTATTTGGTCGGGTTCTATTCTCCAAAAGAAGCTGGTCCAAGTCTTGTGGAAAAAATATTATCAGCCTAAAAAGGATGGTGGTTTAGTTCTTCGAGACTTATCCATTCTCAATAAAGCCCTTCTCAAAAACTTTGCTTAGAGAGTGATGACTGTTGATTCTAATTTACTTTCTTATCTCCGAGTATATTTTTTTAGGAGCAGTGGGGATTTACGATATCAAATTAAATCCTCCATTTGGGCTGGGCTTCGCCCTTTGTGTCAAGATCTTCGTGAAGAATTTCGTTGGGTGATCGGAAGATATTCTAAAGTCAAATTTTGGACTGATAATTGGTTGGGTTCCCCTCTATTTAATTTGGTATCTTCTTCTTTAGTTCTTAGTCCTCCTTTAGAGAGTTTGGTTAGGAATTTTTTAAATTGATTCAGGTTGGTCTCTCCCTTATGCTTTTACAGATCGTTTTCCAAGAATACCTGATGTTATTAAGTCAGTTGTGATTTTAGATGGCCTGTATACTTTGTGTTAGATAGGTTCTTTAGATGGTAGGGTCATCTATTCTGATGCTTATGTTTCTCTTTCTGATTCTCTAGTTGTTTGCTCTTAAGGAAAGCAAATTTGGTCTTCTTTCATCTCTCCTTCGAGATCGGAATTATTTTGGAGGACTCTTTATGATCAGCTTCCTACTATTTCTTCTTTGATGAAATGAGGCTTTCACCTTCCGTCTTGTTGTTGTTTCTGTCATTCCTAGGTTGAAGACTTGTCATATTTATTCGTTGATTGCCCTTTTATTGTGCAGCTTTGGTCGACTATGTCTTTTTTATTTCATACTCCAGTTTTCTACAAGGATCTATGAGGGATCTTTGGAATAAAATTCAACTTTGCTCATTTAGCCGTAACTTTGAGCTTTCTGAAAAGTTGGTTTGATCTCTATTTTTTAGATTATATTGCATCTTCGGAATGTGGCAATTTTTGAAGATAAAAAACCATCTATAGCTTCAGCTTTTGTCAGTTTTTTTAATCATCAAGGTACGAGACCAACAGCTCTCTGGTTATACCTCCACGTTTGGATAGGAAATCTACTTCTCTTTTACTTTCCGGTTATGTGATTCAGACTGTTTCAAAATCTAATGGGAATTCTTTTTGTAATGAGAAAAAAATCGGATGGGAAATCTGAGAGGATTGAAAAAAAATCTTATTTAGGGTTGCCCTCTACTGATTCACAAAATCCCATCTTAGGTTCTAGTTCAGCCTTCCTTGATTCAAGGGGTCTTCTTCTTGATGGATCTAGAGCTGAATTTGCTGCTGTTTCCTCGCATAGTGATCCCTCTTTTGCCAATTCCTACTTTTTCAAAGTTAGGGCGGCTGATCCTTCCCATGGTTCAGATCTTGTTGGTGTTGGAAAATCGGCTCAGGCTGGTTCTTTAGGTGATGATCAGCACTCTAAGTTTCAGATTTTGGGGGCATATTCTACTTATGGCCTAAGATTTGAATATAGAGTCACTATTTATCCTCAGAGGTTAGATGCCAAATCTGACTCAAAACTTCAATATGCTCACGTTTCAAATAAGGTGGAACATGGAAATTTACAGGTTGCTAATGATGCTCTTGGTTTGAATTTCGTTGCTGATAGAAGAAGAACTCTAGTACGAAATCAAATATTGCTGGTGGAGTTGGAAATTTAGTTGCTGCTAATCCTTATGCACGTGCTGGTCTTTTGTGTAGTTCAGGCTCAGATTTTGAGGATATTCCACATGCTATTAATGGGTTATCTTTGGAAAAATCAGTTAGTGGGATTGGGACTGCTACTGGATTGCAAGTAGATAAGTCTTTTGCTAGGAAAAATGTAGGTCTTCTGCCGATGTTGTGGGTAATTCCAATGTTGCTTTTTCACTTAATCAGATTTATGGTAGTACCCTTAATCCAATTGCTATTGCTCTAGAATTGGCTCTAGAATTGACAAGTGCTTAGGACTCTGTTATTGAACCTGAAATGACAAAACTAACTATAAAAGGATTGGGTACACATGGTGGATGTTTTGTAGTCAGGGGTGATCAATTCACTCTGATAAACCCTAATCTAAGGTTGTTTGTGGTTCGTAATGATCCACATATGCAAAGGAATGCTAAGGCAGCTGCTCATGGTGTTGCCTCTTTTCCTCATGTTCAAGATGAGGTAGTTACCCATTTGAAAAAGGGTAACAAGGATGATTCTTCAAAAATAGGTAACAAGAGTGATTTTTCAAAAACTGGTATCTATGGCCCTACTTTAGGTGCAACTGCTAATTGAATTCAATTTAGGAAATCCGGGTTTAGGTAACTTGAGTAAGGGTTTAGATGGATCGGGTAATGCTAATCTACTCAGTTTGCCTAAAGATGGTTCAGAATGTGTAGTTTTATCCCAATAGCCTTTGCCTTCTTCGGTTGTTCTGCAGGCAACGAATGTTACAAGTGCTAAATTTCCTCTTTCTATTTCAGCACCATTGACTTCAGATGCTCCTTTAAGGGCAGTGGATAAACATAAGAATTTTGTTGCTGGTTCTTCTTTTGCTCAAAATTTAAATTCTGGTTATTATACAAATGATGTGAAAAGAGGTGATCAAGATGCTACCAATGCCTCTTTCATTACTCTAGAATCATCCAAGCCCTCTATCAAAGGTAATTATGTTTGTGTAAAAGTTAACGAACAAGCTTTTAAGAATCGTTTGAAGCTGTGTCAATTTTCCCATATAGGACGTGTCTTTTTGTCAAAGGGTGATTCCCTTGGAAACTTCCTGACCTTAACTTTAAATTACAATCAGTTTGGCGTCTTTCATCATCTTGGCGTTTAATCTCTCTTAGAAAAGGATTTTTTCATATCCTCTTATCTTCTAAGGAGGAAAAGAATAAAGTTTGGGGGATAAGTTCTTTAAATTTAAAACCTGATGTCCTCCGTCTCTGGCCATAGTTCCCTAATTTTAATCCCCATACCAAAGGCTCAACTAATGTTCAAGTTTGGGTCCGCTTCCATGAGTTACCCTAGGTTTATTGGGATAGGCAATTCTTTCAGATTTGGCTAGAGGAGTCGGGGTTCCAATTCGATTTGATAATATGACCCTTAAAGGTGAATTCGATCATTTTGCAAGGATTCTCATTGATATCGATTTATCTCAACTGATTTCAGATTCTTTAATGGTGGAAGTAGGCAATGATTGTCTTTTAATTCCATTGGAGTATGAAAGACTACATGTTTTTCGTTCTTCTTGTAAGGTTGTTGGCCATGATATTTCTTCTTATAGACATAGTCAAAAACCTACAACAGCGAAGGAATTGGACTCCAAGGTTGATTAGGGCCATTGAGAAGGTTATTCTAAAACTTGTTTCTTCTTCTGATAATCTTGATCTATGTTGCATCCTTTCTGCTGTGGAAATTAGAATGACTATTTTTCTTATAGATGTTTCTAGTGTACCAAGACCTAATGGTTACTCTCGGAAATTCTTCCATCATTGTTGGGACATTGTGGGCGTGGATGTTGTTTTGGCTATACAACAATTCTTTAGAACTGGTTTGCTTGCTCTTGGGCTTAATTCAAATTTTCAAGTGCTGATTCCCAAAGTGGAACATGCTCTCTCTATTGATCAATATTGGCTTATTGTTTTAGGAAATTTTCTCTGCAAAGTGATCACCAAGATTTTAGCTAGTCACCTAGGTCATATATGCTCTAGCATCATCTCTCTGAATCAATTTGGGATTATTTGAAGCAGAAACATTAGAGACTGTATTGTTGGAGCTTCGGAATGTTACAACTGCTTAGACAAAAACAGTTACGGAGATAACTTTGCAATGAAATTGGACATTAAAAAAGCTTTTGATACTTTGAGATGGGATTTTATTAAGGCTGTCCTATTATCTTTTGGTTTCAATATTACTTTCATTAATTGGGTAGATAATATTTTTCACTCAGCTCGGCTATCCATTTTGATTAACGGGACTCCTTATGGCTATTTTTCATGTTCTCGAAGTGTTTGTCAAGGAGATCATCTTTCCTGTCTCTTGTTTGTTCTAGAAGAGGACTGTCTTAGTCACTATTTCATACAAGTAATTAAAAGGGGCGATCTTATTCCAGTGACTTCTACGAGAAAAAAGAAGACACACGTTCACTTTTTATTTGCTAATAATGTTCTCTTGTTTGCCAGGCTTCAATTTCCAATATTAAAGTCATTATCTATGCCCTCCAACATTATGAAACCATCTCTGGCCAACAGGTAAATTATAGTAAATCTTTTATTTATTTTGGTTGAGATACTCCTGCCAATCGAATTTAGAATTGTTGCACACTATAGATATAAGAAAGGGTGGTACAATACTTTCTTATCTTGAGGTTTCATTCTTTGTTGGTACTCCAAAACGTCACAACTTCAACCTATTTTTGATAAGATCAATGCAAGCTTTGGTATTTTGGATGTTGCTCTAGAATAAGCTTTCAACTGAGAAAAATTTGATTTGTAAAGGATTACTTATGCCTTTATGTTGTCAGTTTTGTTTTTGTCATGAAAAAGATGTTGATCACCTTTTTCTTAACTTTCAGTTTGCCCTTTCTATTTGGGGTGTTGTCTCATCAGCTTTTCAGAGAAGAATTTGCTTAGATAGTTACATAATTGATCTTTGGCTAGATGCAATGGAAGCTAGTTTTAGTACCTAAGTTTCACAGATTTGGCATTTAGCAATTGAGACTGCTACTTGGGTGATTTGATCTTTGGCTAGATGCAATGGAAGTTAGTTTTAGTACCTAAGTTTCATAGATTTGGCATTCAGCAATTGAGACTGCTACTTGGGTGATTTGGACATCACGTAATAAAAGGTTGTTTGATAATGAAACTATTTTTATTAACGCGGCCAGGCGTGTAGTTGGTGAGTCCAATAAGATCGGTTTAGGAACAATGAGAAATACCATAGAGGTGTTGCAGAATTTAAAATGTCTTCATATTCAGATATGACTTCCAAAGGCTCCGAGAGTCTTAGAAGTACAATGGCGTGTTCCTCTAGTTAGCCAGTTGAAGGTTAATACAGATGAGGCTGCTTATGGTAGTCCAAGCTAGACAGGTTATAGAGGCATTTTTTGAACTTTTCAAGGCTTTTTTAAGGGAGTTTTTTTATCCCTTTGGGCAAGAGTTATGCTTTTGAGGTGGAAGTAGTGGGCACAATTCATGTAAGTTCTTATGCATGGACCTTTGATTGGATGAATTTATAGTTTGAGAGTGATTATTCATATCCGGTTACACTTTTAAGGGCATGTTCCCCTTCTATTCCTTGGCACTGGAAACCATCTTGGTTACGCTACATTGACAAGATTTCAAAGATGAATTTTCATGTTTCTCATATCTTCAGGGAATGTAATTCAGTTACGGACATCTTGGCTTCTAGAGCTACAAGTATTCATGCTCCAACCTAGTGGCATAATACTCCTTCGTTTATTCATGAGGCCTTCTTTAAGGACTGGTCGGGGTGAAGCACTTTTTGTTTTTCTTAGTTACCCACCTTTTGTAATACATTGTGCTCTTTTTTCTTTTCTACGGGGTTTTACGTGGAAAGATTTTTAATGTAGTATTGTAAGGAGGTTAAGATAATGGTTATGTTTCAGTATAGCTATTTGGCTCCTTTCAGGGCTTTTAGCTTTGTTTTCTTATGCCTTCATTCCTATTACTGGGGTGTTTCAAACATAGTTACTTTTTGTACCTTTTTCCCTTTTTATTTGATTTAGATAAACTACCGGAGGAATATTTCCTCTAGGTAACATTTAGCAAAAAAATATCTTCAACTTTTGTTCATTTATGGCATTTTATTAGAAGGGTTAAGTCTCTGGTTTCTTATTCTATGTCTAACTCTATAACTGATCTCTTAATTTTATGAGAGCTTCGGGTCAAAGGTAGGCCTTAAAAGGCACCAATCATTGTTAAAGTTATATAAAGGCCTCCTCCTCTATCCTAGATCAAGGCTAACACTGACGATTCTGCTTATGACTCATCGAGTCCTTCTGGATGTTCAATGGTATTTCGGATTCATAGAGGGTTTATTCGCAGATGTTTCTCTATTTTATTAGGAATTGATTACGCTTTTAAGGTAGAATTGACAGCTGCAATTCATGTGATTGATTTTACTTGGAAATATAGATAGAAGCTTCTCTGGTTAGAGAGTGATTTAGTCTATGTCGTTTATCTTCTTTTGGCCCATTCCATTAAAGTTCTTTTTCATTAGAGATCAACTTGGTGTAGAACATTAGGGTACATCGCTAATATAGATTTTGTAGTCACTCATATCTATCGCGAAGGTAATTGTGTAGTTGATTCTTTATCTTCTTGTACTACTTCCTTTGTTTGTCTCACTTAGTGGTGGTCTACTTCTTCTTTTGTTTTATCTTTTATTTATGACAATTGTATTACAATGCCTAATTATCAGTTTCGCTGATTTTATTTCTCTTTCTGTTTTTTTGTCTTGAAATGTCAAGTTTATGCCCCTCTGAATTAGTATATCTTCTATTTTCTTTTTTTTTAATTTTATTTCTTTTGCTCTATCGAAATTCATCTTCAAAAAAAAAATAATATAGCATTCAAAAAGAAATAATAACAAATTTTCTACAAAATAAAGAAATAACAATAGGTCAGAACGTCGATCAAGCAAGTGCAACAGTAATATAACGTAATAAGAAATAACGTTTGTGGAATCGCAGTTTTAAATAATGAAAAATAAATAAACAATAATAATTGAATTGCAGTTCCCCTGAATTCTCAAGCTGGCTGTAGGTTAGCACGGGCCATAATAGCACGAGACCACCTTTCGGTAAAAAAAAAAGATTTAGCTCTTTTCGGTGGAAAACAAAACCAAAAACAAAAACAAAAAAAAAGAGACAATAAAAAAACAATATTCTATGAGCTTGGTATTCTGTGTAGTTGGTAGTGATGGGTGATTAATTATGATGATTAACGATTATCGTAATCATGAAAAAGATGGCGAAATGAAGACCTAAGATGAGTATGATTTCCAAATTTCTCAGAAGCATTGAAATAAATAAAGAAGATGATTCGGAAATCTTATTCCCATTTACTCAAAAGTAACTCCAATCAATTGCGACCATAATTACTTTAATCCATACAGTTCCGATCAGTTGACTATATAGATACCCATCAAGGCATCCAATAACGAAATTAGGACCAATCATTCATTACATAATTTGGATAAAAATGCAGAGAAGGATGTTTTGTTATTGAATAAATACAGAAACTTCTCCCATTGTATCACGACCCAAAAAAACGCAAAAATCAAGGCGACTATTACTCAAGGGATTGATTGGCAAACTTCAAACTCATGCATTTGGATTCCAAAAATTTCAGTTCACAAATTCGATATAAAATCCATAATAACAGAACTCTATGTTAAACTCATTTCTTTGGAAACATATCAAATTGTGTTCTAGAAAATATTATTACTTAGTCCACTTAACAATTTAGCTAATAAAATATCATTCTCGTTTATAGAAAGTATTTAAAAAAAAAAAAAAAACCAAATCCATTACTGCTTTTAAAATATCCTCATATGGATAAAGTCCTTAGTCATTATAAAATACATTCGAACATCCGTTTGTAACGGTGTTGAAAATGACTAATTAATTATTGAGAAATTGGAAAAAAAAAACAGTAAGGTAGTACGAACCCAAGTGGCTTTACTAATCAAGCGAACATCTACCTTTTGTAAATCCTGCAGGGTTAGTCTTTCTTAAACATGATTTGTAATCATGTTAGATGTGTGAAATCTATTATACTGATAAAAATTTCCGAAGACAAATATCTCGCACTACGTACATTTAGATCATCCTTCGGAGTAAGATGGGTGTGCGATATTGGGATTTTAAATTTGCCCTAATTTTTCTTTTATATAAAGAGAATTAGGATATCGAGTTTGGGTAAATGAAGGGACCCTAAAAGGACGATCAGAGGTGAGATTTGATTGTAATTATTGTTCGTAACGATAAAAATTAGACATAACTCTCGCGTTGAAAGTCAACCATTATAATTTTTTATGTTTTTTCCATGCTTTATGCTTTTATCACTCTCTATAGTAAAAGATTAGGCAATTTTAAACATTAGTAATGTATTTGATACCATATAAAATGTACATATATAAAAAAATAATCAAAAGCACTTTGTTGCATATATCATAAATCAACAAGGTAAATTGAGCATTCATCCTCTCATTATTGTCATTTAGTACTCTCACCAAAGTACTTAGTATTCTGATACAAAACTAGTGGTGTATTAGATCACCCTATGAAAGTTTGTAGGTCTTTTATCTAGCTATGTAATAACTTACTACTGACCTAAACTACCGTGATGTAATAATAATCTCGAGTATAATTCTAAGATATATATACAATATATATCACATTTTCAAACCAACAATACAACAAATAATTTAATCTAATTCACACTTCAAATCTATTTTCCAAACTACTCTAGGTTATACTAAAAATTTCAACAGCATAATCCTTGTATTTTACTAAAACCAAAAGTTTAAACCTACAAATAAAAATATTTTCCCCAATCCTAGAGTAGTTTATAATATAACAATTTATCAAATCCTTAATAAAGTTTTTTAATAGATTTTTAAACAATTTTGATCACAACATTTCAGTTATACTCTAAAGTATTAAAATATATCAATTTATAGTCGAAGATAGTTTAAAAGTTAAGTAACTGAACCACTGCCTCACTGAGATTAGCTCTAGCTAGCTATTGACCACTTTGTGAGTCTCCAATTGCTCATTGAATTAGTTTGGATTAAATTTGGATTGAAAAATGACTTTGTGCACTACTATTTGTATCGTGAATTTGACATTCAAAGTAGTCTAAACGTCAAACTAATAGCTATAAGATGTTAGAAAACCCCACCAATTCACTTTCAAAATTTGTGTTTCTACTATAGTTTCGAATGATGAAACAGATTTTAACACAACATTTGTATTGTGAGACAAGCTTTCAAGTGTATTTGGTTTGCCAGTACAACTTTCTAATTGAAAAAAGACCAATAAGATGCTTTTTGAGTGAAAAGCTAACCTCGTCTGAAGTGAGTTTTGGCAGAATAAATATCTAACAGTCATGTTATATATTAAAATGTTTCTTTCAATGAGTTATTTTATATGGTCTCACTCACTTTGATCCAATGGTCAAATCTTAAAGTGAGACATGAAAACTCCAAACCCTCGTGACCTAACCCTGCACAGATCTGTCCCCCTTCATTTGATATGATATTGTCTATTTTGGGCCTAATCTCACGTAGATTTGTTCTTAAATTTCACCTCAAAATATTTTATACTATTAGTATGTGAATCCTTACTTATAAACCATCATCTTTCATCTTATCCATGCGATGTGGGATTGCATAGGTACCTTTTCTTGCCTTTCTCCTTCTTGCTAATATTTGGGATCAGGCAGATTTGGTTTTCAAGGGATTTTTACTATCAAAATCACCTCCCTTGTTTAAGGGCCCGATATTTTTGTCGGTCAGACTTTTGATTGGGCTTCAGCTTTGATACTGTTTGTAATATCCTCCTTTACTTAGTATGATATTATCCACTTTAGGTCTAAGCTTATATAGATTTGTTCTTAGATTTCATCCTAAAAATCTCATACTATTAGAAAATGTATCCTTACTTATGAACCATCATTTTTTACCTTTTTCTAGGTAATGTGGGATTATAAGCTTATCCTTTTGTGCTTTATCCCTTCTTGCCAATTTTTGGGCTTAGGCGGATTTGTCTCAGTCAACATTTCTTGAGCCAAATCCACTTAAGCCAAAAAGTTGGCAAGAAAGGGTAAGTTGGGCAGACATTACCTGGCGAAGGTAAAAGTTTATAAGTAAGCATCTACTTCCCAAGGATATGAGGCCTTTGGAGATAAAATCTAAAAACTAATCCGTATAGGCACATGCCCAAAATAGATAGAATCATACTAAATATAGGAGATGTCACACATGTAGACATTAAGTTTCTTATTATTAAGGAAAAAGTTCACAGTTGTCAAGTGTCTATAAAACACAAAGGTAAAACCTCTATGATTACAGATTCACTTATTATAGGTTTATAATTCGAGGTATTTCATGAGCATACTACTCATATAGATTTTGTATTGCTTGATGATGTCTAAATCTAGTGAGAGTTATTTTTTATATTCTTTTGTCACAAACATGACTTTTATGTTTTGATCAGAATAAAGTTGAAGGATTATTTTAAAACTTAAATTTGTTTCATATGCTTTCTATTTAGGGTTATGCATTAAGCTTGCAATTTAGCATAAAGTAAGAAATATTCATAATAACTTATTAGAGTCATAAAGTAGGATCAGCAAGAAATAGACATGTTTAGATCATATTTCATATAATTTCTATGCTATATATCCATATTTGATTTATCATTTGGTATATCGATATAATGATCATTGATGGGTCTAATTACGAATATGTGTAGTGAATGTCGCTTTAGTTCCATACTAATATGGTTAATAGAACAAATTATAACTAAGGAGATGGTTCAAGATAGGATAACATTTATTGTGATCACTTAAGATTTAAATGTATAACCGTTTCCAAATAACATACATGGCCTAAGTGGTAGATTATTGGGTTTCATTATCTCTAATATGAGCTCACATATTAAAAACGATTATACATTATATGGCCTATCTAAATTAATGAGCCAAATTATATATGTGATTTAATTCGAGCTCTAGAGATATTTTTGAGCATAAGCTTTGTAATGTTTAGGGATTATATACTAGCTCAATTATGATTGATGGGATTATGGTTGACCTAATATATAATGATAGTTATAATTGTTAGAGTAGTTATAAGAAATATCATTTTTTTCGATCAATTTAAAAAATGACGTTTTTTTACACTTATTTAATAAATGGCCATTTTATAATTTTTTTTTTTTTAATTGTTTTTTTTTCCTTTATTTTTTTTTTTAAAAATTAATTTATTTATACAAAATAAATCAACTTTTTAAAAGTAAATAATTTTATACAAAATAAATCAATACATTTTGATATATTAAACATGAAAAGCGACTACTTTTTAAATAATTTTTAAATTTTGGTTATTTTTTAACAGTATTTAAAAAACATTCATTTTTCAAGTAGTGATCCAAAATAGGATCCCCAAATCTAAGCATTCTCTCCCTCTTCTCTTCTTCTCCATTTTAGAGAGAGAACTTATTGAACATTATAAAGAATTTTATTGTGGAAGGCCGTTAACCCTCTTGTTCGTGCTCTTTTTCATATTACCACTATGAATTCAGGTAGATCTAGCAAAATGGGTTGGACCAAATGAATCAGCCCATGACCCGACATTATGAGCAACGGGCTCAGCCCGCAAGTGGCCATTTATAATAGTGCAAATTAAGAAACTTTTAATTAACTTATTGGTAATTCAAGTTGTCATTTATAATCCACAACATTCAATATTTTAAATATACACACGAGGATCTCTAACAGACTTTCATAGTGCAAATTAAGAAATTTTTAATTAACTTATTGGTAGTTAAATCTGCTCTTCATAATCCATTACATTCAATATTTTAAACACACACACGACGATTTCTAACAGACTTTCGTAGTGCAAATTAAGAAACTTTTAATTAACTTATTGGTGGTTTGTAGTACTTGCTTTTACCCTCTTGTTTCTAATACCTCATTTTCTAATTGAGCTAGATCATTTTCTAACAATTGTAGGGGTAGTAATGTGGCCATCTGATCTATTGTATGCCAGGTGAAACCCGCACTTCTTCAAAATTGCTCGTGTCTTTGCCTCTCTTGGTATTCCATTGATTGTAATTGACACATCAAACCGAGTCCAAAGCACCCTCTTCAAGGGCCATCTCAAAGAACCCAGGAAAAAGATTGTTAGCCACACATAATCCGACTGCACGGATTGGAACAGTCTTGATTCCAACAACCTGGTTTCAATATTGATGACGATTTCGATACTGCAGGACAAAATACCTGTACCATTATGAGCTCCCTCCTCAGCTACTCCGAAGACAACATAAAAGGACCACACCAAAGGCTTCGCGTACAAACTTGAGAGGGCACCTCGAACGAAATTTTGCCCTTTGTGTCGTGGTGATTGAACCAATCAGGGATCTTACGTCCAGGAATCGTGATTTCAGCATTAACCATTCCCTGCTACGTAAATGAATAATTAGAATTCTGAATATGCATGAGAATAATTAGGTAGAGAGATTTTGTTATAGGATATAATCAAGGATCATTCTGATAAGTTCTGTAGTAATCTGCCAGCAGATGCATTACATACAGATACATCCTTTATGATACAACATAATTGCAATATTGTCAACTTGATAGATAGCTAACCAATATTTATACACATACATATATGGATCACAGAGAGAGAGAGAGAGAGAGAGAGAGAGCTACCTCACTTGTTAACCAATTTGCAATGTTATCGACTTGATACTTCGCCAATTTCTCGCAATTGATCAAATCCAAGTAGGATAACCTTGTAGGCTCAGATCTATTAAACTCGGGACTAATGCTTTCCAATGATTTGCAACCAGCAGCGGAAAGAAATACAAAATGTGGGGAAAGCTCTGGAATTTTTTTGAGTTTTGCGCAGCCACTGAGACCAAGAAGTACTAAATGTCGAATTTGGACAAGTTATTTGGAAGCACTTGCATGTTTTTGCACGAATCCAGGTACAACATTTTAAGATCAACAAGATTTTCAGTTGACGAAGACTGATCTTTTATTGCAGTCCGTTCTAGATAAAGTTCCACCAAGTACTCCATTTTCTCCACAATGTTTGGAAAGTTCTTCAGTTTTGAGCAACCAACAAGAAAGAGATGCTGAAGTGATTTCAACTTGAGGTCAGGAAGACTCCTAAGTTTATAGCATTGCATAAAGCTCAGATTGACGAGCTTTTGAAGATATCCAACCGAGGAGTGAACCTCTTTTAATCTTGTGCAGTGATCAGAATCAAATTCTCAAGGTTGGAAATAGTTAAAAAGTCAGGGATTTCTTCAAAGATCCCACAGAAACTCAAATCTATAGATTTTAAGTTTTTGTACACCTGCAAGACAAACAAATTAGAAAGACAATATTGATAGAAGAGTTAGCTTCAATACATAGACAGTAGCATGAAAAGAAAAGAATCTATCGATTAGTAGGGAATAAAAGAAGTGTAAAATTAGTACCTGACACCCATCATCAAGTGCTTAATAAGACTATATGACAAGTTCAATGCAACAAGGTTATTTGGACTAAAGCTAAATGGCAATGATGAAAATGAATATCCAGGCCAATCAAGCAGCCTTAATTCATTAGAAAGAAAATCAAGATGGCTTCCTAAAATATTTGCACTACGGACTATAAGTAGTCTACGGTTCTTCATTTTCTGAAGGCCTTAGGATCCAACAGCACCGCTTCAGGTTCAGGTAAGTCTATTTTAATACCTTCAATTTTTTCCGTTCCCTTGTAAATAGCTTTAGAAAGAGTCGCTTTTCCTATTCGTCCGATCCCACAAATCCCAACAATGCGAACATCATCTAACTCAGTGCTTAAAAGGAACAACATATCTTGGATAAGGGGATCTAAACCAACAGGGTGGTTGGCAACATTTAGGGTTGTGCGGGTCAACTTATACAAAACGTCTTGGACAATTTTTTGGATAAATTTAGACTCATTGCTGCCGGTAGCAAAATAAATGAATAAAATAAATTAATCATTTATTAATTAACTAATCAACTAATAAGACTATTTTATAGATGGGGTGACTAGATATATGTCCAAATTTCCGGCCTAATTTCAGTTTATAACTAAGCTTAGTTTTTATAGGCTTATACCCGTTGGAAATTAAAAATAAAAAATACCCCCCCCCCATTCATCAGAACTTTTTTTCATCGTTATTTTTCTTATTTTCTCAAACTTGTCATCACTTTCTCACCGATTTCTCTCGTTCCTTGTGAATTTTCCCGATTGTCAAAAATTTTCTCACTCACTCTTCATCCAAACCAAAATTTTGATTGATGAAAGATAGAGTTCATTCCGAAATGCAAAAGCTAAGGTTCATTCCGTAGAAGAAAACTTCATTGACAGCAGCTCCAATTCATTATCATAGAAGTAAATATTTCTACTCCATTATTATGAACTATATATATGTGCATATATGTGTATTTTTGGTATACATGCATCATCGTGATTTTTGGATTTTTGTTAGAGATATGAATTTGGTACACAAATTTTTAGAATTGGTATATAACTAGACTCAAATGATATTATGAATTCGAATCTTGTGATTTTGAGTTTGATTATGTTATATTAGTCTATATTCATTTTCTAGTTCATAGTTTATATTCTTATAGATTTAAGTAATCATACATGTATTTTTGTACTCATAATTTGGGAAAATGGATCATAATTGTTTGTTATAAATTTTGTGCGTATCAAGAATTTGATTAAAAAAAAAAAAAGATGTCGTATAAGTTAGTGTTTAACCTCTTCAGTTTATGCACTAAAGTCATTTAGTACATGGTTCATATCATAAAATAGGTCAAAATATATATCATGGCATTCTGATCTTTAGTCAAAAATTATCACATGACTAGTTTAGACACATTTCACTCAAGAACACAGAAAAAGTCATAAAATACACATTTTAAAATTATCTTATGTAACAATATATTGATAAAAGAATTTACTTTTTATTCGGTGACAAGTTTATTATTCATAGATGTATTTTTTATAATCAGGAATGGAATTTGGTAACTTTAGACTTCCAAAGAGTATTCTTACAAGTTAGACTAAAGTGTTAGTATTACTATCTAGTACTATCAATATAGGCACATAGGTTTATAGTGACTAACTATTGATCGATACGAATTTTGTAGAGTTGACCATTGTGTGGCTCTTACGTAAAGATTCAACAAATAAGTTCTCTCTTTTTTTAATGAGTTGAATCATGGAACTTTGTACTGAGAAGCGCATAATGACTAAAATGCCCACAAAACTAATATTCTTGAATTTTGTTGGATGCTTTATTAATTGTAAGAAAAACTCATACATGGATCACAGATTTTAGGGTATATGGTTATTACTTTGGTTTCAAATTATTTAGATTCCTATCTCTCTTATGTTTTTTCCATTTAGGGTGCGTAGTTCACATATTCTAGGTTCTATACATAGTTTAGTACATGATTTATTTGATAGGTGCTTAACAAATCTTCTATGTGTGAGTTTTATGTTGTGTTGAACTAGATTTTAAGTCATTGATAAAGACTATTTCAATTTCATATATGGATTTCTGTTGTTGTATAATGATTTTGTGTGTGCTTTATATAAACATGTGTGTGTTGTGATCTATTTCTATGTATGCTTATGAAGACTTATTATGTCTTTTAGACTTATTAATGTGTTTATGTGTTAATCTGTACATACATATTGGATTTCTGTTTAGTAGATGAATTTTTCTAAATAGTTCAAGGAATATAAAAGATAAGTTCATATAATATCCAATTCTGTTTGGTTCATAAAATTTTTATAGTGGTTCATAATTTTTATATCTTGATTCATAAAGTTTTCATAGTGGTTCATGAACTTTCCAGTGCCATATTAATTTGGGTTTACTTAATAAGTTTATGTACTTTGTTCATAACCTTTTGTATTTGGTTCATTTATTTTTAGATTTCATCTATAATGGAGTATATTATACCAAGACTAATTAGTCAGAACCTAAGAATATATAAATATATTCAAAGATAAATATACTACAACTCATCCACGACAAGATGAATATAGAGCAACAAAGACGATACAAGCAGACATGCTTTAGACACTTTATTGATGTGAGGGTCACAAAGAGCATCAACTCATTCATAACTTAATTCTGAGATCCATACCATGCCCTAGTAGTGATAAAGCATGGTTCAATATCAATGGAGAAATATATGTGTTTGGTTGGAAGTAGTATACAATAATTATAGGGCTCAAGACCAAATAACTAATTGACTTGAAGTAACATAAACTGCAAAGTAAATGGGATTTCAAAAAATTTTCCTCTCCAAGAAAGAAAGAGAAAAAAAAGAAGATAAGAGACAAGTTTAAATCATTTGGTGGCAACAATGATGAAATGATGATAAAGCATTACAAGCTGTGCATAGAACTGAGTATGCTGATATGGTGGACACTGATTGGATATAGGGAGGACTACCATTGGGATAGAGTCTCCTTCGAGAAAATAATAGAGTGCATCAAATCAGCACCAAGCAAGCACCATTTGTCGCAATACCCTATATACGGATGTCTATATATATATATATATATATATATATATATATATATATATATATATATATGCTCAAATAATATAATGTATATATAAGTTAGCTGTAATCGTTCATATTATTTCGAACATAGTATATATGTAACATGATATATAACTTCATATACCATGACAAAATTTTAATATACTAAGAACAAAAATTCATGTACCTGAAAGTATGAGAATAGATAAAAACAAAATAATAATATCAAATATCTAACTTAAAAGCCTAGTATATAACCTCATATACCATGATAAAAATTCCATATATCAAGACTAAAAATTCATATACCTAAAAGTGAGAACACCTAGAAACAAAATAACAACATCAAATATTTAAATTCACGAAATTGATATATAACCTCATATATCATGACAAAAATTTCATATACCAAAACCAAAAACTCAAATACTTGAAAGTGTAAAAACACCTAAAAATGAAATAACAAAATCTTATACTTTAAATTATGAATCTGGTATATAACTCTATATACCTTGACCAAAAATTCATTGTATAAGAAAACATAGAAAAAAAATAAAAATAACCAATATCTCATTGTAATGGATCTGAATCGGGTACATAATCTCATATACTATAACAAAATTTCTATATACCATAACCAAAATTTCATATATAAAAATATGGAATAAAAAAAAAATGAACCCTTTGTTTGAAAACAAAACAAGCTACAAACTCAATACAAGGAAACTAATGATCTCTATGGTTTTCATTCTCTTCGGAGCATGTAATATGGTAGGTATTGGACTTTGGCAAGTTTTCCGATTATGGCCAAATTGCGCGCCTCGTCTGATCTTTCTTGCTTCCTCTTCTTAAACTCACCAACTAAAAGACTCGTTTTCTTTTTTAGCCTACCAATACTCACTTTCTTAGTATTTAGAGGGAGAAAAACTTGCTCTTAGTATATGTGTTCATACATAATTTAGTCTATTGATACATATAAATATTATATATATATCGATGATCTTTTTGTTCCACAAACAAAAAATCAATAATCTGACAATGAATTTAGCATATAACCTCATATACCAAGCATTTGAATAGTACATACCAATCATGTATCAAAAACGTATATGACAATATCATAATCAAAGTTTATAATATACATATCACAAATTAACCAATCTCAGAAACTCTCGTCCTCTCGTCACAAAGCAAAGTAACTCATATTATTTGTATTAAGTACTCACTGTTTGACACCTACCTAACAAGATACTGGACGGGCACCTGCCTACACCTATCAAATGGAAGTGTTTGAAGACTCCGCATGAGTCTATGGGCTCTCACCGAGAGTAAAAATAATGTCATCTGCTGAATACTGCAATATCTAAGAGAGACCTCATGTATGATCCTATATTATGTAGAATATGAATATGGATTTAAAGTAACTGATATCTCTATTTTTATAGGGTTATTTGTGCTCTTTTATTTACTAAATTTGTTGTCTTTGAGAATTTTTTAGGTTAGTTTTCGAATAATTTAAGTTGTTTCGAATTTGATTTTAGGTATTTATATTTATTTTTACTGAATTTGTTTTATATTCTTTGAATTATGTATTTTAAATTTTCTTTTATTTAAGTATTAGATTAGTTTAATTTAATTTGAATTTTTTTTAAAAAAAATGGGGAAAATTCTCTGATAACCTAAAGCTAAGGAGCATGAGTAAAGAATGGAGAAAATGGCGTGTTTCTAGCCGTTAGATCGAGCTCTGAATTCATCTGGTGGCGCGTGTGATTCCCTCAGGGTAGCAAGCGAGTGGATCCGAAAGCAGAGTTGGAGATCGTGCGAGGTCAGCCTCCAAAGCGAGTTAGCTCTAGTGCAAGGGAGTCTACGGTGCACCCAGTTTCTACACCAGTTGAAAGGCGCCACATCATCAGCCTGACTTCGATTTTTGATCAACAAATCATACACGAGATTAGTGCCTAGCTCATATGATTCGACTGCATGTGATTATTTGCATAGACCCTACTCCCACGTTTCTCATCATTCCGTACACCCATTTTTTATGCTACACATGAATCGCCACGTCATGCTTTTCAATTCTCTTTTCCATTAGCCAATCAGTTGTGAGTTTCATGCGAGCTCACGAGCTTTAGCTGCACCAAATTAGATCGCAAGACTCAGAATTCTGAGAAAAAGAGAAGGAAAAGATGGAAAAAAAAAAAAGAAACTATGAGAAAAATAACGAGAATCTACCACTTCAGTCCACCATTCAAATATGAACAGAAGGCTTGGAATATTCCTCATCATTTATAATAGACCAGTTTAAAGGATGCAGGAGACAATTTCAAAGGGACCCACTCATTCTAGATTGAGAAGTGGACAGTTACAAGAGAGTTTTAGAGAGAGAATTTGGAGAACGAGACGAAAATAATGAAGTATAGAGAAGTTCAATTTGTCATCTTATTCTAGTTTTTTTCTTCTTTAATTCAATATTTTAGAAATATTTTTTTGTACTTTTTATTTTTATTATGAATTAATTTTTTTTATTTAAAGGAATGATATAACTTATGTTGAGAATTTTTTTACCCGAATTGGCTTGCAAACCCAATTTTGGTAAAGAAACTCAATGGTAAGTGGAGAACTTGCATTGATTTCACGGGCCTCAATAAAACATGTCCGAAGGATAGTTTTTGTCTTCCAAGAATCGACCAGCTTGTAGATGCGACGTCGGGGCATAAACTCTTAAACTTTATGGATGCATATTCTGGATACAATCAAATCCTCATATACGAGCTAGATGAGTAGCATACCTCGTTCATTACTGATCGAGGATTGTACTGTTACAAGAAAATGCCCTTTGGACTCATCAACGCAGGAGCAACTTATCAGCATCTTGTCAATATGATGTTTGCAAAAAAAAATTGGCAAGACAATGGAAGTATATGTTGACGACATGTTGGTAAAATTAAATAAAGCTAAAGATCACGTCGAGCACCCTGATAAGATGTTCAAAATTCTTCAAAACTATCAGATGAAGCTGAACCCCCAGAAGTGCGTATTCGGAGTAGGATCCGAAAAATTTCTTGGGTTCATGGTCAATCAACGAGGTATCGAAACTAACCCTCAGAAGATACAAGCACTAATTGATATGCAGTCCCCTCGTAAACCTAAAGATATGCAGAGGCTGGCGGGAAAAGTGGCTGCACTGAATCGATTTGTATCCAGGTCAACTGATAAATGCCAACCATTCTTCAAAGTATTGAAGGGTTCGAAGCGGTTCTAGTGGACGGAAGAATACAAGCAGGCGTTTCAAGAATTAAAAACACATTTGGGTTCTACTCCACTTTTCTCAAAGCCAAACCCAGGGGAAAAGTTATACTTGTATCTCGCTATTTCCAAATATGCGACAAGTATTGCATTAATTCGAAAAGAAGAAAATATACAGCGACCTGTATATTACGTAAGTAAAAGATTACTTGATACCGAAAAGAGATATCTAGAGATGGAAAAGTTGGCATTAGCACTCATCGTCGCATCCAGGAAGCTTCGACCTTATTTTCATGCGCACTCCATCAAAGTTTTCACGAATTTTCCATTAAATAAAGACAATTTTTATCTATTTTGTACTGTATTTATAATTTTAGATTATTTGTATGTTAAGTAAAGATATTAAGAATTCGAGAATAAAAGATGAAAAAGGATATTCACATGAATTTATTATATGTGATAGACGTAATTCCTTCACTAGTCTGAATTAGTTCACAATCTAAATATAGGCACTTTATCTATAAATTAATTTTCTTTTCCTTGTTTTGTTGTGAAAATAAAATTATAGGAATAGAAAAAGTTTCTGCTAATTTTTATTTAAGTTGAATGAATCGATATTTTGAGTGGGAGCTATAAGCGAGAATGTTAAGAAATTTGTTTATAGAGGATGCCGAATGAGTAATTTTGATTTTTTTTTCACCTCTATTACCCGATAACTTTTTCACTATCTTAAAAGAGCAAAGAAATCAAAATATTAATTTTTGCACAATCAGTACAGAAAATAAGGATAAAGATGTAGTTTAATTTTCTTGTGTTTGGTAGTTCAAAAAAATTAACAATTTTTTTTTGTTAATTATGGAGGTTAAATAAAAGAGAAGAGACACATTGAAACTACTTTAAGACAACTTTTTTTTCAATATATCTTAACCTAAGAATGTACTTAAGTTCTACATTTGGGAGTTAATAAAAGGAGAGAATTATCTTATTGAACGCATTACAGATGGAACGTTTTAGGACAATCAAATTGCTTTCATTAATACAATTTGTTATATTGAATTTATCTTGTAAATATATTTTAGCCCCATTTTAATCTTTTCTTACACCGAAAGCCAATTATTAGGTTACAAAATATAAATAAGTTGAGTGAGGAATGCAAGATGTCGTCATTTTATAAACAATTTGCCTAAGCTAAAGGATTTTTTCTAGTTTCTTGTTATATTTATCATGTTTGTTTATGATAATGATTATTCTATACTTTGTTTTCACAAAAAAAAAAAAAAAGGAAAATTATTGAACTAAATTGAAGTAATATACATGCTATAAATCCTCTCAGTGGTTTTTTCAATGAACTAATACGTACGTAAAAAGTGTAATGGCCAAATATTTCGTTTGCTTGTTCTTCTTTTGTTGAGAATCTAAGCGACCCAGATTCGATACTCTTAAGATCTCACTTCAAAAAAAATATCAGAATAATAGAGAAATAATAATAATAATGAATAGAAATTAATCTTATAACACAAGAATTTAAGTGGAAAACTCCCAAATTAAGAGGGAAAAAAAAATCATTGTCTCTCAGAAAAAAAAAAATTTACTATATAAAAAGTTTTTATAATCATATAGATTTCCCTCTTTTCTACCCAGTGACCCTAATACACTCAAGCACTTTCTCACAAGTATTCTCTCACTCACACCTTACACTATCATTCTTTAAAACCTCCTCTTTTACAAAGAAAATCTACTCTCTTTGAAATGAGAAACAAAGAGACAAAAAAGGATTGAATTAGAAGAGAGAACTTGAAATGCTTCTAAGTTTTGGGATACTAAACAAGTGATGAGGTTCCCCGTAATTATAGAACTTGAAAGATAGTGAGAATACCACCTTTTACTATTATTATTACGGCGACCATTTTCACTATTGCTATTACGGTTGTCCTTTTCATTATTACTATGACAACTAATTGGTGAGCATATATTCACATGTGTTTATATAGATGTGTTTACATAGATCTATTCATATATGTTCATATACATCAACAATCTCTCACTTGAAAATTTGATTTCAATCACGTCTTCACATACATTTTATCTCATAGCTTACATTGTTATCATTGTCTTTACTGACAATCATACTTAACCATATGAGTATACCATTTACCACTTAGAATTCTAAGATTTTCATCTCAGCTAATGTCGAAAAAACCTTGCTGATAACTATGGTGTTGACTCCCACATTTGGCTTCTCTAGGAATCCATCAGCCATTGACATCATTCAGTACACACCATACATCAATGCCAAACTAATACTTGTGTGCAAACTTGCTACCACTAATTGTGACACATCCTCTTTCATGGCATCTTTGGAGATAAGTGGCATGTTATGAGGATGCATATATCATGATTAAAGGACAAGATCATTGTCTCCATCATAGGAGACAATATTAGAAGCATCACTAGATTTTGAGCTTTTAGCCGAACATGCTCCACTTTTTTGACAATTTCTTTTCAAGTACCTAGATTGTCTACACCCCCAACATATTAAATTTTTTTTCATGGAGTTTTTCTTCTTAGTGTCAACTACCAATACTGAGCCCTCAGATGGAATATTAATTCCACCACATGTCAGCCTTCTTTCTTCAGACAAAAGTTTACTTGTGATCTCAGAAAAAGCCACAGTTTCCTTCCCATACACCAAAGTAGGTTTCACATGCTCATAGGAAGGTGGAAGAGACCAAATGACTCGCAATACCTTATCTTCATCTTCAATCTTCACTTCAATAGCCTCCAGTTCAGAAACGATACCATTCAAGATACTTAGATGATCAGTCGTACCTTTATTCATACATAATGTATGAAACTGCTCATTCAAGTACACTTGATTTGAGATACCTCACTTGATTTGAGATACCTTTCGCCTGATATAATTCTTCAAGCTTTATTTATGTTTTCATCGTTATGTGTTTTATCTATAGTTCTTATTGTAATTATAATATCCATTTTAATCGAATTATGTGATATCCAGATTTCATGTCTTGCGTATTACAAGAGACACTGTGATAGATAAGAGTCCGATAAATTATATTGGATCAGGTGTAATGTTCTTTATACTTCAGCTTTAGTTGTTTAAAATTAATAACTTCACACATCTATTTAATATTAGTGTTAATTTTGATTTGTGTTTATAATATTAGTGTCGTGACCAAGTACTATACACAATGAACAATATCAATGAAATGTATAAAGAATGATTTGTAACCATAACCAATCATGTTAGTTAGACTACTCTTGGACTTAGGTGTTCATTTACTTTTTTTTAATATATATATTAGAGTTGTTTATACAACTTTCAATTAAGTTTAGATTGCAAGTGTTAGTAACATATGCCTAAACACACATTATTGAATGTTTATGCTAGTATTTTCTAGAAATTTAGTTATATGTACTTGATTGTGATTATGTTAGTTACATATACTTGATTGTATATTTGAGTCTAGCTATTTTGTAATTAGTTTGGCAGTGTTTTTATGCGGGTATAATTTTGTGTTATTGTATAAATTACTCAATGGAAGGGGAAAAAAAAATTCCCTAAGGAATAACCTTTAGCTACGGTTGACCAAGAATTGTGAATCGCTGTTAAAAGCCCATATTCCCCTATTTTAGGGATGCGGTGCCATTTCGAGCATTGTGGTGCCAAGTCCCAGGAATATGGGCCTTTAATGGTAGTTGGAATTGCTGTTAAAGGATCATTCTTTTTCTTGGTTTATATGATACTAAGTTGTTTTTAAACTTTTTTATTCAGAATAATACATATTGTTGAATGCCAAATTATATGGAAATCACATTAGACTAATCAAATAATGTTGAATGCCAAATTATATTAAAAGCATAGTAAAATCAATTAGTACGTAAATTTGAAGGAATTTTATGACTATTTAATTATTCAGAAACTTTAAATCTAATATAATGAGTTATGTTTTATACACTATGACAATGATCCACAAAAACTAAATTATTGTTTTGCAACTTGCATATTTTTTATGAAAATATCTGAAAGAAGGATTAACTAAAGAAACGCTCACGCACGCACGCACGCGTATACATGTATATATATATATATATATATATATATAACTTATGTATGTTCATATTAATTTAAAGAAGAGATCTCACAGAATTTAAATCTTTTTAGAAAATAAATATGTGATTCTTGAACCCAGATTTATAGAACAATACTAGCAAAATTGTGTTGCATGTACAATTATCTGAATTTTCAAAGAAAATGGAGAAAATCGTAATGACAAAGATGTTGACGTACATAAACATGTGTGAACAGATTTATATAAACATATGTAAATTGTAACGACCCATTTTTTTAGACCGATAATTACTTACATTCTTAGCTTCTTTATTTTAAAAAGAAAAATTAGATGCTGAAAATTCATGATCATTTTTTTTTCATACTTTTATTTCTTCTTAAGAGATTTATATTCATAATTAACCATTTACTTAATTTGATAATTTTGAAAACAAATAAAATACTTTTCGATGGTTAAGTAACCTTTATTTAAATTATTTTATAAACTTTTTCTTGGGGTGATTTAAATAATGCGTAACCATAAAGGGCTTCTAGGTGAGGAGGAGGGTCACATATGGACCACTTAAGTTCCATGCTCTCCTTAGATAGTTTAGGTCTTTTTGACAGAGTTCCTTGTGTTTTGCATTCATCTAAATCAAAAGATTTTCTCTTTTAGATCTTTTGGAAAACATTTGTTTAAATTCTATTCAATTGAGATACATTTCCAAGTTCAATTCAACAAAACTATGCATTGTAAAATAAAATACCAAGTTATAAGTATATTTTCAAACAACATCAAGCTTACATAATTGAAATCATTTGTCTCATAATAAGAACTTATGCAGAAGTAATTTTAATGGTGGTTTTCCATTGCACATACCTCGCATTCGTCTCCGCCTCGATTCTAACTAACCCATCAATCAAATCAGAAGTTTATTTCCTTTGATACCTATAGCATGGATACTTATAAAATGTGAATTTTCTCTCAACAAGTACAATGTAATTCTCACAAAATATTTTACTTATAGACAAACAATCTTTTATGAAAGTCCGATTATGCTGGTTTATGAAATCATTACTTTATGCTTTATTATAAGATATTATATCATGATTTTATTTCATTCTTTATCACAAAGTCTTTTATCTTTCTTATGGGTCTTGGTGTACTACCGAGTGTGCACTACTGGATGGAAAATCAGGGGAGCGCCCCAATTGAAAATACTCACGGTCATAATCTTGACATACTTTTGCTCAGGAATCCTCGCTTAGCAAAGGTCGGCCTTAGTCTCCCTCAGATATCCTCACCTAGTGGAGGTTGGTACGACAACTATAAATTCTTTATCTTATTTAAGATAAGAGGTCGGTCTTCTCTTAACATGAGTGAGTATGCTTCAACAACAAACCCAAACTTATATTCTATTATCATAGCATTTCCTTTTTAAAGTATACTAAAGTATAGATATTTTTTTTACATGATAACATTAAAAGTAAGCATATATCATTTTTATAGTATAGGAAATGTATCTTTTATTATACATAAACTATACAATAATAAAATAAAGGCAAGTTTACATATGAAATAATTTCAAACATATCATACTACAAATATGAAACATTTTCAAATCATTCATGCCATAGGTAAAATTGTACTTACCTCGTAATATAATTGTCCTAATTCTATTTATTAATTACGTATATCTAGGTTGAAGTCTTACCTTGACATATGCATACTCTATTTATTAGAATAATTTAAAGTGGCTTTATACTTTTTTTTTTTAAAATAAAAACTTCTAATTACTTAGTGGGCTTAAGACAATTAAGACTCAGTCTTGATCAAATATAAAACTTCACATTGAGAAACAATGTCATGTTATATTCATTGACTAATTTATACTTTCAACTTAGATGGATGAGATTTAATTCTCTTTAATCTTTATCATAGTGATCTTTTTAATCTATCAATAATTTGGTTGTTAATTTGACTAATATCATCCTAAATCTGTTAAGTTTCTTTAGTTATATTTCTTTTCATAAATTATTTTAAATTATTATTGATTAATTACTTTATTCATAATTAAGGGTCATAATATGATAAGTGAGTCAAACACACTAATGTCTACACAGATTTAAAATCTAAAATCATACTTGAGCTAAAAATTATTAGAGGCATACATTATTTATTTCCTATTATAGATCTAAAATAAAGTTTTCTATTTATTCTTATACCAAATTTTTAACCCAAAATTTCAAGTTTTATAATTTATATTAGCCCATAATCTTAAGATTTCTAACATTTAGGCCCTCCAATGGTAAATATTGAGTTATAGCTTATCTTTTCGTTAAAAATTTTTCTTTAATTTACTTTTATACTTTGATATAGTCTTAAAACTACCTAAAATAACTTTCTCACATATTCGATCTATATTTTGTCAAAATTACACTTTTGACCCAAATACTCAAAGTTTTGGCATTTTAGTATTTTCAACTTTTGAGCAAACATCTTTAATTTTTGGAAAGTATTTTTAATGGATAAAAATATGTTCTTAAGGATCTAAGTCTAAATTATTAAGCTTAGTTCATTTTCATGCATATTTTATTTTAGGGTCTTACACTTAAAAATCTTCCACTTTTGTGTTTTGTTATTTTGATTTTATTATTATTATTATTATTTAGCCTTTATTATTATAAAGTATTCATATTTAGAGGCTTAAAAAATCAACAAAATAAGTCTAAATGTAATATAAATTATATAACACCTAAAGTAGATCAAATATGCTATTACCCATTTATTCTTTTATAGAATCTATTTAAACATATAACAAACAAGGTGAGGGAATATTTACCTTACAAGTTTGAATCTTCTTTCTTACATCTCCATCACAAAACTAAGTGCTCTCTTATCTTGATTTCTGTATAAGGAGACTGTGTTCAAATGGGAGCATTTGAATCCTTTAATCCTTCTTGGAAATTTTCTTAGTGATTTTTTAAGCTAGAAGTACAAAGCGAGATGTCAGAAAACATGATTTTAATCCTAGTTTGAGTTGATGTAGATAAATTTGATGGGAACATCAATTTTGGCTTGTGGCAAAGACAAAGCAAGGATTTATTGATTTAATCCGGATTGCACAAGGTTTTGAAAGACAGATAGGCTTACAAGGGCAAAGATTATGAGAAATCCAGTATAAGCAATGAAGACTGGAATGATCTGGATGAGAGAGCTGTAAGTGCGATACGTGCGTATTTGGCCAAAAACGTCCTTGCATATGTGCTTGGAATAATGATACATATTATACCATACATTATACTAACTACGTTGAGATATTTGTAGCATCATTTCTTGGTGATTATCTAAGTGGATTAAAGAAATGAATATTTTTTTAAAAAATATATTAATCACTATCAACATCTAATGTTGCCTATTCAAAGCAAAAGACCAACAAATCTAAGATTAAAATTATACAAAATTAGTCATTTAATAATTTAGTATCAAAGAAAGAGAATATTTTCCCAATATTATAAGAAGCTAATAATAGTACTTTGTGACATGGAATGAAATATGCCATCTTAGAAAATTTATCCACCACCACAAAAATTAAATCTCTATCTCGTTTAGACCTAGGCAAACCTAACGTAAAATCCATTGAAATATCAATCCAAGATTTACTAGGAATGGGTAGTGGGTACTCGGAATTTTGCTTGCCTATACATAACACATCTACCACAAATGCTCTCAGCATCCCATTTCATGTGTGGCTAATAGAAGTGCTCTTGTAAAACGACTAAGGTCTCTGCAACTCCAAAATTCCCCATTAAACCTTACCTATGTGACTCTATCACTAGCTTGGCCTCTCAAGTACTTCAATGACTTAAGATCTATATGGATCATGAATTCTTTAGGCCATAGGTAGTGGTGTCATGTCTCCAAAGCCATAACTAATACATACAACTCCTTGTCATAAGTCGGATAGTTTAAGGCTATTCAACTTAGTTTCTCACTGAGGTAAGCAATTGGCCGTTCCTCCTGCATTAAAACCACACATATACTAATACCTAAAGCATCACATTCAATTTCAAACATTTTATTTAAGTTAGGCAAAGACAATAAGAGGGCGTTGGTCAGTTTTTGCTTAATCAGTTAAAATGCCTTCTCTTGTTCTTCTCTCCACTTGAAACCAACATTCTTTTTATTACTTCGATAAGTGGTATGGACAATGTGCTAAAGTCTTTCACAAACTGCCAGTAAAAACTAGCAAGCCCATGAAAACTTCTCACATTGCCTACTATCGTGGGACTCATCCATTCTTGGATTGCACATACCTTCTCCTCATCGACTGTATACATTGTGCACTCACAACAAATCCTAGAAACACAAGTTTATCAGTACAAAAGGTACACTTTTTTAGATTAGCAAACAACTTTTCTTTTCTAAGCACATCTAAAACAGATTTCAAATGTACTATATATTCATCCAAGTTTTTGCTATAAATTAGAATATCATCAAAATAAACAACTACGAATTTTCCAATAAAAGTACGCAAAATATGGTCATTAATCTCATAAAAGTGCTAGGAGTATTAGTTAATCCAAAAGGCATAACTAACCACTCATATAACTAGATTTTGTTGTGAACGTAATGTTCCATTCATCACCCTCTTTCATTCAGATTTGATGATACCTACTTTTCAAATCAATTTTAGAAAATATACAAGACCTATGCAATTCATCGAGTATATCATCTAAGCGAGGAATAAGATGAGATACTTCACTGTTATATTGTTAATTGATTGGCAATCAACATGCATTCTCTATATTCCATTTTTCTTAGGAACTAATATTACTGGAACTGCATATGGACTCATGCTTTCTCTAATATACCCCATTTCCATCAATTCTCTAACCTACTTTTGTAGTTCTTTTGTCTCCTTTGGGATACTTCTATAGGCTAGTCACTTCGGAATAAAAGCGTCAAGTACAAAATCAATCTCATGTTCTATACCCCTAATTAGAGGCAAACATTGGAGCACCTAGGGATTGCAATAGGTCGAGTTCGGGGCGGGTATGGCTATCCCGCCCCCGTACCCGTGGGAAAAAATCAAACCTATACCTGCTTTATTTACCCGTTTAAGTTGGCAGGGCAGGTTCAGGTATAACATGCACGGGTTAGCGGGTACCCATACCAGATTAAAAATTAAAAAAATATATATTATTTGAATAATTTAAAAAATAGAATTATATATATGAATTTAAAGAGAAAAAAAAAATCAAATGATAATACCATAAACTAAAATTAGTTATACAACCTAATTTTTATATACACATATTTATTCATGTGTATTTTACATAAAATATATATATATACTTAATATATATTTTTTATTTTTTATGTATATAAATAATCGGGGTGGGTACCCTTATACTTATACCCCCGTACCCGGATCGGATTTTTCACTTAATACTTGTACCCACCCCATTTACCAGAATAACCACGTATTACCCACTCCATTAGAGTCAGGTAGCCACGAGTAAATAGGTTGGTGGGCATAATTACCATTCCTAGGGACACCTCGTCGGGAAAAACATCATCAAAATCCTACAACAGAGAAACAACATCACTAGGCAAAGCAAAGTCAAGTTCATTAGTATTTAAAAATACCTCGTTATATAATAATACAATCATAGGCTGGTATAATAACATCGCTCTTTCAATTTCTTTGGCTTTTGCATAAAAATTATTTTTGTGTTCTCTCTATTTTTCTCTCAATGATTGAATCTATAATTGCCTTTTCTCTTATTTTTTTCTTCAGCCTTTCTCTCATTTTTACTCTTTCTCTTTTATTCACTCTCTTTTTGCAATCTCACTTGATATTCATGAACTTTTTTTGGTGTCAAAGGAAATAGAGTGATTATCTTTTGATTAAGCACAAATGAGTATTTGTTGGTGAAGCTATCATGTTTGACATGCCAATCAAATTACCATGGTCGACCTAATAAAAGGTATCCAACTTGCATCGGAACTGCATCATAAAAAACTTCATCTTCATATTTTCCGATACGAAAAAAAACTAACACTTATTTATTTACCTTTAGTTCACCGTTGTCATTTAGTCATTGTAACTTGTAAGGTTGTGGATGCTTCATTCTTGGCAATCCTAATTTCTCTACCATAGTACTGCTAGTAATATTAGTACAACTACCACCATCAATAATTATACTACATACTTTGTTTTGAACATGACACCTAGTATGAAAGATGTTTTTTCGTTGCACCTCTTCATCTTCTTTGGCTAGTGCACTTAGAGCTCTCCTTGCCACCAATAAATGTCCTTAGGCAGGATATTCTTCTTCATCAGTATCCTCTAATGGCGGCATAGGGTCAGTGTTATCTTCATCTTCAGTCTCAATCTCACCATTATCATGCAACACTATAATTCTTTTGTTAGACATTGGCTAGCTATGTGGCCCCTACCTTGGCATTTAAAGCACATGATATCATGATTCTTAGAAGTAGAAGAATCGGATTTAGCTTGACTTTTATAGCTAGTCATGTCTTGCTTTTACTCAGTTTTTGGCTTCCTCATAGGTTGCTTCTCATCCTTCTTCAACTAATTTGATTTCCAAGTGAATGTACTTGAACTTTGGCTTTAATATGTGTTGCCCCTCTTCTTGAGTTGATTCTCAATTTTTATAGCCATGTGTACCATATCCTCCAATTCTACATAATGTTGTAGTTCTACCACATTAGCAATTTCTCTGTTCAAACTAACTAAGAATCAAGATATTATAACCTCCCAATCCTCCTCTACATTTCCTCAAATCATACCAACCTCCATCTCCTTATAATATTCTTTCACACTTTGGTTACCTTACCTAAGACTTTATAATTTGTTATACAACTCCTGATAGTAGTAGTTTAGAACAAACCACTTTCTTATCACAGTTTTTATCTCCTTGCACGTCTCTATTGAGCACTCCATATTTCTTCTCCTATTCATCACCAACTGATCCCACTAAATAATTGCATAATCTAAAAATTCAATGGCGGCAAGATTTAGTTTCTTATTCTCAGAGTAATCATGGCAATTGAATACTAATTCTACCTTCTTCTCCCACTCAAGGTAAGCTTCTAGATCATTTTTGCCTTGAAACGACAGAATCTTCATTTTAATACTACCCAAAGAATTATCTTTTCAATTCCTAACTCCTCTAAACTGCACAAAATTCCTTCTATTACCAATAATTGAATCTAGATCATCTTCATTACAAAAAGTGTCTCCATAATAATCTTCATCTTTAACTCTCAGTTCCCTAGATTGGAATTTTCCTCTTCCATGCATATTAAGAGCAATTTGTGGCTGCTCCACAAGTGAGTTCTCTATTCTGTCTATCCACTCATGAACTTGTTCTATCTCTACTCTCATCGCTCTCCTCATCTCGCCAATTAAGACTTCTATGAGAAGCTTTGGATCACCCATTCCAGAAGCATCTCCAGAATTATTTTTATCCTTGTTGTCTTACATGTTTATTGCAAAACAAAGTTTAAAAAAGAAAGGTACTCACACACTCTCTCACGTGTTTAACTCAGTAATGAATCACTCAATTTCACTCGTATTTCACACAAATATCATATTGACTTTTACCCTTGTATGTGCTCACCACTCTTGCCTTTTTCTTCTCATAATTTCTCTATAGGTTCTTATCAAACTAATTCAAACAAATAACCAAAATTTCGCAGCAATAATCCATACCAGAACTCACCAACCAAATTTCACATTTAATGTAGCAACCTAGGATAAGAGTTTCGGGAAATTAACAAGCAAAGAAAAAAAAGGACCATAGGTTCAAAGTCGCAGAAAAAATTTTGAACGATCACACGAAACAAAAAAATAAGAAAAAATGTAAACAAAACTTTAAAGGCCCAGAAAGTGAAGAAAATGATGGATTTGGTACTTAAAAACTAGGGTGAATGGTATATAGTCGGTTCAAAGTAATAGGGCTGAAAAATAGTTTCGATTTGATATATAATAACAGTCGTCTTGATACACGGCTCAAAAGTTACGGCCATTTTATTGAAGCACTCTCAAAATCCTCTAATTCGGCCTTGACTCTTCTTTTTTTTTTTATCCTCCATCTTTCTCTTTTTTTTTAATCAGAAACCCAAATATTAACTGAAGAATACAAAGGTTAAATTCGGATTCAAAGCAATCAAAGAGGAATATGAATTCGGCTACGAGTAAAACAGATAAATTTGGCTATATTTTTTTAGACAATTTAGATGAAATAAAGATGAAAGAAATACAGGCTGGTTTGAGTAGAAAGAAAAGATAAAGGATAGAATAAACTGGAGACTAGTATACGGCTCTTGATACCAAATGATACGAACCTGCCAACTTGTGACAAAACCCAAAACAAAGATGATGCCTAGTACCGTTCTACAATCAGATTCGAATGAGAAACCTCAACCCAATACCTATGAAGAGATGTTAACCTTGGTATAAAGGAAGACACCACAATCAAGGATAAAAAACTCGATTGATAAGTTAAGGAATGAACACCATAGAAAAATCTGATAAGTTCAAAGTAGTTCTAAAAGAAACAAAGAGAAATTGCTCTCACAAAGTTATGAAGGTAATTTGATCTTATTGAATAAAAAGCATATAATATATAGGCCAAGGGCCACTTCCAATCCTAAAATCCTAAAAAAGCCTAAGGAAACTTACCAAACCAAAAAAGGAAAGTTGAAAAATAATCACCTAATAACTAACCAAAATTCAGCCTCAATTAAAAGGGAATCAATCTGATTCGATCCCTTAATTTTTAGCCTACTACACACCAATAAAGGAAAAGAAACAAGCAAATAAATATTTTTTACGAAATAACGAATTTGCACGTAAAATAACTAAAATAGGAAAGTAAGCTATGACTTGGCATTCAAGACTTTACAAATCAGATTTCCCTTCCATATGTGCCTATGCTATGAACTTTCTTGAACTTAAATCAAGCTTTTTGTGGGCTTAGAAATTCGTCCATCTCCATTAATGGGCCACTACATGTATGCCTGAGCCCTAATCCCTTGAATCAACCCACTTACTGTATTTTAGAATTTCTTTACACGTGCTCTTGTAACTAGACCAATGGGAACTTAGATAAGATCCGCATTTCATGCTCACGTACTTGCCCTATCCTCATTACTACTACAAAGTACGATTTAGAGAAGTTCAATGGGAAACACGATTTTAGATTATAGAGAATAAAGATGTAAGTGTTGTTAGTGCAACAAAGGTTAGAAGATACGTTAAGCGAGGAAAGCAAGCTGTCAAGTACTCTAACTAACAAAGAGAATAAGAATATCACTGACAATGCTCACAATGCTATAATCTTAAGTCTAAATGACAAGGTTCTTCAGAAAATCTCTAACGAAACAACAGCTACAGGGGTCTGGTTAAAACTACAAGCACTCTTTTTGATGAAATCACTGATAAACCATTTGTATTTGAAATACGGCTATACACTTTTTCGATGGAAGAGGGTACAATAATTGAAACTATCTTGATGAGTTTAACAAAATCATCCTCGATTGTGAAAATATAGATGCAAATGTGGAAGAAGAAAATCAAGCAATTCTTCTGATGAATTCGCTTAATAAGTTTGATATTAATTTTGTTGAAACTATAATGCATAGTTGTATAACTTTATCTATGGAAAACATACATTGACATTGAACTCTCAAGAATTAAAGAAGTAATCGGAAAGCAAAAGTGGAAACAATGGTGAAGAACTCACAGTTTAAGGTAGATCTGAAACTAAAGACGCCAATAACAAATCGTGGTCCAAAATCTAGAAAATATAGGTGCTTTATATGCCACAAGAATGGGCACTTTAAGTAGGATTATTTGGATAGAAAGAAAAAGGAAAACAACAAGGTAATTCAGGTGAGACAAATGAAAGGACAGATAGATATAAGAGTGCTAACGTGCTTACCATCATAAGGCAAGATACAGCTGAGGAATGGATCCTAGACTCTGGTTGCTCATTCCACATATGTCCTAATAAAACTTGGTTTCATGCCTTCAACCATACTAATAGAGTTAAGGTATTATTGAGGGATACTAAAGCATATACAGTGGCTAGTATAAGAATAATTAAGCTGAGATTAGAAGATGGAAGTGAGAGGATATTGCGGGAGGTGAGAAAAATTCTAGAGCTAAAGCTGAATTTGATCTCTTTGGGAGTTCTTAATAAGGAAGGTTTCAATTTCAAAGCTCAAGGTGCAGCCTTGATGGGTATCAAGGAGTTCATTATTATACATGAAGAGAGTTTTAGAAGGCATACTTTATGTACTAAATGGGAAAGCCTATATTGGAGAAGTTGTGTTATCTATTGATTTAGAGCAGTCAAGCGCAGATCTATGGTACTGAACGTCCAGTCACATTAGTGAGACAGACCTACATGAATTATCCAGACAAGAACTATTAGAAAATCACAAAATTTTTGGGATTAATTTCTATGAACATTGCATATATGTAAAAGCCTGCAGAATAAAGTTTGAGAAGGGGATTTATATCACTAAAGATATCATAGACTACATTCTTGCGGATCTTTTAGGACCTGTAAGAGTTACTTTAATGGGAGGTGGTAAGTATTTTTTATTACTAGTTGATGATTACTTTAGGAAAGTTTGGGTATACATTCTTAAACACAAGAAGGATGCTTTCGAGAAGTTCAAACAGTGGAGAATGTTGATTGAAAATAAACCAGTAGGAAGATCAAGAAAGTAAGAACAGACAATGACCTTGAATTCTATGCAGATTGTGTAAGGACTTTTGCAGCAATAATGGAATAGCATGACACCTGATAATAGAAGGGACTTTATAATAAAAAAGTTTGGCAGAACGCATGAACAGAACCATTTTAGAGTGGGTAAGATGCATGTTGTCTTCTTCAAAATTACCTAGAAGTTTCTGGACGGAGGTAGTACCAATTGCTGCTACTTGATAAATAGAACTCCATCTGCTGCAATAAAGCTCAAAACACTAATGAAGATATGGTTAGGTTATCATGCTAATTATGAAAATTTATGAATTTTTGAGTGTGTGGCTTATACGCATGTGAAGCAAGAGAAATTAGAAACTAGGACTAAGAATTGCATATTCTTAGGGTACCCCGAAGTTGTGAAAGACTACAAGTTGTAGTGTGTTGAATAGGGTAATTAGAAGATGATTATTATAAGTCGTGATGTTATCTTTAATGAGAATGAATTGTATAATTCTGTAAAGAAAGGGCTGAATGCTAGTAGAAATAACAAGATAATTATTATAAGTCGTGATGTTATCTTTAATGAGAATGGTTATCTTTAATGAGAATGAGTTGTATAATTCTGTAAAGAAAGGGCTGAATGCTAGTAGAAATAACAAGGAAGCATAAAACCAAGTTGAGCTTGAGATAGAGCCAGTGGATATAGAGTCTCATACTGAGATTACCAAGATACTAAGATAACCACAGGAACCTGAGTTAACTGAAAAGGAGGAATAACCTATGAATGAGTACAGTATTGCTAGAGATAGACCGAGAAGGGTTACCAAATTTCTAATAAGGTTCAGAATGGATGATATGAAGAGTTCAGGACCACTGAAGGCAAGGAGCTCAAAGAAAAAATCAGTGACATCGCCTCGTCGACCATAATATACAATATTTTCTGCAAGTATCCGGATTTCGACTTTTTCATCATTCGTAAAGATATGGTCAAGCTTGTCCAGAGCAGGAAGGAAACCGAAGCTACAGCTAAAAAAGATGGAGCGAGCACATCTTCATAAATTATTTTTTATTTTATTTTACAAAGTTTCAGAACAATGTGGGCTGGTCCTTTTTGCTTTGTAATATTTTGCTTGTATGCAGGTGCGAGCTTTTATAAATGGCATTTTTCTTATCAAATATTTATTCCTGCAAAATAATTAAAACAATGTATTATAATATAAAGATACATAATTTAACCAAGTAGTCAATCACTAGGTGACTGATCGGTATACTATTGCAATTTGAATCCAACTAACTTAAAACGGGTTTTAAGTGTTAGGATAGGTTAGGTCACTTAACAAAACAGCAAGTTTGAGTGATGCGAACTCAATATTATTTTTCAAAAGTTCCACGGTAAAATATAATATAGCAATATATCACATCGAACAATGAATGTTTTGCTTAGTTACTTTGTTGTTCGAGAAGGAAACTTGTGCAATATGACATGCTATGGAAAGAAGCGAAGAGAAAATCCTAAGATTTTAAGAAATTTTAGAAATTCGGCGAGAAATTCGGAGATCTAAAATTCTAACCCCTCTTAATGAATGTTTGGATAGTCCCTTAAAAAGTGAGTAGGAGATAACATTCTGATCTCACTACCCTCCGAGTTTTATGGTGTTCGGAGATTGCCATAAAATTATAAAAGATTAAACAAATAAAATTGAATAATCGAAGAAAGGACATCTTTATTGATGAATGACGACGAATGACGAATAACAAAAAGACATCTTTATTGATGAATGATGACGAATGACGAATATAAGATATCCCCTGGGTCATTGAAAATACATGAAGACATACATGAAGATAAACTGATAATAGTAACGAAGCTGTTCTACATTCCAAGCATGCTCGATCTTTTGTCCACCAGTGCGAGTTAGCTTGTATGTCCCAGGTCAAATGACGGCATCAATAACATATGGTCCTTCCCAAGAAGGTCCAAATACACCAGAATCGTGCTCTTTATTAATAGGTAGAACTTGTCGAAGAACAAGATCACCAACTTCAAATTCTCTGCTTCTGAATTTAGAGTTATAATATCGAGTAGTGCATTGTTGATATGATGCGATCCGAAGCTAAGACTGCTCGCACCTTTCTTCTAAAAGATCGAGCTCAATCCTTATTATTGCATTATTATGATCTTTCTCATAAGTAGATCGTCGTAGAGAGCTCGCACCTATTTTCTACTGGCACCATTGCTTCGTATCCATAAGCTAAAGAGAATGGACTTTCTCCAGCAGTGGTGCGATAAGCCCATAATACTTTAGGAAGCATATCTGGCCAAGCTCCTTTGTGCTCTTCCAGCTTTATCTTTAAGTTCTATTTAAGTATCTTGTTTATAACTTCGACCTGCCCATTGACTTGTGGATGAATAATAGCGAAGAAGCTCTTCTTAATGCCTAAGTTGTAGCAGAAGTTACGAAATTCATCGCAGTCAAATTGTTTTCTATTATCAGAAATTATAGTATGTGGTATACCATAACGACAGATTATAGATTTGTAAACAAAATCTATCATGGTTTTTGCGGAAATGATACTCAATGCTTCTGCTTCTGTCTACTTTGTGAAATAATCGACTCTGACCACTGCATACTTCAATCCACCTCACGCCAACAGAAGCAGTCCGATAATATTAATTCCTCATACTGCAAAAGACCATGGACTAGTCATTGGAGTTAGAGGAACATGTGGCATTCTAGTAACAGTTACAAACTGTTGACATTTGTCATACCTCTTAGAAAATTCCATTGTATCTTTCTTTATAGTTGGCTAAAAATACCCTTGCCTGAGAACCTTGTTCGCAAGTGCCTGCCCCTCTGAATGATTCCCACATATTCTTTTCTTGAATTTCCCTCATAATGTAGTGTACTTTTTCTTCATTAACACATAATAATAACTGTGAACTAAAACTTCTTCAATAAAGCTTCCCGTCATAGATGATATAGCGAGCTACCTTTATTCGAAGCCGCTTTGCATCGTCTTTGCTTTCTGGAAGATCACCATTTTGTAGATATTTCATTATAGGATCCATCCATGATAGTTTTCTGTCAACCGGCATGGTCACTTGGGGCTCTACTTCGATACTCGGTTTCGTAAGAAATTTGACAGAAACCACCTTTAATAATTCTACGTCTTTTGTTGAAGCGAGCATAGCTAGAGCATCTGTCTGATTATTCTTAATGCAAGGAAGAAATTGTATGCTACAAGCAGTAAATGTCGAGAATAGTCGTTGTACCTCCTGCAAGTAGGTTATCATTCTTTCTCCTCTTGCTTGATATTCGCCGATCACTTGACAAATGACCAACTGAGAATCATTGTATACCTCAATCATCTCGGCCTTCATTTCTTGTGCGAGCTTTAGCCTAGCTATCAGTGCTTCATATTCTGCCTCATTATTCGATGTTGGAAAATTGAAGTAAAGTGTACAATGAATATTATGCCCTTCAGGACTGATTAGCACTAAGCCCGCACCGGCTCTATTTTCGTTTGACGATTCATCGACGTAAAGTTTCTACAATCTTGATAAATTTATACCATGTTTTTTGATTACTTTTGTGGGAAGATTGACATTATTTGTGAATTCTACAATAAAATCTGCGAGAGCTTGACCTTTAATCGCAGTGCGAGGTTAAAAATTGATATCAAATTGACTCAACTCAATAGCCCACTTAAGTAGTCATCCTAAAGCCTCAAGTTTTTGCAGAACCTGCTTCAATGGAAAATTCGTGAAAACTTTGATGAAGTGCGCATGAAAATAAGGTCGAAGCTTCCTAGATGCGACGATGAGTGCTAATGCCAACTTTTCCATCTCTAGATATCTCGTTTCGGTATCAAGTAATCTTTTACTTGCGTAATATACAGGTTGCTGTATATTTTCTTCTTTTCGAATTAAAGCAACACTTGTCGCATATTTGGAAATAGCGAGATACAAGTATAACTTTTCCCCTAGGTTTGGCTTTGAGAAAAGTGGAGGAGAACCCAAATGTGTTTTTAATTCTTGAAACGCCTGCTCGCATTCTTCCGTCCACTAGAACCGCTTCGAACCCTTCAATACTTTGAAGAATGGTTGGCATTTATCAGTTGACCTAGATACAAATCGATTCAGTGCAGCCACTTTTCCCGCCAGCCTCTGCATATCTTTAGGTTTACGAGGGGACTGCATATCAATTAGTGCTTGTATCTTCTGAGGGTTAGTTTCGATGCCTCGTTGATTGACCATGAACCCAAGGAATTTTTCGGATCCTACTCCGAATGCGCACTTCTGGGGGTTCAGCTTCATCTGATATTTTTGAAGAATTTTGAACATCTCATCAGGGTGCTCGACGTGATCTTTAGCTTTATTCGATTTTACCAACATGTCGTCAACATATACTTCCATTGTCTTGCTAATTTTTTGTTGCAAACATCATATTGACAAGATGCTGATAAGTTGCTCCTACGTTGATTAGTCCAAAGGGCATTTTCTTGTAACAGTACAATCCTTGATCAGCAATGAACAAGGTATGCTACTCATCTAGCTCATATATGAGGATTTGATTGTATCCAGAATATGCATCCATAAAGCTTAAGAGTTTATACCCCGACGTCGCATCTACAAGCTGGTCGATTCTTGGAAGGGGAAAACTGTCCTTCGAACATGCTGTATGAGGTCGGTGAAATCAATGCAAGTTCTCCACTTACCATTGGGTTTCTTTACCAAAACTGGGTTTGCAAGCCAATTCGGGTAAAAAGATTCTCTGATGAATCCAATTTCGAGCAACTTCTCTACCTCTTCTCTCAATGCGATGTAGCGTTTTGGATTCATGGCTCTTCTTTTCTGTCGTACAGGCTTCTTTGTTGTATCTATATTTAGGCGATGACACATGATATTTGGATCAATCCCTACCATATCTGAATGTCACCATGCGAAGATATCCAAGTTTGATTTCAGAAAAGCAACCAATGAAGCTCGCATGGGTTCTTGAAGCTTCATTCGTAGACTTGTCAATTGATAAATCTTCCAAGTCTTCTATAGGTCCAGTCTTGACTTCTTCATCGATTTCTCGAGGATCGAGGTCTTCGATTGACGTGTCGCCTAATGCTTCTCTCGACACTTCACCTTGTAGCTGGACCATCATTGTGCGAGGTGCCATATCTTTTGCTGTAAGCTTTAAAGAATTATTATAACAAGTTCGCGCGTCATATTGGTTGCCTCGCACTTCGCCTCCTCCATGTTGAGCCGAGAACTTCATAGCAAGGTAGTAGATTGAAGTAACTGCTCGAAGTTCTCTCAATATCGGTCTTCATAATATAACATTGAATACAGAGGGACAATCCACAACTAAGAATTGGGTCATTACCGTTGAAACCTTAGGATAAGTTCCAATGTTAACCATTAACTCAGTCATGCCCCTAGGCATTATGCTGTTACCAGTAAATCTGTAGAGTGGAGTGACAGTGGGCTTTAGGTCACTTTCACTCAACCCTATCTTCTTAAAGGTATCATAGTATAGGATGTCGACAGCACTTTCATTATCGATTAATACTTGCCATAGTTGCGTGTTTCCACAGTTGATCTTTATGACCAATGCATCATTATGCGGGTAATGGACCTCCCTCGCATCCTAATCTATGAAGGTAATATCCATATCCGGTATCCGTTGAAGCTTTCGTGGTCGCTACTCAAGATGCATGACATTGATCAATAACTGTTGTCGAGCTTCTCATGCATATTTATCTTGCGCCCTCTTCGAATCTCCACCAACAAGTGGTCCTCCAAAAATAGTTCGCACTTCGCGTTGAATTTCTGGAGGTCGCTGTCGGTTTTCTTCTCACCTTTCATTGTTCTGCCTAGTGTACTACCGCAGCTACCCTTCTTTAATTTATCTTTCGATTTCATCCTTCAAGGCATAGCAGTTAGTGGTATCGTATCCAATGTCATTATGATACCAGCAAAACTTATTGGGATCACGTCTCGCTCAATCCCATTTTATCGGTTCTGGTTGACGATATCACTCCTGCTAATTTGTGACCGCATAGATATCATCTATAGGTGCATTCAGTTCAGTATAGTTGTTGAATCTTATAGGAGCTCTTGGAATCTCCTGCTTTTTCTATTTAGGTTGCTTCTCAGTCGATTGTTCATTACTTCTTTTATTTGACTTCTTATTATTATTGTTGCTGGTCGTGGTCGCATCTTTTGCAACATCTTTTCCTCCTTTCGTCTTATGAAGATTCTCGCACGAAGATTCCACCCTCAGATGCTGACCAACTTTAAGGGTTCTGCATTCTTGCTCAAGTAACACTTCCCAAAGTTTAGTCTCTGGTTGTACCACTGTCATCATTAAAGTTAAAACTCCCTCTTCATGAGAGTTATTGACCTTTGCCAACTCTGAGATAAAGCAGTTAAGGGAAGATCATAGAGTTTCTTCCGGACCTTGCCGAATAGCAGACAGACTAACAAGTGGAACAATAAAATTCTTCGCAGCCTGGAATTGCCTCAAGAATGCAGTCTGAAGTTGTTGCCAGGACGAGATTGAACCAGACTTGAGTCCTCGGAACCACTTCTTCGCTGCTCCCGTGAGAGTTACAGTAAAACATTTGCAACGTACGAGATTATCGACACGATGAAGCTCCATCAGGTTCCTGAAGTGATCCATATGATCTTGTGGATCAATTTTCCCATTAAAAGTGTTTATGGTGGGTAGTTTGAATCCAGCAAGTAAGGCAGCAGCTCGAACTTCCTCACTAAATGGTGATTGACGATACCTATCAGTGAGCTCATCATCCCAGCCAGCAAGTGCATCTAATGCGATCCTCAAATTATGAACATCGACGTTCGGAGGGAGAGTATTATCTCTTACTGATGGCAAGGGTGGTCTTTGCTTATTATCATGATATAAGGCAAATTGGTCAGGCTGGGTCTACTGCGACCTTTGTGAGGATTCAAATGTAATAGTGCGATGAGATCGACTTTGGTCATTATGATGCGATGTGGATCGCTCATGACTACGTCGTTGTTCTAGGTGTTGTCTTAAGTCTACAGGATTCTGTCTAGACTCCCTACTAATTCTTTCAAAGACGCTCCTCGATTGACATTTTTGCTCCTTTTTTAGACAATCACGATTGACGGTTACTCTCTGAGAAGGTTGTCCATGATCACGATCAGTACTCGAACTCTCAGTATCAGATTCTAGAGGCAAGTCTGCAACCTTGCCTTTTCCCTTGGAGGTGCGATCTCCATGATGCTCCTACTGGGCTCTGTGTTGGTCGCAGTTCCCTGTCTCTAGGATCTGAATTCCTCTCTCAGGTAGTTGAGCTGGATGTTCTCTGGGACGTTCGTGTTGTGGTGGAGTCACCATCTATCCTTCTAAAAGTCATCGTAGAGAATCATTAATTTGATTAGTGATTTGTTGAAGGTTCACCAATGCCTCCTCCATGTGATCCTGTCTCTGGACAATATTTTCTAGTGCAGTCACGGCAAGATGTTCCTGAGCAAGATCTACCTGTGCAGTAGCAGTGCTTTGGGGTTGGTTTTGGCTAGTTCTGATGTTTTTAGTAGCGTTTCTAGTGTTTTCCATTATTAAAGAAGCGAAATTGACAATTTTTTTGCTGGAATAGCCCTCCTTCTAGCGCCAATTGTTGACGGAGGTTTTGTCAACAATAAATTTAGAAAATTGCATGATATGGCTTGTGTGTGAAAAGGGTTGATCAAATCAAAGTAAATAAAAAGACAAGAATTTTGTAGTGGTTCAGTCCCAAAAAAGATGAGCTTATGTCCACTATTCTTTATTATTTTCTGAGGAATTACAAGAGTTTCATTAAGTCTCAAGAACAGAGAGTCCAGAAAGAGAGATACAGAGTGTAGCCAAAAATCTTTGATAGCAATACTGAGTTCCCCTTATATAGGTGAAGGTAACCCAATGTTTCTCAATTGTGAAAATGGATAAGTGTGTAATCAGAAAATACAATTCAAGTAACAATATAATTGGGTAATAACTCAAATGGAATGATTGGTCGATCTCCATTCAGAAACTTATTTCCCTTTCTTTGTAGATTACTCGCTTGATGAAGCTTGATCTAATTTCTTTTTCATAATGGTCGTACTTAATTCATTCAGAGGAGGTTGCACTTAATTCATTCAGAGGAGGTCGCACTTTGATTAGAAAAATTCTCATATGACCTGACGTGTCCAATTTGATCGCTAACTTTCTCTTTTTGGTATTGACCATTATATAGATTTTAGACCGCACAACAAGTAGTATCCTATTATTCCTAGGACTTTTAGATAAAGGACGTGGAGTCTTCCGATAACATAGCAAACTTTGTAATTGTGATAAGCCCACGTGGTCTTTCAATTCAATTAGGATTTATTTTCTCTATATATACATGTCTTGGGCAACCTAGAAAACGTATTCATGGGCATAAGGTTAGATTTTAGTTCTCTATATATACATGTCTTGGGCAACCTAGAAAACGTATTCATGGGCATAAGGTTAGATTTTAGAGAGAGTGGAAGAGCTTGAGCGAGAGTGAGAAGAATTCTCTTTTAAACCTGGTGAGAGGACATTTACGGATTTTGGGTGGAGGAGATCTAAGTGTGTAATTGTTCTTTTTTTAGTGAAATACTTATTAATAGTCTACGTGGACGTAATTTATATTTTATAGCTAAATCACATTAAAAAATGTGTATTTTTGGGTGAGAGAGTAGTTTTTTTATTTATTTTTTCGGATGCTAATCCTATTCTAAGGGTTAGAATAAATTAGTGGATATAAAATCATAACAATAATTTTCAAGAAAATATTGTTTGAGAATGAAATTATTCATTTTTCTTAAGCTTGTTTAAATCATTGCTTTATAATTTATACAATATAACAAGAATTTAACTGTTTCCTTTTTCTTTTTTGACAGAATCCATAGAAAGCATTATGTTGGTGCATCGGAAACCATGCCAAGATAATAAAACATGAAATAAAAGATGCAAGAAAGTGTTTCCATTATTGATGGAGCCATTTTGTCAGAGAGCTCCTAATGTAAACTGGGGTATATGTATTTGTCGCATTCCATGAGACCTGTGCCCCAGTTAGCTTAACTTTTATCATTTTAGATCTTCACATATGCACTATGTCTGTTTTTTATTTTTTTCCCTACTCCTTTGTACTCTTTATATTTTAAATAAAGTCCTTCATATACGGTGATTTTTTTTCCATATACAAAGGCCATTTTTTTGCCAACATAGATGGAAACATATTATCTTACTTTAAAAACAAGGGATAATATCAGCAGACATTTGCCCAATGTGTTAAGGTCCCCATTATTCTTCTTTTGTAGCTTTCGACTCCTGAACCTAGATATTTTGTTTCAGTTTGGACATTTTTGTCGTTTCTGTCTAGAATCACCTTTAAACATAACATGCCCAGCACATGGTCAGACTGAAAAGGGCATAACCTAGAAAAAAAAAAAAAGTAGCCCAAAAAAAAAAAAAAGAAAGCAATTGCAAGTTAATTTTAAAAATCATACCAGAAGAGAAGAACCATATTGTTGTAATGAAATCTTTGCGGAAAAAAGAGTAGGCTGAGCTTTCGCTTATGAATGCAAAAGTCAGCCACAAAAGATATTGACGATGGTTACACAGTCCTGTCAAAAAGCATTGTGGCTTCATACTTCTGCAACTTTAAATTAATATGCAGCTATGTCTACACAATATTCTCGAAAAAATATATATAAAAATAAAACTATAAGACCATATACAGAGAAAAAATCATCTAGAAATATGTACAAATTTTTTTCTGTCTTTCTTATGTGAATGCAAAGCTAAGGAGGGTAACGAAAACTTTGAAAAGACACAAAAATGGTCGTTAATGCGGCACATTTTGCAATCTCTTTGTAAATCAAGAATAATAGTTGCCACAATCATAGAGTTCTTCGTATTTAATATCTATTACCATTGTTTAGGACTGGTAATTCGTGATACGACACGACAATACGACTCAAAATTTATACGAAATTAACCGGTTTAGGTTTATCTTAATCGTATTCGTGTCGTATTCAGATTAGAAATATTGATCCGTTTAATTAACGAATCGTGTTCGGGTTGGACCTGCCAATACGAAAATGTCCTGCTTAATAAACGAGTCGTATTGTGTCGTATCGTATCAACCCGTTTATAAACGGATTGTGTTCGTATTATAATTTCTGACCCGTTTATTAATTAAAGAGAAATTTAGGTGAATGACTAATATTTTATATTTGATTAAATAGACATCCACTTTTAAAATTTTATAGCGAAATGTCCAGGTATATATATTTTTACACTTGATAGATATGTTTATCTACTAATTTCAGTTATTGTACTAAAATGTGCTAGGTATATATTTTATATTTAGTATATTAAATTTTACACTTGGTATATATGTTTATATACCAGACACTTTGCTATAACATTTGATAAATGGATATTTACTTAACTTAGACCCAAAATTTAGCTATATTTCTATAAATGGGTTGTGTTCAGGTCATGAGTCTTTTGTCATAGGTCAATATGACATATTTAGTGAACGGATTACACAGGTCAAGTCGTGTCAACCTGTTTATAAATGAATCGTATTCGTGTCACAATTTCTGACCTGTTTATTAAACAGGTCGTATTCTGATTAAGTATTTACCTGTTATACATGATATCGACACGACACGAACACGATCCGAGAATACACTAGCCCTACTATTACTCTATAGCTCAGTCCCAATATCGCTCTCTCTAAATTTGGTACAATTTTGGAAAAATAAAAAACTCAAAGAGAAAACAATATAGTCCAACATAATATATTTGCTCTTTTTTCAACATTTTATAGACAAATCTTCTCCATTGTTTACAATCCAATGTTTTTATCTCAATATTTGCGTATAGAGAAAGCAAAGGTGAGTAGCTATGGCAGGTGGTTGATATTTTGTAGTCTCTTTTGGCTTCTGAATATGAGAAAGCAGAAGACAATGCTGAAAGGAAGAATATGATTGGCATACCCATTTCAGCCTATCTAAATCACTTCTTTTTTTTTTTCTTGTGGTAAAAAAAAAAAGACTTTTTTTCTCTTCCCAAATTTGTGTCATTTGTTTTTTTGTCTTTTTCCCTCCTTAAATGTTTCTAAGTTATGCCCTTGTCCATCTGACCACCTGTGGAGCATGTGATCATTAATTGCAATTTTAGACGGAAATGACGAAAATGACCTAATAGAAATAAAACGGTTAAGTCGAGGAGTCAAAAGCTATAAAAAAAAAAAAAAAAAAAAAAAACCCTAATTATGACCTTAGGTAAAAGTTGGATACTCTAATGATATTATCCCTAAAAATTAAGTTTGTAATGTGGATTAAGTAATTTAAACATTAAACCAGTAGGAATAGACAAAAATGAACTATTCTAACTTTGAAAAATCAATCCTTTGTTATCAAATCACATAGATATTTTCGATGAATAAAATATTATCTCAATACTGGTATAAAACAACTCCGGTTATTAAATACATAAAACAAATTAGGTAAAAGAATAAGGTCATATTGTAGTTTTTAATGGGATCAACTTTATTTAATTAATTTTCTGGTCATTCTCTAAAGTAGTTTACACAAGATGTGTGATCACACCTTCTTCCTTGTCATGACCTAAGGTTGGAGTCAACGGCAAAGTAGATACTTCATAAACCAGAAATACCAAAAGTTAGTTTTAGTAATAGTCAAAAAGTTCTGGAAATCTATAAATATCTACTGACGGTCTCTAAAAAATATTTAAGTAAAATAATCTCACAGTTATGCATCACTTTTTAAATATAGATTAAAATAAAAATAAATATCCAAGATCATGCATCGAGCGTCCATCTTACATCATCCATAGATATAGGTTATACAAATCATATCAAATTCTTATAATAAAGCTTATATAGTTGTAATTCAATCCATATTTCTACTGAAATACAATGTTTACAAGTCTAATAGAAATTTACCAAAATAAAAACAACAATTAGTAAGCATTCACTGCATCAAGCTATGCCTCTTTATCCAAATTACATTGAGTGTCACCTGAGGGGAAAGAAAGTGGTGAGCCAAAGCCTAGTAAAGAATTGAATACAAGTTTGAATAATAAACAGAAGTAGTCATTTTCAAAGTCATACATGGCTAGTACCTCGTTCAAAACAATTTTTAGAAATCCACTAAAAAATCATAGTCCAAAATTCACATATTTTAAACTATTGTAAAATATATTTCCAAAACAATTATATATATCCATTCAAGTTAAGCATACATATATGAATGCAATCATACAATATGTCCAAGGTATCCAATTGGAATACCAGTAAATCCGAGCTACCTCATTGAGCAACCTAAGTCCGAATATCCTATCTGGAGTATTATAAGTTCGTCGATTACGCAAGTATTTTGAATACATCAAATACTACATAAATGATAAGCATAGAGATATGCACCATTTTTCACAAAACCACAAAACAAACCATGCAGTATTCTTAGTCAAAACCAAATGTAGTTCCAAAAACCAAGTTTCCAAACTCATCAATTTTTCTAAAATTTTTAGCAATATAACGGCCTTTTTTTATCAAAATCCATAAAAATAGTATAAAAGAAAATATATAAAATGTCAACTAGTGTGGCATACCTCTTATGCAGTTTAATATCCATCAAATGATCCAAAAACAACTTATAAACACATTTCAAAAATTCATTTCACAGTTCCATATTCAATCAAATAAGCAAGTTTGTAATAAAAACTACTGTATAGTCAAGTGATTAAATCTCTATCTCTATTGAATAATGAGAATTCATTGCCAATGCTTGTGGAAGTTCCCGGGGCTCACTTAGAGGTCTGAAGAGCAAATTAGAACCCAAAATTACTTGCACTTTTTGTGTTTTGGGGAGAGGGGGAATCATCTTTCAAACGAGCATCCAAATGCTCAAACCGATGCCGCCATTGCAATGTACACATCTAAAATAGTAAGCCTTGACATGCAAGACAAAACTCAAGTCTTTGTACCTCAATTTTTGTGCCCAGCCAAAACCTTTAAGTATTATATGTCAAAATTCGTTCCGAAGCCCACTGATCACAAATTTAACCTCAAAAATCCATTTCAGTGTCTCTAACTCAATCTGACAAGTTATACCAAAGTTTCCAAGCCGATTTATGAAATACCAATTGTCAAAATCTATTTAGAAAAATACCAACTTTGCCTTTGGAAAATGGCTTGAAACTAGATTTCATATTTATCAATCTCTTTTCAATAATGCCAATGCTAAGAAAAATAATTACAAAAGTGCTTTTTGTTTGTAAAATGGCCAAAATTTCTGAAAATACTCACTAGAGCTGTTGCTCGCCAGAAAACAAAGGCCGACGTTGTGGTCTTGAGCTCAGATTTTGTGCATTTGCAAACATTCACTGTTAAAGAGATTTATGTTTATGTAGTGATGGTGGAAAGAGAGAGAGAGAGAGAGAGAGATTGCTTTTTCCCTTTTTTTTTCCTTTTTTGTGGTTTTAATTTAAATGAAAATTAGAAAATAATAAAAACAATTAAAGAGGGATGAGCAATCTTCTCCCTGTAAATTTGTAATTTGAATAAATTTAAACCTCAAAGTATTAATTTGTAAAAGTCAAATGTGAGGTTATTTTTTTGAAAAAAAATCCGAACTTTAAGGTATTTTTATATCTTAATCCTGTAAAAAAGAATTTCGACTCAGACGTCAGTTCACCAAAAAGAGACTACAAATCTAGCATTACATATTCAAAAGAAAGACCTTGACATTAACAGCTCACTGGCATCTCTTGATGCATACTAACTATATATTTATATAAACTACGTTTCATGGTTATGAACCTCCTGGATCTTGGGTGTGGAGACCAATGACCTCCTAATGGAACATATGAAACCAGTCTCTAGTGTCTAGAATTTCAACTTCACTTCTTTCATGGTTACACATCCAACGCCAGGCCTGTTTTAAAGGAAGCATTTAGCCAAAGAGAGAATTGAGAATCATCACTTCATAGGATATTAAGTACAAAAATAGAAGATTATCCTTGCCAATATTAATAAATCCTATGATCATCCAAGTGAAGATGAAAAAAAATTGACGATAGCTTTTCAATATGGAGAACCTGTAAACGAAAATAGACAACATAAAAAAGACACTCGTGTAAGTCATCATCACCATATGCGATCCTGCCAAACAAAAGGCATACCTTAAAACTACGTTCTCAAATAGTAACTAGCTTTGCTTGAATAGAATCCAGATCTGACAAATCCTTGATACTGTGCAAGACCAAACATAAGTTAATATCAGTTTCAAGATTATCCTCCTAAAAAACGAAAAGAAAATGAAATATCCCACTTTTTTCCTTTCCCCCTGGACCCTAAGATCCAATAAGAGAATCAAGAACCTCAACAACTCCCAAAACGTCAATGAGATAAAAAGAGGATCAAGAACCTCAACAACTCCTAAAACGTTAATCAGATTGACTAGAAATCTACCTATAAGTAAACTCTTTTCAAGAAAATTAGCATCTCTACCAACAAGCCCTTTGTAAAGACCACAATTCAGAAAGTAGGACCAAATGATCAAGAGTTATGAAGTCCTTTTGTTTTAATTTTCCAATAAGGAAACATACTCGGGAAAAATTAATAGTAGACATGTGTAGTATTATTACCAAGAAAATACAAGTCAATAATTTTCTGAACTTACTGGAAACTAGACCATACTCTAATTTTCAATAAAGGAAGTTAGAAATTTGAGGTTTGAACTATAAACTAATCAAGCACTACCAATTACATGAAGAAGATTAACCTCGTAATCTCTCTACTCAAATAAAGTATGTTATAACCATCAATACAGAAAAGTGTTATTTTGTGGCCTAATCTATTTTTCTGGTATTATTCACAAGTTTAAATGTTTTAATCAGACTAACGCATGCGTAATAGAACTCCCTTTAATTACTAAGATATTCCGATAAATCAATTGATGAAAGGTATGATATCCCACGTGACCCAGAAAAAACATAAATAAATAAATAACCCACTTGTACATAATATCGCCACTGGGAGCCAGCTCCTTGTATATCCAATCCGGAACAAGCCTTTCAAGAAGATCAATCTGTTCTTCAACTTCTCCTGCAAAGGAGATTTGATATAGGTTCCAAATACCAGATATTTGAAAGGCAACCAAAAGGTGTACTGTCAATTAAACATCATACATACTTTTCTCAACAATATCGAGATCGTTGATAATTATCTTATGCACAAGCTCCTCTTTCGTAATTGGGAAGCAGTTGACAGACGTGAATATAGAGTGAATCAAAGCAATCATGTCAACCAGGGAAGAAGACATATGCTGGCACATTGAATCACATACTTGCCTCTTCTTGCAAACATCAGAAAGAAACAATAATATTTTGAATTACTATAATAGAAACAATAAGCCTTTTACTACCTGAGATAGAAACAATAATATTCTGAATTACTATAATAGAAAAAATATTAGCAAGGCAACAGCATCGCAGCTCACATAATGCATAGAGAAGGAAACCTGTGACATTTTTGTGCATCTTCTATATGAAGGCTCCAAGGGCCAAAGAAACATCATTGGAATTGTTAATTCATCTCACAAAGAAACTTGCAGATTGGAGCAGGACTTTATAAAGGAATTAGAAGGAAGGTCGTCCTATTTTTTTTATTTGTTTCTCTATATGCTGTTAAAATTTGAAAATGGTATTTAGAGACAGAAGAAGCAGAAAAGAAAGAAAAAAAAATGCCTACCACCTTATCCAAAAACAAATGTCTACCATTTAATAATAGATAAATTTCATACACTTCTATCTTGATGGCACTAGTCAAATTGGAGATTGGACTAAGTGATCAGAGTTGTGGACTTACTAACGAGCTATTGTTGTAGGCAAGGAAAGCAGGAAGAAAATAAATAATTTAGGAGCTGATACTTTTGGTTTCTTCAATAGTACTATGGCTGCAATAAATTCTCCATCTTTTTATAAGCAAGGCCAAGGAAAATCTTTCGTTTCTTTCTGTTGATAAGCCAAGGGAACCATCTGACATCAGAAGATGAATCTAACGGCCCGATGAGGTCCAGTGCATGACTCATTGACGAGGACTAACTCAATGTCAAGATACTGACAGTCCCAGAAAAATGGCATGTAAACCATATAAAATGGTTGAGCAAAAAAGTTGTTATTTTTTATTCACTTATAAAACTGCGATATGACAACACCCATAAATCTGCATCGAAGCAGAATGTGATAAAGCAGTTCAACTAAACTAAAATGAAAAGAGGTCAGATACACACCAAATCCTGCTCAGCGGGAGGAAAGTATTAAAAGAAAACAATAACACATACAAAATCCATATTATTTAATAAAATGTTAGCAGAAAGAGAAAAAAGGCATACCTCTTGTGGTGGTGCTGAAAAACCAAGAGTATCTCCATCCTCTGAGAATCCTTCACTGGTGTGGGAGTTGCCATGGCATACATTCTCATCATGTTTTGACTTGTCCGCAGACTCTTCACTAGAAGCACTTTCATCACCTTCCACGTGAAAGAAGTTAAGAATTCGTTTTGTAGGTTTGCAACCCGGAGTTGACCTCTGGCTACTCATTATCTTGTGTGATACATCATAACTGGAAACCAGTCTCCTTGGTATAGACTGAGAAGGTGTTTCTATCATAAGAGTACCTTCAGATGATGTAAGATCTACAAGAGGGCTTTCAGCAGTACTGATACCAACAGAGGACCGAGGAGAGTCTGGTTGTAACTGAGGGTATATTGAAACGGACTTGCAACATGTACCAGGAAATTGCTTTGGCATCCCATGGCCGTTATTAGTATCTGGGCTAGTAATATAATTAGATTCTCCCTGTTGTTCCTTTTTACTGACTTGCTTATCCAGACCGTTGAGAGGCGGAAGGACTATAGACACCAAATTCTGGGTCTCTTCATTTTCAACAACAACAGCATTCTGAGAGAAATGTCTACTAAAATGGGTATTTGGGTAGTCTTTTTCCGACAAAAGCTCTGTTTCAATGAGATCTGGTTCAGATTTTACATAACAATCTGAAAGCAATTTGCTTGGAACATTGATCTGACTTCTTTGGGTGAAAGGCTCAGGCAATATAGCCTCTGGAACATCACTAGCCTATTCCACAAGAAAAACACAAAAATGAATTCTGTTTCACTATATGATTACTTAGTGGCTAGTACTTAGTGGCTAGTAATTAGAAATTCTTACAATAAACTTAATAATAGATCAATTAGACACAAATGAAAACTAAGAAAAATCCCAGAACAGACTCACTACATTTTTGTCAACGTTGCTGTTGGTCTCAAAAACTTTATAGACCAACTATATTATTTTCTTCTAATTATACAAGCAAGAATAACATTTGCTAGGCTGCCTTCTAGCTTGTAGGTGGCACCTTATGTAGTATTCCACCGATTCCAGATGACAACTTTTCATATTTGTTTACTTCTACCAGCCACACTAAAAAGAAAAGGTTAATATCATCTGTTCCCCTTCAACTACTAATCATGGCCCATTTCAATCACTACACTTTCAAATTTGTCAGTTAAGCCCTAAAATTAGTACTCATGTCAAATTAGCACTTAAACTAAAAGAAATATATATACATATATATATATATATATATATATATATATATTACTAGATTTCACTATGAAATCAACACATGATTTTCTTTTGAATGTTGTAGACTTAACTTTAAAGGTTTTCTTTTTTTTTTTTCTTCCTTCCGGTGCTTCATCATGCTTCAACATTGAAAAATTCTTATAAAAAAAAGTTGAGATTAGTTACACAACATAATGTGAATTTAATTGACATTGACACATATTCAGTTTTATAAGTAGACCTTTCAAAGGTACTACAATTTTAATGAATCAATATGCCAGTCAAAACTTATCAGGAAATACTTCAAGGACTAATTTGACATAAAAATAGAATTTGAGGACTTAAGTCATACATTTTAATGTTTAAGTACCAAATTGGAAACAGGTAACAATTTGAGGGTTCTAATCGTATAAACCCTAAAAGATTAAAACATATGGAATTACAACTGATCAATTTCATCACGGTAAGCTCAATCTAAGACGTTGCAATAATTAGATCACTTTGTGTCTTTTTTCTTTTTCACCTTAGATAGTGGTTGACAAGCCTACAATCATTATGTGCAAACACATCTTAGTGGTGTTTTAGCTAATCAAGGTGAAACAATAGAAACATCATAAAGCAATCACTGTAATAAGTTATACCTCAGGATGTGTGGTACAGAAGTTATAGAGCCTCAAAGAAAAAACTTGACTCAGAGCTATAAAATCAGATATTTCAGAATGACCTTCCACGATATCAAATAGCAAGGTGATCTTCATGTCAGACTTCATGCTTAGGGTTTTTTTGTCATGTATGAGAATCTTCTCTATTTGTAAGGCTTCAGGTAGTATATATTTTATCTGAGCAAGATGTCTGTACAAAAAATTTCTGGCAAGAACAACACCAATTCAATATATAGCCATTAAAGAATGATAAAATATTGAAACTCACAATCATATCATCTTGCTAGCTGCATATCAAATTTGTCATTCAAAAATTTTGTGATTGAGGATTATGTAATAGGAAGAAGAATATATAATTTTCTCATCCAAAATCACGAAACATTATCTTCATATGACAAAAAGACGGGCAGTAAAGTGTCATCACTACTGGTTTTTTGTAATTACTATAAGCGTGGCTTTATAGTGTGTGAGATTGTCTCAAGAACTAAATTAACATCCTTACTGGTAGCATAGATGGACACCAGTCTATCCAAGCAAATGCAAGTACACAAAACCGAACATGATCATAAAGAGTTGGATACTGTTTATAATAAGTTAATATTATGCCTGCATTCATTTGGCCAATCAAGCAATGCAATTGTCCAGTGAGCTCATATGACAACTCTTGGTTAGAAAACTATAAAAGCTTAGTAAATACATCCAACAGCCAACCTGCATTTTATGCCTGCAACAGGATGACATATTTTCTTGAGGTAGCATTACTTCTTTTTTCAATGACAGTATCTTTGTAAAGATTTGGAAAAGATGGTAGACTTATCATATAAATAAAGCAAAATTTAAAAAAAAAAAAAAAAAAAAACACTGAAACAAAACAAATTATTCCAGACAATGGCTATTATGATTATACGCATTCATTATGTCGAGTAGAGCTTCCCCATTGGGCCAAAAATTGCATTCATGTGCAGGTAAGTGATCAAACATTAGCTTACAATCAGCTAATAAGTATAAATCATACCACAACTTCTGGTTACAATCAGCTACAAACTACAAGCATAAATACCTACTTACGTAAATAGAAAAAAGAAAATGTATTTAATAGAAAAGTTATGATGAGGATCTAAAGTTGATTGAATTCTTAGGAGAGGGAAAAAGGATCATTATTTCAATCTTATGAAACTTGGGATATCCAACATCAGAGCCTACCTAGACTGAAATTGGTTGGACCAGCTAATCAGGGGTAGATGTGAATTATCCAGAATCTTTGATCCTTAAAGTTGTGAAATTTCTATTCAAACAATTGAGCGGTAACACTAGGTACAATCGCAAGAGAATATAATTGAAAACTACACGTCTACATCTTGGGATAACATACACTGCCAAATCATGAGGGATGACCCCCCCTGAATTATCAACAGAAGTAATTCACCTGTATTCATTGAGCAAAAATAAGAGAGCCATTTTAGTAACTTTTCTCCTAATTCCCATTATTCATATTACCGTTCCCACCACTTACTGCTAAAACCAATAATTTTTGTTGATGAGACAAATCCATGTTTTATGTTGCTCGCATAAAATCACAAGGAACATACACCTCTAGGTCCTCCAATTACTAAGCTCCAAGGAAAATTTATATCAACTATCAAAAGCAAGATAGATAATAAATAGAAAAGTAACATTAACTGGATGGTTCAAGACTTGGAGTTACCTTTTCGTCAAAACCCGAATTTGTGTAGAAACATTTTCAAAGGTAGGCAACCTTTTACACAGACCTAGCAACTTCAATGAACAACACATACTATGGTAGAACTCGACTAAGGTGTTGTACCTGGAAATAAAGAAAAATGCCAAATATGAGAATGAGATTTAAAGGAATAAAGCAAATGATGTTTTGGAAGTGAAATTATGAGGCATAAAGGCACCCACTTCTCTGGGAGGACCGGGAGTTTGTTGTGCGAAAGCTCATTCGTCTTTTGCGGGGTCTGACAAGCGAAATCCTTGTTATCGACCATTTCAGGCTCGTTCACATAGGCAGCAGACGGAACAGTTGATTTCTCAGAGTCAAATCCAGAATTAATGATCTTTTTACATTTGAAATCCAACACATCTTGTTTGGCACCTACACATGCCTTTTCATTCATTCTTGTTAACAATAATCAAACATATAAATATGGAACCTGAAACCCAAATTTTTCCTTTTGTCAGAAAACAACAGGTAATATATATGTTAATATTTATTATTAATTACAAAAGAGAGCCTAAAATAATTCCTAGATTTAATTATTGAAAATAAAAAGTAAATATATATAAACTAAAATAAACCTTCTGCCACCCCCATTTGAGACCTCGCGGCATATAGTTTAAAAACACGAGTCACAAATAGATTGAAACCCACCCTAGAAGAGATTTAATCAGAAACAAACTGATAAGAATAAAATTAAATTTAAAAATAAAAATGACCTGGTCTGAACTCTGAAGACGAAGATTTTTCAGAATATGGAGCAAAGTAGGAGTAAAGATTTTTTTGGGTTTTCACAGTTCAGACTTCGGAGGCTTCCTTTCCCTTTTTCTTTTGCAAGTACAGGACCGGAGGGAAAGCTGCAGTGCCTTCGAGCTATTCGAAATTGTATTTATTAATTAGGGTTTTTGTTTTTTAATTTTTGCCCCCGATATATATTAGATGATCTCACTTTTTCTCCCGTAATGTAACAAGTTTCATAAACGCCACCTAAACGGTCATATATTGTTTCGAAAAATACCCTCTTCCAATATTTTTTTTTTTTTTTGTACAGAATGTCCTTTCAGGGCCAAAAGTGAGGAGGGCAGAGTGAAAACTCATGCATACTAGATTTAAAACAAAAAGACAAATAAGTAACATATATTAGCATACTTGGTTCAAATTATATTTTAATAGCTATAGTTTGTCCCTAAAAAAAAAAAAATAGCTAGAGTTTGTTTATTTTTTTATTTTATTATGAAATTTATATATAAATTGACTTAATTAGGATTTGAACCTCTCTCTTTTCGCACACTCACGTATACTACTAAGAATCCTAAACTAAATATTTGGCTAATAGCTCAAGTTTGTTAGGTTTTGATTCTCTTTGTTACTTTCTCTCCATTTCATTGTGGTAAATGAAAAGAAAAATTATTTATTATGCGTAAAATATCCATAAATCACTTTGTCATGGAAAGAGATCCTTAGGAATCTTCCTCTCCAACAAGACTTTCACTTTTTGCTTTATCATTCATTTTTAACAATACATAGATCTAGATTTATTAACTTTTTGTGCCGCTTAATTCTAAATCTATTTGGTTTGTGTTTTTTTTTCTTTATTTTTGTGTAATTTTTGATGATTATCTTTTAGATTTGAAATCTTTATGTAATATTAATTTTGTTATTTAGCATAAAATTTTACTATGTGTATTTAAATTACTTAATCACATAAATTAAATAGTTATGTACTAATGAATTTTGTAGATATGGTTGTAATATAATACACACATGAAAACCAAGTTTAATCACATGTGCCTAATAAGAAAAAAAACAATACATGCATTCTAAATTCATACATATAATTATTGTTTAATGTATTAAGTGTCTGATTAATTCATTTTAATAATAAACTCTTAATATGTTAACTTAGTAACTAATATTGATTTTCTTTTTCAAATATATAATAATAGAATAATTAATATATATTTATGTGTTTTAGTTTGATTAGATATATAATACGGCATATATGACTATTGTCATTATTAATATGGTATAGGCTTAATTAATTGTGCTTATTATTGGGGTCTAAATTATTTAGTTCAATAATTATTTGTCTTGGCTCAATAGATAATAGGAGAATCTAAATTAAAAAAAATAATATTTCTTGTGTGTATTTGACCTCTAAATCTTTTGGCTCAATAATCATTGATCTTGATATAATGAGAAATTAGAAAGTTCAAATTGAAATTGCTAATAATTCTGAATCAAACTATAAATTAAGTATTATATATAGGTACTAATCTAGTATGGATTTTTTATATATATACCTATACATAGATATCATTTTGGCTAATGAAAATTTATTATATATATATATTTTTTAGTAAAAAGTAAGAGAGAGAAATAGCATTAATGATGCATGTCTTTTTATGCACCTCGTTATAACCGTTGGATTACTTTTACATGATGATCCAATGACTAAAAAAATACCTAATAGATTGATAACTATTATATATATATATATATA
>JXTB01000156.1:106824-205325 GCA_002914805.1 Parasponia andersonii | reverse complement strand
ATTACAAAAAAATTGAAACCATTGAGAAGTCATCTCTATATATATATTCGTATAATTTATAATAATTAGTACTTTGTATATTTTTTTTGGTAAAGTTTTCTTAAAAAAATATCGGGTCGACTACAATTTGAGAGAGATGGGTTACTTTAAATGTATAATTCTTCTGCTGCTTGGGATTAAGCATGCATGACCAACCAAATTACTTTAAAAAAAATCGATAAATGAAATGAAATAAAGTTGTTATGACCAAGAGAATAATAAGGAGAAAAAAGTAGAGCAACCAATTTATGTCGTTTAATTCTGATATTTGATCGTCATAATTATTATAGGAAGCGAACTTTGTCATTTTGAATTTGAACTTGAATGTCCTCAAATCAATGGTTCGTTCTGGAATGCATCTATGACTCTGGTCTTGCTTAATGTCCAAGTTCACAATCAAAACCGCCGAAGGCCAATAAAATGAAACTGGAAGCTCTAGTTCGCGTCCACCTTATATTTGTAGGGTAGGAAAAAAGTATTGGCAACACACATTATTAGCAACACGCGAAATTATATTAGTATGTAAAAGTTTAAATTGTATTGAATAGACATTTTTATTATTGGTAAACGAATTATTATTACTCTATATTATTCACGCGTATTTGAGAAATCAAATTATTTGCAAGTGAGAAAGAAAATTTAAGAAAAAAAGGCTACTGTTGTCTGGAGCAAGTGTTTGTATATATACATGTGGGATGTATATTTATATATTTATCTATACGCATCAAACACTTTTCCGTGCAGATCGTGATCTTTGGAGTGGTCCGTTGATTGTGTCGTTTTTGAAATGTCTTCTTCTATTAACTGTGACCCACTGGCTAGGGAATTGTCTTTTCAATGAAAATCATGCCTTTCAAGCGAGAAAAACACTAATAAATACTTACCTTTTTCAACGTTTCTATATTAATACTTCTTTATACTTAACAATTACACGATGTGTGGCAGCGATGATCGGTAAGGGATGTGAGTCTAAGCTTCTCTCAAAGTACCCTGATGTACTTACCATGTGTTACTTTCAGATTTGAATTGCTTTCATTCCTTTGTTATTATTATTGTTGGTATTATATTATCATCATTATTATTATTATTATCTACGTCATCATATTATTATTATTATTATTATAAATTTGAAGCTGTATAAGATGTATTTTTATTTTATAAATAAAAAGAAATAGATGAGATTTCGATAACGGATTATTCTCCAAATTCATCCTCATTCGATTAGGCTGCCTAAGCCTAAGGGTGATCGAGGGTTTAACCGGGTGAGAAAAAATTTTAAGATAAAAAGTATTTTACCACTTTGATTATCCTTTAGGTTTGCAGTATGAGATATATACAGTGTGTTAAATTACTTTCAATCTTTATTATTATTATTATTATTAGAAACTAAACCATTTAAGAACCCGATTTCAACTTTATTCACAGTAATCAACAATTATATAAGGTATAATAAATAAGAAACTGAAAATGATCTAGACATAATCATCCAAGAAAGATACTGTAGAGTAAATTACTCTTCTATATCCCAAGCAGCAAACACAACCACAAAAAGAAGAAACATCCCTGCACAATTATGAAGGTCATATCATAGATGCCTAAGTTTATTTGGAAATGACCAAAACAACTTCACTTTAACTTACATGACAATAGATTGATTATGCATTTTTGACTAATGATGCCTAACATAAAAGACTCTAATTAATTATTTTCTGCGCATTCTCACTTTGATTTCCCTCATTATTATTTTCAGCCTAAAACTCCTAAAATTTTGACAAAAATGCCTATTAAATTCATGCTCATTCCATCTACTTTTTATAAGTTTTTGGCAATTATTTTTTGCTTTGTCGACAACCTTCCATTGTAAAAAACTCTAGTACCATGAGATAGATAGTGCTAATCAAAGTCGTTAAATATTTTTATGAAGTTGATGACCATTTTTATTGCTCGTTTTTATGACTATCCTTAATGTCTCTGTTTTCACACATCCCATTGCTCTATATCACCTTTTACCATTCTTCTACAATATGGATATGGCAAATTCTTAATCCCATTTACTTGGATCTTCTTCTAGCAGTACATAAGCATACCATTTCACTTAAGAATCCCGCCATTTAACTAGAATGAAGTCAATAAACACTTAAAAGCAACTTAATTGGTATTTGCTAAATTACTTTTATAAAATCCATTTACTTTCTTAAAGTTCTAATTATCCAATTAATTTAAAACACTAATGGATCAGGGAAACAATTTAAATAATTGGATTGATATTTGTTACATTCATAAAAGGATACGATAATTTCAACCAAATTAATAATATAATAATAGCAGTACTACATTTGTGTAACGAATAATTTTGGAGAATTTACACAAATACGGTGTCTTAATACAAGTGATTAATCAAAATCTTTTCAAGTGATTAAAAAATTTAGTCATTAACGAGATTCACCTCACTCGACTCCGACAACAATCCGAAGTCCCCCACTAAGTGGCCGTTGGTCACCTAGTCAGCTGTAGGTGACTGCCAAAATACCTATTACTCTGGCCAATATTTTTGACATTTCTCAATTTTTAGATAACGTTAATCTGGTTTTTCAGACCCTAACCCAAAATACCGAACGGATCCAAATTTCCGTAGTGTTTTATCGAGGGTGTTAAAAATCACATATTGAATTTTACAAAGTCATTACATAATGTGGTCAGCTCCGTAAATAATCCAATTATTCTCTTATCAAAGATTGGCGTAATCGTAAAAAATATCCAAAATCTTTTTTTTTTTTCTCGGTTATATTGTTAGGTTTATTATCAGAAATTATAATAATATAGTTCATTGTTTGGCCAAATACTTTTGGACAAACAAAGATGAGCTTATCTGATTCGAAGATCCTTAGTGACTTTTGATTTATTTGCATGTTTATTGATGCGTCTCCCCTTCGCAAGTTTCTATATATTAAAAAAAAGATTTTTTTTTGAATTCATGAACTCATATTCAATGGGATAGTGGGAGTTCGATCCATTAGCCAAAGGAATAATAATAATAATAATAATAATAATAATAATAAAAACATGCGGCAACAAAAAGCAATAGGCGAGTAGCCACCGCCCACCTTACCTATGATTCGTAATTATTATAAAGCAAATGCTGGAAAAGTGAATTACCGATTCTTATATTGATATGTTACTCATCTTGGGGGGATAACTCACAAGTTAGGTCTAGCCAAGTCGGATCTGAACTCATACAATTCATTTGACGGTCATAAAACACAGATAAAAAAAGAAACAAACAAAAAATAAGTTCAAAGTATCTTTCATGACCATACTTCTATTTAGATAAAGATTTTGCTTTAGCCAAAAAAGAAAAAAAGAAATGGTCTGACACATTTCCCAATGACTTCACTAACACGTGTCGTTCAAATATATATGCATCGTATTATTGTCAAAATAATTAAGACTAATTACAACCCAGATAAGCAAGGAAAATAGAATAAAAAAATAAGATAGGACCATACAACCAACATTTCTGGCAACCAGACATTTTTGTTGTCTTTATGTTTCTTTGAAATCTTAGCTAAACCATATAATTGAAAACGTGAAATTTGAAAGTTCAATATTTTGGAGAATAATTTAGAGATTGCTACATCCTCACTTTTCTCAATTCTCAATGTGGTTTAGAATTGTTTCTGATATATATATATATATATAGGTTGCCAATCCAATAGGTATTTTTTTTCTTTACCTATGGATAGGTATTTTTTTCTTAGCCGTTGGATCACCATCTAATAGTGATCCAATGACTATAATAAAGTGCATAAAAAGACGTGCATCATTAATACTCTTTCTCTCTCTTATTTTTTATAATAAAAAAATATATATACTAAATTTTTATTGGCCAAATTAATACTTATGCATAGGTAAAAAGAAAAATACCTACTGGATTGGTGCCCATATATATATATATATATATATAGATATCGAATTGATATTGCTAGCAATCCATACGGGTAAAAGAAAAAACATTTTTCGCAAAGAGAAATTTGCTGACGTGAATTTTATTTAAATAAATTTATTTAATACAAAAATCTCGTGAAATCTAACTAATTTAGTATAACCACATTGAGTGGATTCTGTTGCACATTGACTAGCGTGGTTCTATTCCTAAAATTATCACTTTTTACTGGTTACTTTTCTCCCAACTTTAAGTAACCAAACATGAGTTTTTTTTACTTCTTTTGCACTATATTAGTGACTCACATAAGTTTTATTATTTTTTTAAAAATAATTTGTGGTTATGTTATGCACTTTTAATTATATATAATTTATTGAGTTGGATTATGCTTGTAGACCAAAATTATGGTTTGATTTTTAACTTAGTTGTATAAAAATTATTTATTTTTTAAACATAATATACATATATTATTTAGTTGATAATTTATTTTTAAACATGTAAAGTTCATAATTATTATAAGAGGTTTTACATTTAAGAAATGAACATACACGCGTGTAACATATATGAAAAATATATGTCAAATTGGTAGGAAATTAAGTATAGTATCAAAAGTACCAGTTATACTATTCGATTTCAAACCACACAAGACTTATATTATAATTTGGAATGTCAAAACTTATATTCTCTAACATTAAGAGGTTTTGCTATAAAAAAATGAGTTAGTAGTTAATTTTACAAATGGGTTTATACTTTAGGGGGTTTTTTTATTACATAGCTTTCTTTTAAAAGCACATTTTAAAAAGGGAAAGAGTTTTGATCCATAATTCTGTTTTATTTATTGTTTGAACATATTCATATGTGTACACTTTGTATGTAATTTTTCTTTTTCAAACAGAAATATCATTTGTGCGAAAAATCAACACGTAAAATTCATATTTCCAGTACAAAAACAAGTTGGGTAGGGGTTTAGGAGGCATGTATCATATTATACATTCTATATATTTTCAAAAGGAAACACGTAATGTTCCATATCTAGATAATTTAGTGATCAGAGTAAAAAGGAATTCTACCACTGGCGAATATTTTTGAAGTGACAAGTTTTCGTTAGATTTGCATATTTTTCATTGTCTACCAATATAAACTAATTACTATTTTTAATTAATATATTGTGATCAGACATTGAAAAATATGCATATTGTTTCAATCTTTACCTAGAATTTCTGTCCAAATCTTTAAGAAACGAAAAAGATATATTCCAAATTAGTCCTAGTAGGGTATTTTTAATTAATTGAATATGAAAAAAAAGGAGGAAGAGCTAACATGCGGTACTTATTCTTTTTCTAAAATAATAATAGTAATAAAAACTGTTTTTTTTTTTTTATACAATATAGTAATAAAACTTTGAACATCGCTACTAGCCCACATCAACCACGGCCGCCCATCTACGTAAACAGTTGACAAGACGTCAAGTCCTCAATATCTTCTAGAATGCTCCCACGAGAAGCTGTTTCTTTAGTAATAGATAATTATCATTTATCAGTATTCTACATTTTAATTTTGACATGCCAGTTTTTTCTTAAGATTTTTATTGTATTTTTTTTTTCGCTTGAAAGATTTTATTGGATTCACATCCAAATATTTTTATTTATTTATCTGACCTTGATTATTTGATTCATGGTGTGATTAGATGTTGAGAAACCTACGTTGTACTTATCTGTAAAATTTCATATACAAAAATCTTTGTTTTAAGATAGGTTTTAGGTGATATTTACTCACTCATGTCTTATTGTGCCACCCAAATTTTTAATAAGCGAAAAATGTAAGCTATTAGGAGTGAGAATTCCTGTCAGCACCAATGACACTGGTGATATTCCTTCCCAGATACTGAAATAAGTAAAACAAAATAAAACAAAAAAAATACTACTATTATTAATAGTTTAATTTTTTAACTTTTAATTTTCGTTTAAGAAAAGATCGGTAACTGGTAAGTAACTAGCATGGTTGGTCCACTCAAAAAAAAAAAAAAAAAACTAGCATGGTTGGGTCAGGTAAGTTCAATTTCAGAAATTAATTAGAAAAAAAAGGAAAAATAAAAATTAACGGTAATTACAGTTAGTTATTTGACGTCAGAAAAAGGTACCAAGTCAGACAGACCCACAAAAAAAAAAAGAAAAAAGAAGGGTTTTTCTTGAGTTGAGTTTAGCTGAGTTGGGCCATTTCGAGTTTCGATTCCTTTTTATAATTTACCTTATAATATAAAAAAATTATATATACTGTGTGTGTATAAATATATGTGTATATGTAAGCAACCAAATTGAAAGGGACATTAAGGCTTATTCTGCCAGAGATTGCTAGTTGTATTATTCTAATGCCCAATATCTAGTTTCCTCATTAATATAGAGGAAGAGTAGAAAAAGGATTGACTCTCTCTCTCTCGTATCTCCCTCTCTCTGTTTCGAACGCTTTTTTAAGTATTAACACAGCTTCAATTCACCATTTTTGAACTTGTCTGAGCTTTTTTTGTTAAGATTTTCAGCTTTCTTCTTTCTATCTCTCTCTTTCTGGAGATTATACTCAATTTCGCGACAACCCTTTGAGCTGTTTCGATTAAAATTTGGGTTTATGCTATTCAATAACGGGCATAGAACACCACAGAGCTGAGAATTGTTTTGATGGTAAGAACACGACTTTTTGTACACGATTTGAAATTGTGCTGTTTGGTTGGAGAGAAAAATCGAGAAAGCAAAGATTGGGATTTGTTTGAGTGTTATGTTGGACTATTTCCCCACATTGTTTTTGACCCAACTCAGGTTTTAGAAGAAAGTTTTCTGCATCTTTTAAATTATTCTATCTAACAAAGTTTGCAATTTGTTTATTGGAGCTGAATTTCTGGGTTTTGAAGATTATGCTGTTTGGTTGGTAAGAAAATTATTCAATATTTTTTTGGATTGTTGCTTGTTTGAGCATTTTAGAAGACCCTTTACTCTCAATTCTCAAAATTGCGGCGATTTTGAGATATTTTGATTTGGAAGATTTCCATTTCTTAGTACCCATTTATTGAAGTTGCTTTAGCTTTACGTGTTACCCAAAACCCAGTTTTTGTTCAGTTTGTGCTCTTTAACTTTCACATTTTTCAGTTTTGGATTTTTGGGTTAGAGCAATGGAGGTGCATGGAGCAGTCACTACCTTTAAATTTTCGGTGACACTTTTTGAAGTCTCCTTGTTTGTTGTCACTATGAAAAGAATCACGAAATAAATGATACGAAAATGAAAAAAGTTTGACAAGAAACTACACATGAAATGTTTCATGCCATCCTTGTGATTCTGCTAGCTCTTTTTGCACATCTTTCTTTCTCCATCTCTCTCTAAACTTGTGTGCATCTATCTTTTTGTGTGTGCAGAAATTACTAGAAGGTCCAACTGATTAGTCAACCATCTTGACAAAGAAGGAGGTGTGTACATGAATTTTGGACAATCCTTTCAACAAAAATATTATGAAATTAGCTTAATTACTTTCTGAAATAGAGAGAAGGGCCAGTCAAGATTATTATTTTTATTGTTAAATTGCTGAGGGAGTATAATAATTAGCAGTATCCTCAGAGGTTTCTAGTAAGAGATTAGGATTGTGCTCGTGAGCCACCAAACACTTGTGCTTTGTTGGTTGGCATTTAATTAGTCTATGCATAGATTACTTGTTGTGTTCAACCTTCCTTGTGAGTGCTACCTTTAAACTCTGTACTTTAATGTATTGATCTCCTTAATCTCTGGTTCATATTCATGGAAATATATTACCTGCATGTTGTTCTGAAGTCACCGTTACTTTATATGAAAGAGAGGGAAATACAAAAAGCTGCAAATATATACATATTGTATGCATATTACAAAAGTTCAATTCTTTTGATACTGATTGACTGATTTTTTATTTGAGCCAACAGTTTCTGTGAGTTACTGGATATGGGATGCGTTTTTTCAACACCGAAGGATACTGGAGGAAATAGAAGGAGACCAGGAAACATTGGGGAAGTTTCTGTCTATGTTCCTGGCTTAAGGACCCCTAAACCCGTTGATTTCTCACAATCACTTGGCGATCACTTATCTAAGAGTTTAGTGGAGCGATTGTCTGCTTTAAGAACTCGTATAGTAGTCATGGCTGGCCAGGAGGGTCCTACGATTACAAGAACGAGGAGAAAAACCCAACATGGTTTGTTTATTAAACATAATCGTTGTTATAATCGTTGTTCTTTCAGTTACATCACATTCAGGTTTTTTATACGTGAAATTAAATTCTTCTCTTCAGGTGGCTCAACATTAGCTGATCTTCAGCAGGCTTTGGAGGATTATTTGCCTGTACTTCTGGGATTAGTGAAAGATGGTAAATCATTCATTGAATGTTACTCTCATGGAAAGTCTGCTGCTATTTCAGATAATTTCTGACCTTATTGTTTATCTGTACTGTCAAGGAAGCCAGCTACAACACAAGGTACAATTTGTATGGATAAATCAGGAGGATGAGGCAGAGGTGTGAATGTTGGACCAATCTTATCATTCCTTGTTTCTATATACGATTTTTCTTATGGTAGTTTATAATTGTATCCTTTTCTCAAAGGAATGCTGTCTTAGTCGCAAGAATAATTTTGCAGGAAACATCCATATCTAATGCCTGGTATGAGGTGTTGTCAGTTTTACATTTGATGGCAATGCTGTCACTATCACAGGCCAACTTATTACTTCTTCCAAGAACATCTGCCGATGGTTATCAGCCAAAAGTATCGGAAGGTACATTTTACTGCATAAGATTACAAAATTAACACGTTGCACCTCTTTCCTCCATCTCTCTGTGCCTGCTTCTCTTTCTTTATACTGCCTTTCATGCTGAAAGTTATGCTGGCTATGTTTTGAAATTTAAGTTTGGATATTAGTGGTTATGTGGTCCTCTTTTGCTTGTCTTTTAGGAAGACTTATTAGCAGCTCATAGGTTTGAACTATCTGCTGAAGTCCATAAATTAAAACTAACATATGCTTTGTTGCCAGTGAAATAAATATTTCAAGTAATCCGTCTTTTCGGATAGACAGATTAATATCAACCTTTTGATAGGTTGGGTACTACTGTGAAAAGTGTTTTCTCTCTGGACACACACACACACATATATATATATATATTAATATTTACACACAAATTATATATTTATGTGTGTGTGTCTATATATATGTTACTTTTCTTCATATGTATATATATATTTGTTGCTTTTTTCATTCCACTTCCGCAGCTTGCGCATGAAGTCTGGAGATCCAAAATAGTGGCAGAATGGGTCTTCCTTCAACCTGGGTTTAATACCCAAGTTTTGTTCATATGAATCATCTGTTCTTAATATATAAGTTCCATTTTCTTTCAGTTGGATGGATATGCACTTGTAATCATGTATCTCAGTAGAAGAGTCTATTGTTACATCTGTTACATGCTATTATTCCATCTGACAAGAATCCAGGAAAGAACTGAGACAGATATAGAAACACAAATTCCAATATTTACCTGAAAGGTGGAAATTAAGACTAGACTAGGACTTTACAAGTGACTCGGTTCTAAACCACTAATACAGATAAGCTAACCTTTTAGGAAACTCAACAGTGCATATAAAGCTAAAACTCATACCAAATATAATGTACACTAAATTCATTATGTTGAAATGATGTTCCGTGAGTATTTCTTAGAGGGATAGATGCATATCTATATTAACTTATAGATTACTCTCTGGTTAGCAAGTAATAAGCTACAAATGGATTTCTTAAACAGTTGAAGAACCCAAAAGAACAATTGCCTAGGGTCTGTCTTCTTTGTTCTAAAACAGAAAAGCTATTAGGAGCTGTTTCGTATCCTTTTTTGTTTTTGTAAAATGCATGTAAAGAGACCGTTCTCTTTGCTTTTAAAAACTGAAAAACTTTTAGGACTTTCATATCATTTTTTTTTATCCTTTTGAAAAACGCATGTAAAATGCGTACCATAAGATGATTTATGTGTATGTCCTGTCTAAAACACTTTTTTCTGCTTGCCGCTAGTCTAGTCTTGGATTTGAAGATGCGGGATCCTCGTCCAGGTTTCATTATCTTTTGCTTAGATTTTTCAGAAACTGTCCGACATTGCGAATTTTGAAAATTGCTTGAAAACACAAGAAAAGATTAAAGTAATATCTTTTTTCTTATGTAAATATATTTTTTTCCTTCTAATGGTTCTTTTGGTCAACAGACCCTGATTCTGGTCTACTGAAAAGGAATTTGTTTCTTCTATGCTACGGGGATCTGATCACCAATTATAATTTATTATGATGCTTAGGCACTTTATGCAACAGTTGTCCCTATTGAGCTTATAGCTTTATTTGTGCTTAGATCAGCTTTCTTTTTGCTTAGATTGTCTTCTTTGTGCTTCATATGTCATCTTTTTTTCTCAATTCTATATTACATGCTACTAAATTTTGTTCTTGTGCAACAGAGAACAGGCGAGCTTCTGTTGATATTTTCTTGAAGGCAGCAGGATACCTGGATTGTGCTGTACGACATGTACTTCCACATTTTCCTTCTGAGCTCAGGTTTGTTTAGATGGTAGACATGTATGATTATCACTGCTTTTGCAATACATTAATTCTTTGCACTGTTATCCTGAATTTCTTCATAACGCTCAATTTTAGGAGAAATCTACCAGTAGACTTGGTGGAAGGAGTTCTTCGAGCACTCTGCTTACAAGCATTAGGACAGGTAGTAACCTTTTTTGGGTGTACTCTGCTGATGAAAAGCTAGATTCTTCTTTCATTAGTCATGCTTATTATCAGATCAGTTATCTGATAAGAGGATCTATGTTAGTGGAATTTGACGTCAGTATTTGCAAGATAAGTGTGTAGCTTTATAGCTTTTATTACTTTCAGTTCTTATTAAAACAAGTAAACAACAGGTAGCAAAAGAATAAATCAGTGAACCCTCCTGATTAATGGTCAGGAAGGATTTTAACATTAGTATATAATTGATTATTTCATCTGTTATGATTCGTATATTTTCTTGAAGTGATCTCTTACAGCAGGTGGGTAAGACCTTGCATTTATATATCACTGGAGGGCTTAATAAACCCAGAACCATTCATGTCCAGTTGAACTGCACTGTTTCACAATGTGGGGAATTTAGTTGGGCACCATTTCAGTTTCTTTGTTTGTTCACTTTTCCTGCTGTTTTCTGTTTATGACATTGAGAATATTATTTTTTATATATGTATATATATTTTCCATTGTATATGGTTTTTACCCTCTTTGTCTTTCATAGGGTGTTGATATTCAACTTGGAATGGCAATTGATAGCACAAAAGCCACTCTTGCAGTGAAGCGAAGGCTTGCGTGTGAGATGGTCAAGTATTGGCAGCAGGTATTGACACTTTTTTTCTTAACATGCATGATAGGATCATGTTAAACTGCTTTCCCATCTCCAGTAGCATGTAAAGTTGGATTAATTAATCTTTGGACCTAAGAGACCATCCTCGCTTACCACTTTTGGCCAAAGTCTTTTGCTGAACTAGGAGAGATTATGCTGATGTTCTTACACGGTATTTCAAGGAATTAAAAAATAATAAAGAATATGTTAAGCTTGTTTATGCTATTAGATTTTGGATTGCTTCTAGTGAAACCTATGTGAGTACAAAGGGAGGATTTTGAATTTTTTTTTTTCAAGAAAAATTGATATATTATCATCTAAAGCTTCAGATTATGTCCCAGTATTTGCCGTGATCATAAATGAGATTACTGGACTATATTGGTCGTTTCAAATGAAAATGACGATTGCTATATTCGGAATTACAATGAATTTTTAGATCCATAGAGAATTGGAGATTACGGTTTTAAATTCAGTAGGGCTAAATGATCGTAGTTGAAATATAGGTATCAAGATAATTGATAAGACATGAAAAGATTGAATGAGGAGGAAAGTATTATTTCTGTAAAGGTAGGGGTTGCATGCTGAAGATAAACATAAAGATAACTGTTTTCTGTTTGACATGGTTTGCTTTTCTGTATTTAAACTAGAATAAAGCAATGTGGAAGAGTGAGGGGTTCAGGTTGATGGGACAGAAAAAAGTTGAGGGGAAAAATGTAACATGTATACAAGAATGAACGGTAAGAGAATTACAGATATAATAGAGAGCGTGCCTGTAGAGATGATTCAACTGCAGGGAAGAAATAATTTGAAGGTCTAAAAGAGCTTATCTCAACCAATCTAGACGAAGACACTAGGATTTTTTTTCTTCTTCTTCTGGTGGGGGTTGCAAAACAGTAATGTTACATCAGCTATGAAGAAGAGAGAGGTTCTATAGTTTTCAGAATGGAGGCATTTACTACCACTGGATATTGGTTAAAACTGTTCAGCAAGTAATGGTTAGTTTTCCAATTTTTATCCGTAGTTTGATTGGATAGAGTTTTTGGTGAAACATGAGGATTAGCTACAGGTTTATTCTATGCCAGTCCAAACTTTAGATAGTGGAACCTTCTTAGAGATCACCAACCCCACTGTGGCTTCATTTATGTGTTCCTATGGATTGCATTTGTTGTTAGTTGCTAGTATTGCCAACTTACGTGGCCGTCAAGTGATAAGTTTTTGTTTGTTCTGTAAGCATAACAATATTAGTTCTAATTTCAGTACTGTGGTGGATTATACCTCATATCTGTACCTTGTCTTATCTGTACGTGAATCAAGATAGAATTGATCTTGAAGCATAAGTTGCTTAAGTTCTGATGTTTCAGGCCCAGGATAACATTATGAATCTTCCATTATCAAACGGTTGGGGAGAAAAGCACCGTGTTTTTGTAAAGTGGAAATACATCGAAGCAAAGGTTTGTTATGATTCTATATGTTTGTGCACTTCATTACCATATATTAATGTTCTCGCAAAAGACCTTTTCTTCTAGTGTTGGTCTTGTTCTTATCATGAACTTGACATCTATAGACAATAGTAAAAATTTCTTCTTATAGTGTGCCTGCAAGTATCAATCCCTTCCAAGAACACAGCAGGATAAAAAGTTCCTTCAACTGTTCAGAAACTGGACTAGACCAGCGCTTGATTGTAAAAAACTTTATGTCAGGCAGAAAGACTACTGCAGTTGATTAATAGTTGCAAACATTATGATGCAGAGTATTTACTGGGAGTTGATGAGTAGTCAATGCATTTGGCTGTCATTATTAAGTAGGAAGTTATGATGTCAGTCTTGGTGTCTTCTGAATAAATAAGAAGTCATCAGGCTTGTCTAGATTTCTACAGTGAATGAATAGGAAATTTAGGTCTTGAGAAGTAGTTTGAAATCTATTTTGGAAAGTAAAAGGTCATTCTAGTTCACTTATTATAAAGTACTAAAGGAAGTAAAAAGGTAAATCTTGCTAGTTGAAAAAAAATAATATGTTCTAAGAGTCCCTAGAAGGTCTCTTGGAAAGATATTGTTGTTCTTAAAAGTTAGGTTATGTTTTTTCTTTAAGTTTTTTCCAAAAGGAAGGGTTAAAAAAAAAAAAAGAAGAAGAAAGCTTACATTGGACAGCTAGAAAACCTGTACGTAGACAATGACTATAATTACTTTAGATGAAGGAAACTGGGGTACAGGAAGTGAAGAGGCTTTTCTAAGAATAAGTACTCTTAAGGCTCAAGTAACCTACTAAATGAATGGGCTGTTGATGATGCAACGAACCCTTGATGTTCAATATTTTACCGACAAGTTGTCCAATACTCAAAGCTCAAAAATTTAGGAGCTCACAATTGGCTTCTAGAGAGAAACCTAGTTCACTTTAATCATTCCTTTCTGTTTTCATAAATAAATCATAAATTTCCATGAAGCACGAAAATATCCCACTATCTTATCAACCTGACCATGTTCATGTATATTCCCTTTCATCAGAGGGTATTCGTATAACTCCTGTGAAGTTTCACATTTTCGTTTGGAGATAAAGAATGCTTTAAGAACCTCCTAGATTATCGTGCAGTTCCTTAAAGGAAGGTGTAATGAATTCTTTTGGAAACTTAGCCGTTTTATTCACTTTAGCCTTATTTCAAAGAGATTGTAAGCATAATAAGTGTGTTCTCCCCACCCCCCTCTTCTCTCTCTCTCTGTCTCTCTCTCTCCCCCTGTTTTCTGTGAAACCAGCCAATGAAATTTGAATTTATAATAATAGTTGCTAAAGGATTATATTCCGAACTACACGTTCAAGATATGTTGTGTTTGTTTAGTAATTACTTTTCGGTTGATCTTAGTTACATCTCCCCTAATCTCATAAATAGGAGCACCAGAACGACAGAATAAACTTAAGCTTCTTCCGCTACTAATATATTCAACTATAATCATTATTCAAATTTGTACTATACAAAACTAATTGATTTGACGCATCTCACTCCTTTTTACATATTCATTGATCCATCTTTTATTGTTTTCGTAATCTTTTCTTTAAATTAACCAGGCTGGAGCATATTATTATCATGGATTAATCCTTGATGAGGGAAATACAGAAAAATCTCATGGGATGGCTGTAGCTGCTCTGCAAGCGGCAGATGAGTATTTCAAAGAAAGTAAGAAAGCATGTGAGGCATTTAACTCAGCTCCTCCTTTGTCAAGGTAAATTGTTGGTGGTCATGTTCTCTTCTGTCTATGCGTGCACAAGTATTATCTATATAAAGACTACAAATATACTATCTAGGCTCCAACTTACATTTCTCTGCACTTAATGCAGCAACACGGTTTGTCCTGATTCTATACAGAGAGCATAAATAATTCCATTCTTTTATCCACAAATGCATACATGTACACACTAAGGATGCAATAATAACCTTTCAAGTTGTGTAGTGTGGGTTAAGCAATGCTTGTGCAGCACTTGAATGTGGTTCAGAGTAATTCTGAGATTTCTTCCCTAATTTGACTTTTCAATTGACTATACCTATTTATTTCTTAATTTCCTCATTGAATTTCAAGTCCTTTTCCGTCAATAGACTACCATGTACATGCATGTGTTTTAAGTTATACCTCCATTTTCAAATTTGCAAACCCTGAGAATTATTCTAATCATTGTTATGGCCAAGATAAATTTTATCAAGCTTTCTATGAGACACAAAAAATTTTCACTAAATGGAATATCCTGCAATAGTGTTTCCTTAACTGCTTGAAATTTCACCTATGCTTATGAGGCTTGATGTAGAGGCAAGGTGTTGTCCTGCATTGGCATATCAACTGATTTGTTTTGTTTCCTGAAACTAAAGTGAGGCCTCCATTCCTGGAAATTGAGACACTGTTTGTCCTGCTCTTTTATTGCAATCAACTCGACTGCTATTAGATAAGCCCTTTGAAGACACTGATAGATCCTTTAAAGTAGTTATATGTTGGTTTTGTCTACTAAACCATACGTGAGGATCACTTATCAGTTTCGTTGAGCTAGCGTTTCCTGTTTCAAGATTCAAATTGAATTAAATTCAAGAAAAGAAGCTACCCAGACCTAATGTTTTTAAGTTTGATGCAGAAATCCACCACTTTGGGGAACCATGAAGTATCTATCTGAGAAAATTCCAAAAGATACTTCAACCAAAGTACGGATTAACCGGGACCTCTACTCTTCTGAAAAGTAAGTTTTGCTTGGTGAGCAATGAATGCTATTGATCAACATAAAGAACCCTGATAATTATTTGATTTACCCTGTGGTTCCGGAAAACTTTTACCGCAGAATCATGGAGACAGCCCCAACCTTACCCGACTTTGCTTTAGCCTTAAAACCGGATGAGTACCAACTTCCAACAGTAGATGCCTCTTGGAACCAGGAGCATATGAACAAGGGACAGATTGGCTTCAACCAGCACAGGAATGAAAAAAGATGAGCCATGTGTTACTTTTGGATACAACATAATTACAAAGATTATCTTAAGTTTTGGATGGTCATTCAAAATCGGAACGACAGGTCATCAACTCTGAGTGTCAGATTTTTTTTTTTTTTCCTTGTATAATCCATTTTTTAGATCTCTTCTGTTTCTGAGATTTATGATGTACCTATTATAGAGCTCTGTAAAAGATTCTGTTCTGTTTTAATTGTAAATTGCCTACTGTGGATGGGAGAATAATGATTTCTTTGCAACTCTCCAATAAAGCGTGCTCTTTTTGTTGGTTTGAAAATTAGATTTCTTTTTGTTGGTTTGAAAGTCAGATTTGCAATGGAAGAAAAACTGAGGCATATTCAAAAATTTTCATAGAACTCTTCACTATATGAATGTATATTATTAATCATAGAAAACAACATATATATACATCATCTTTGATGTAATTCATTACCTTTTAAAGTCTATCAGCGTTGTGGCACCTTGTATCAGATATTCTAGGGTTTTCTATAAAAAAACCCAGATTTTTTCTTTTTTCTGTAACGTCTTCTTCTAATTTTCAGCACTTATCTCCATCAAATAATAATAAACAAAATTTACAAAATCCTATACCCTTAAGAACTTGGGTGTATAATTTTGATCTAATCAAAATTAAATTGTAGAAAAATTAAATAACGAGGAACTATATAATTAACAATCAAATATCAATTATACATTTATTATATGACAATCGTCTATTCTTCATCATATAGATATAAAAAATTAGTGCACTAGTCACTCAAGTATACAAATTATGAATACTCATATAACCACTATGGTACTAATTGTTGATTTGAAAAATCAGATTTGCAGCTAAAGAATAGCCCAAGCATATTAAAATTTTTTCATAAAACTCTCGACTATATGATTGCATTATATTAATTATAGAAAACAATTATATATATCAAAGATGAATATAATTCATTACTCTTTGAAGCCTATTAGCATATCCTTTCTTTCTTATCTTCTAAATCACATGACTTTCAAACCAAGCCTCCAACACCAAATGATGAACATATGGGTATTATACACAATAAACTCAAGCTCACACTATGTGGTCTTGAAATTTTTCTTAACATATAATATTGCAAGATTTGTTCCACAGACAATTTTCTCTTTTTTTCTCTTCTTTCTAGTTTATGGAAGGTCATCTAATTTTATTGCTAGGTTTTTCTTTTAAATAGGCTTTTATTATATAATTTAGTAAAATATTTAATAAATCTAATAAATGAAATAAAAGAAAAATCCCTTACTACTTTTTCTTTAATACGTTACACGCCACCTAGAGGGATGCCTTTGTAGTTGGCATGTACACGCCTAGTTAAGGGGTGTTTTATTTTTCTAAAATTTCCTAATAGTATATTTTCCAAAAATATCTCTATAATTTGCTATTTTAAATTGAAAATTTAAATAAAAATTAATTGGGAAACTTACCTGTCCAAAAAGAATATTCATGACATTTTATCAATTAATTCACAATTAATTAAAATCTTTAATTAATTTATATAATTTATTAATTCTAGTATTAATTCCCTAAAAATATGGAATTGCACTCTCAAAATTATAGAATCAATTTTACTTAGAAAATAGTGAACACTCTATTGATTTAAGCACTAAAAGTAGTTAATCCTCTATAGATAATTCATAACCGGAGGTAGGTCAATTTTTTATGTACCTCTTTAATTATATCTTTATCCTTGTGCTCCGTTAATTCTCCAATAAATAATTAATTTATAAATCTATTAAAAATTGAGTATTCAAATTGTTTATATCATGAATCAATAGACAAAGAGAACCACTTTTCTAACTTCATTTAGGAGAAAATAGATTCCAAATTTGTAAGTTACATTTCTGGCTATCTGTCTCATTATGTTCTTAAGATACAAGTAATTCAATACGTCAATAAAATAATGTTATAAACAAGAATCTATATTACTTAGAATTAAGATTGATTTAAATATGATCTTCTTGAGACGTTATTTGAATTCTCAATAGACAATGCAATTTATGCAAGATTCAAATCACGTTCGATTATGTCCTATATAATCTTATTATATAAAGGACATATATTCTAATATCACTATAATAATAGTTTGGATTAAACTATTATATTCTCAATATTAAACGGACTATATTTATAATATTTAATTGAATATCTCAACTTTAATTAATTATTACCAAATTTGTCTAGTTTATTATCCATAAATTTAATCCTTATATATATAATACTTATATATTAAATTTATGGTGACATTAATAAAATAAAGATTTTATAATATTTATAAATCATACAAAATGAGCACAATTTCAAACAGAAAAATGTTATTTTATTTATTCAGCAAAAATCTAAAATACATGCTTTAAGGGTGTCAACACTAACACTTTTTTGGTCTTTAAGAGTCTTCAAGCTTGATATAAGAGCATTGAACGAGTTTTTGTGTGTAAAATTAGACAAGTGAATAGATATTATTTTATCTCGAGGTTGTTTGATACATAGAGTTCCAAGTTTTCAGTTTAGACATATTTTGTTACATATGCTCCAAATTATGCCCAATTTAATCTACCTATGGGACAAAAATTCTCTGAAAATAGAAAAATATAGTTCAACCCCTTGAAAGGAAAAAAAAAAATTGAAGTCAAAATCTCCCATTCTGATCTCTTTCAGACACGATCGAGATAATTTGAGAGTAAAATATTGTCAAAATTAAAATCTACAGTCACATTGAAATTATATTATCAAGTCATCTATGATTTATGATGCTTCCAAACTTATTTTTGATTAGGTCTTCACTATGGATAAGAGATATATGCGTTTATATGTCTGGGTATAGTTTAAAATAATTTGAACTCGAGTTTGGAGATTGCTTAAGGTTAGATTCTGAATTACAAATTGCTTGTGGGTTAAATTATGTGAATTTCTAAAAAATTGGACTGTTGCAATGAACATAAAAAAGTTGATGTCACTTCGATGAAAATTCGACGATCATTTGATACCTTTCAATGCCATTTTGATGCCACCGAGTAATTTTTCAGAGACCATTATCAAAAACACTTTAATGAACTATCGACGCCATTTTGATGACCATTGAATAATTCTCCATAAACCATTACTAAAAAAATATATTTCATCAAATTTTCATTGAAATAGCACTAAGTGGTTACTCGTGGTGTTTTTCCCTGCAAAAGATTATTAGTATAATAGTGATTACTCATAAGTTTATGTGTAGTAACCCAACACCACGTGTTAGATAATTAGAATTTGTTAGATTAATTTCATAAAATTTAAGTGATAAGAATATAAATTATAGAATGTAACGTGGTCGGTTGGCTAGAGTGTTTGTATGTAACAACTTTTTTACAGTTGCATATTGTTGGTTGAAAATAGAATTGCGCAATAGAAAAATTAGGCCCAGGCACATAAAAATTTTCTGAAAATGTATAATTGATATGAGGATACAGTATAACTCACATATTAAAAAATATATAAGAATAAAGAACAAAATAAAACATCTCTCGATCATCAGCATATCTTCATTTTCTTATCTTCTAAACTATAGGACTTACAAACTAGGCCTCCAACACCAAATGATGAACATGTGGGCATATTAAACAGCATGAAATGTCTCACACTTTTTTATTCTTGCATATTCTCAACATTGAGATTGCAATATTTTTTTTTTCCTACAAATAATTAGAGAATTCTTTTTCTTTTTCTCTTTTGTCTTTAGAGGGTCTATAGAAAATAACATGTATGTATTTTTCTATGCTAGTGTTTCTCCTTTTTAAATATGTTTTAATTAAATAACTTAATAAAATAAATAATTAATTCAGTTAATTTCACAAATTAATTAAATTAAATAAAGGAGATAAAGTCTCATTTTTTTGAAGGAGTTACACTCTACTATAGTCGGACTTTGTAGTTGGCGTGTAACACTCCTTTAATAAAGTCGGATGTTTTAAAATTTTCAATTTGCCATATAATATTTTTCGAAATATCTCCATAATTTGCTATTTTAAATTTTAAATTTAAATATAAATTAATTAGAAAATTATCCTCTCTTTAAGAGAGTGTTGTGAATGGTGTGTGAGAGTCTTCCTCATCAGCAATATAGAATTTTCCACATTTCTAATTACAAGGATATTTTCCTACAAATAAAAAATTACAAGGATATTCATAATATCTTATTAATTAATTAATTAATAAATAATCACAATTATTAATTATTGTCATATGTCATTAGAAAAAATATTTTTTGGACATATTATCATATGTGTAATAATAGAAATAATATAATATCCGATCCAGTATTATTAGAGATGACATTGGGCACCTATGGACCTGTAATTCAAGCTCTTTTAAATTTTGATAATTAATTAAACTCTTTAATTAATTTATCTAATTTATTAATTTCAGTATTACTCTATTAAAAATTTAGAATTACACTCCTAAAATTATAGAGTTAATTTTACTTAGAAAACAGTGAGCAATCAATTGATTTAATCACTAGATATAGTTCAGTCCTCCATAAACGACCCATAATTAAAGCTAGATTAATTATTCTGTTTACCTTTCTAATTACTTCTTTATCCCTATGTTCTGTTAATTCTATAATGAATAATTAATTTATAAAAATATTATAATTAATTGAGTACTTAAACTACATAAGTCCAAAATTAATACACAAGAGAATCATCTTTTTAACTCCCTCAGGAAAAGATTTAGATTCTATATCTGTAAGTTACATTCCAGTTATTCTTCTCATCATGTTTCTAAGATACAAGTAATTCGACTTGTTTACAAACAAACCTTAACATGTAGGTTAAAAAATATAATATTTAAAAATAGAAGTGTATAATTACTCAAGGTTAAGATTGATCTATATAAGATCATCTTTTGATGTTATTTGAGTTCTCAATAGTTAATGAAATTTATGTGAGATTCAAATTACGTCTGGTCTTGCCCTTTATAATCTTATTATGTAAAGTATCTCTATTATAATGTCACTGCATCAATAATCCGGATAAGACTATTACATTCTTACTATTAATAGATCATATTAATAAATTTAATTAAAGATACCAACAATAATTAATTGTTATAGACTATTTTTAATTTATTATCTATAAACTCAATCCTTATACATATAACACTTATATACCAACGTTATGATCACATTAATAAACTAGAGATTTTTCGATATTTATTAGACATACAATATATGCACAAAATTAAATGGAGAAAATAATATTTTATTTATTTAGCAAAATCCAAATATATGTTTTAAGAACATTAACCCTAACAATCTCTCACTTGCTCTAAAGCATGTGACACATGTCTTTTAATCCTAAATCCTCCATATGGCTCTTAGAACTCTTCGCAGAAAGCGTCTTGGTAAAAGGATCAGCAAGATTGTTTTAGGATGCTATATTCATAACAGTCACATTTCTCCAATGTACAATCTCGCTAATAAGATAATATTTCCTCACTATTGGAGTGCCGTTAACCTCAAAATTAAAACCTTTATATTCCTATATTAGTTTTACCTAGTGATATAATAGTAAGAGTCGATCTCACGAGGAATTGGTCAAATTATTAAGCTATTAATCTTGTAGTTGTAAACGAGTTTTATAATCTAAAACTTAACTTAATAATTCAAGAAAACAAAGTGCAAAACATAAAATATACAGGTTAAAGGTGCATTCAATACCACTAAATACTCTGTTAAATTAATTAACAAATTTTATATTCAATTATTATTCAAAATCATTAATTGGAGATATCAATTCGCTCTGTTATCTCTATTTTTCTTAGGTTTTCACTAGATAAAACAAGTTCTTTATCTATATTATATTTTAGACAATCTCGAATAAGCTCTCTTAGTTTAATCTAACCAACATATGAAGTTAAGAAAAATCTATAAATCTAGACAATCATCGCATGAGCTTGGAATCTTTAACCTAGGCATATTCTCAATCATAATTAACTAATTAGTCTATATAATTCAACTAACTAATTCACAACTAATAATTAGATTACCTAGACAAGTATAGATTGAAGGTTCCAATCTAGCTATTGATGTCCATTAAGAATTATTTAGTTATATACTTAAATAATTCAAAAAAGAATCATAAATATGCATATATATAGGCAATTTTAAATGAATAATTGATATATATATATATATATATATATACATATAAAATCTGGAAAATAACCAATTCAACATCGTGCACGGCTTTGAAATTGCCCTTAACCTAACTAGGATCTAATCTAGTCAATATATAAAATTAATCATTAATCATCATGCATGAATAATAAAATAAAGAAAAAGGAAAGAGAAAGAAAAGAAAAATGCTAGATAATAGTGGCGTAGAACTCTTAGTCTCCAAGCTCTTTTTCTCCTCTTGATTCTCTCATGCTCTAGATTTTAATGTATTTCTACATGTATAAGGTCCCTTTTTTTTTGAGTTAGAGTATCCTATTTATAGTTGTTACCTTAGGAGTAATTGGAAAAATCCATGAAGGTCTGGAGTCCAAAACATGTGAAAAACTCAAAATCAGTGGTTGTACAATTGTCTGGAGCCTTGACTTCAAGAACTAGGTGTTGTAGTATCCAATTTTTGATATTATATCTTTTTTCCTTTCATGAAGTACTGGTTTTTTGCCTACCAAATTTTTAGCTTCTGTAGTTTTTCTCCATTTTGACATGATTTCATCATTTTACCTTATTTCATGCTAATTTTAGCTTATTTTTGATTTTTTTCCTCTAAAATACCTACAAAACATAAAAATGTTATTAAAAACCAAAAAATAATAAGAAGACTATTACATTAAAGTACATGATTTAATCTAATAATTAACACAAATAAGCACTTATCATATACTTTCCTTTCTTGTGACTTCTCAGTTCTTTTAAATTTGCCATCGCTCCACTATTGTTGCAGTATAAAGTCAATGATTAATCCATATTTGGAACAACTTTCAAATAAAAATAGAACTTGCTGATTCAAATTGATTTAAAGATGGCTATGTATTCAGCTTCTGTAGTTGAATCAATATGCTAGATTATTTAACACTTCTCCAAACTATGACTCCAAGAATGAATATTGACCAAGACATTGATTTACGTATATCTTTGTCTGAGTAGAAATTAGAATTAGTGTAATTAGTAAGAGTTAAGTTCTTACTAGAATGAACCAACATATAGCTTCTCATTCTCCTAAAATACTTAAGAATGTGGTTTATTGTTATCCAATGATCTAATCCTTGATTGGATTGAAAATAAATTAATATCCCTACTGCGTAACAAATGTCAGATCTTTTATATAACATGTCATATATAAGGGGCCTATTATTGATGTATAGGGAATTCGTATCATATCCTCTTCCTCTTAAGGTGTCTTAAGATATTGTTCCTTAGAACGATAACTCCACGTTGAGAAGGTAGCTGACTTTTCTTGGAGTTTGCTTCACAAATCCTATATACATTTTATTAGTATAATATATCTGCGACAGTGTCAAAAGTTTATTCTTGTAATCTCGAATAATCTGGATCCTAAGTACATAACTTACTTATCCAAAATCTTTCATTTGGAATATTATTTGGTTAGCCATTTCCTTATATAAGATAATATTTCTATGTTATTCCCAATTAAATCTGTAAACACGGGCCGCTCGACCCGGCCTTATAACCCGACGGCAAAATATCGGGCTAGGCCAAATTTAAGTCGGATCAGTATTATTTTTCAAAAATATCAATTTTTAATAATAATTACAAAAATGATATTTTTTTTTAAAAAAAGTAAAATAAAAAATAAGCCTTTGGGCAAGATCTGGCCGGTCTGGCAGGCTCACTATCTAGGCCCAACTATCGGGCCAGGCCAGGACCAAGTGTAACCCGACTCATTTAGCCTGACTCCATATTTGTAGCACTATTCCAAATGAGTAGAATGTCATCTACATAAAGAATTAATAAGACTACTTTCTTATTTTGATCAAAATCGTAAGAGTTGATCGTCTCACAATGGACCTAAGTGAATATAGACTTCTTACTCTTAGCCTTTTACGATAAAACCTTCTTGTTGTACCATGTAAATGCTTTATTCACAATAGCTATTCAAAAAAGACGTTTTGACATCCATTTGTCATATTTTATAATATAGATATGAAACAATGAATAGGAGAATGCGAATAGATTTAAGCACAACTTATGGTAAAAAAGCCTCTTCATAGTCAACTTATTCTTTTTGGGTGTTATCTTTTGCCACTAACCTTGCCTTGAACGTTTTACTTTTCTATTTATACCTCTCTTTCTCTTGAAGTCCCATTTGCACTTAATGGACTTTATATCTTCAGGTGGATCCATAAGTTTCTAGATAGAATTAGAGTACATGAACTCTATTTCTTGGTTCATAACTTCTAGCCATTTTTCTTTATCAGAATCTTCTATTGTATGCTAGCATATCAATGGTCATCTTGGGTACTATCATAAATAGCAACTTGTACCTCTCTAACATCCTGAGCAAATGGTCTAATAACTCTCCCATCACGTCAAGTGACTAAGGTATTATGATTATAAATAATGATCTATTAATTTTATCACTCAACAATTGTTGTCGGTTGTGGACTGATCTGATCAGTGAGCGATTCCTCTATTATAACTTTATTTTGACTTTTGAAATGTGTCATATAGTTGTTTTCAAAGAATGTAGCATTTGTCGATACAAATATCTTTTTCTTGAGGGCTATAAATTAAACCTCCTCTCGCACCTTTTGTGTAGCCAACAAATAAACAAACCTACATTAATAAAATTAAAAATAAACATAATAATAACTACGGTCAGAAATTATTAAAATACAATAATGAAACGAGACATTTAAAATTAAATGCACATGCTATAATGCATGTTAATTAATTAATCCTACTAAAATGGTTAAATAATTACTTTAGAATAATTGACTTATTACACATCTGACTTGTATCAATGAGTGTATTAGGAGCATTTTACTGCAAAAATACTTGGAGAACAGAGATTAGTATTTCTAACTAAAGCGTTAAAATAAATTCCCAAAATAATATGCATATAATTAACATTAGTATATATATATATATAAGTCATGCAATCATGTTATTATTTATTTGCTTCAAGCTTTATTAGAAATTGGGTGTCATGTAAAATCATGACATCATTATCCTTTTTTCCTAATTAAAATTTCATCCTCAAAATTTGCTCATCAGACAAATCAAAATATTTGACACTAATCATCTCCCCACTGCTATTGCCTTTTTTACAAAATAGTTACACCTCTTATTTATCAATTTATTCTTCTTCCTATCTAAAATCTGAACAAGACGTTTTTTGTAGCTGAATTCTGAATCGAATGAAAGTGACTTTTTGTCTAAGAAAATAGAACGGATATGAGATATAATTTCTCGACATAAAAAGGTGGAAGATGTTATGCACTCTGATGACTTTGAGGGTAAGACAGTTGATATATAACCATTGTTTCCAACCCTCTCAAGTATCTCATGCAGGGAAAGCATTCACATTCTTTTCTCCTAAATTTTTATAGGTCCCACATATTTCTCTTATTTTTTATATTTTAGTAAACATTTGAATGAGAATTATTATCCTATATATCATTCTCATTATTTTTCAGAAAACATGCAATTATATGAAAACATTTATGTTTCTTAAGATTCCATTTGGAACTTAGATTTTTGAAGAAAAAAATTCTAAGGGATTCTATTTCTTTTATTTAAATTGTAGTAAAAAAATCATAAAAATTTATTTGAAGAAAAACAAAAATTTGATTTGTTAATTAATAAAACAAAAAAAGTATTAAAATAAAATTCTATAAACTTTTAGGAAAAATATTTTCTGTTTTTCTCCTTCCAATGGTTGTTAAGTTTGAGGGGGCTATGTAGGGCGAAACCCTACTGAATATGAATGGAAGGGAGTTGGAGTAAGGGAGCAATTAAAACAATTGTATTAGAAAATCTGAGTGTGTGAGTGTTAGTCGTGAGGGTGATGAGAAGAGGAGGAGAGAATGGCGAACAATTGGAAATAGCAAAGAAGAGATGCATAGGCGTGATTGAGAGAGTATCCAAGTTGCCTTATTCTTCCAACAGCAAAATCAACGTTTCTTGTCAGCGCACACTCCTCAAATTGGCAAGCTCCGAACTCAACTTCCTTTCTCGTTCCACTCATCTTCTCACGCTCCCCAGGTCTGTTTATTTCATTTCAGGGTGGGTTTTAGGCTTTTGGAATTTAAGGTCTCTGATTCAATTGGAAATTCTCTTGTGAATCCACATATATTTCCTTTGTTTGTTCTCTTTATTTATGGGTTGTCGTGGGTTTTAGATTAATATTTCTTTTTCATATAACTAGTATGCTTCTTCAATTTTTATCACAGTGTAAACATTGGGCACATTGAAGCAGTTGTTCACATTCTCCAACAGCCTTTCATCACTGGAGTTTCACGTGTTTGTAAGCCACTTCCTTTCTCATCTACAACTGGAAGTGGGCCAAAGTGCACTTCTTTTGCTGCCAAAGGTGTACATGTTGATGTAGTCTGTACTCTTAATAGGAACCCAGTTTGGATTATTGTTTCTGATAGGAATCCCAACTACATTTCCTGGAATGAATCCCGCAAAAGTAAGGGCTTAAAATCTCGAATCGAGCAAGTGCTTGCTGCTGCCGCAACGTCTTGTGTGGCGCTAAAGCCTTCCTCAATTATTCTTTTCTTTTCAAATGGACTCAACAGTGTGATATATGAAAAACTACGAGTTGAGTTTGGGGCTGCTGAGTCTGGGTTGGAGTTTTCTGTGTTCGATTTTGATTTCTCTGAGGATTTGGAAGGCTGGGTTAGTCTTTTAGCTAGAACTTATAGAGAGGCGTCTGTACTGGAGATAAAGGTTAATGAGACAAAGTGTGCTGTTTCAAATTCAGACGAATTCTTGGAAGCTGCCTGGCAGGGATTTGCAAAGGATGATTACATGGGACACAAAATGGATAATTCCTTCTTGTCTCTTATCTCCAGAATGATGTTATGCTCTTTGGATGTGGAGAATGATGGTAGCACTACTCCACGAAACCCATTGGGAGAATGCGATTCTATAAACTTTGATACAACAGCCTTGATTGCTCTCGTCTCGGGAATTAGTAATGGTGCTAGTGAGAAACTGTTGGCTACCCCAGAAGCTGAACTGAGGCAGCGATTTAAGGGTAACTATGACTTTGTGCTGGGACAGGTAAATTTCTGCTCAAGATTTATGCTTCATATGCTATATATATTGAAAAATGCTCTTTCATGTTGTGATGATTTTGAAGTAGTAGATTACCATATGAAAAGGGTAGCGTTTATATAAGCTTTCATTTCCATTGTAAATAGTCATTTTGAATTAATATGAATTTCCTTTAGTTCAATACATTTACCTATGCTCCAGTAATGATATAGATGGACTGTAAGATGCTTACGGATAATGTTTCAGTTTAATTAATTTTACTTTCTTTCCCTATACTAGCATCAATAAACGTACATTTTACTTAGTTTTTTATTCTTTGCCAGGTTATGTCAGAAATCCAGAATCCGATTCATGTGGAACTTGGCAGTGTTATATCTGCAAAGAGAGGTATAATTTGTCAAAGTGTTTGCTCAGAGTTCAAGGAATTGGTATCAATGTGTGGAGGGCCTAATGAAAAGAGAAGAGCTGATCAGTTACTTGGATGCCTCATGTGAGTGCACAAATCTAGTCTTTTTCCTGCTTTTCTCTACCTTTTTTCAGTTCGTTTATATGCTTTAATTGTAAAAGATTTACACCTTATATAGTTTATCTAAGTGGTTAATCAAGATATGATCTACAAGGTCTTCTATATTTTTATAGGTTTTATTTTCTTTTCTTTTTTCCCTGAAGTTTTTCTATAAATCGTTATTGATTAGATATCATTCTTTTGGTATTTCTCCTGCGGGTAACTGCTGCGCAAAGTTATCCCCCCCAAGTGAAGGGCAAAACAGAGCAATTTTATCTTGTCAAAATTTCAACTATAATCGAAGGACTAGAACTATTGTGTCATGAATATTGGGAATTGTAACCATCCAAGTCCATTTGTTTTTTCTTACTATAAATACTATATAGAATATATTTAAACTTTTTTCCCCAATGGGAACCATACTACATTATGAGTGTTTGGTAGGAGGGCAAAATGGAAGGAAGGAGAGGGTAGGGGAATTAGGGGATGGATTTGGGGTAAGGTAGTTGTTTGGTAGGAAAGATTTGTTTTGGAAGAAGTACCACATGTAAAAAAATGAAACACCCTTGTCATATTATGAATGATATACCCCATACTGGGGACTTTTTGAATTAAAAATCAATAAAATGCCTATTTTATGTATGTATATGATTATGTGGTTCCCTCAAAGATTCTATTCTTAACTTGAATTCATGAACTCAAATGATGCCTTAAATGCAAGGGTAATTACTAATTACGGCTTGACAGAAAATATTAACATGAATTTGGGACCTAAGTATACCTTCAAAAAGTCCTATGATATGCCATCTTGTTAGATGAAACATTTTAAGGACTTAAAATTCATTTCCAGTGTTTCTTCTCGTGATGATTTCTTCATAGAAACCTACCGTTTATGTGGAAATAGAATTATATCAAGTATATCTATCTTGCTATATCTTTTTTCAATAACTTTCGGAACTGGAGCAGGGTTGCACCCGACTGTCCGTCAGAGCGTATGATGAACCTCCCAACCACTAGGAAGCTTGCAATGAAGAATAAGATTGTTTTTGGTACTGGTGATCACTGGCGTGCCCCTACTTTAACGGCAAATATGGCATTTGTCAGAGCAATTTCACAGACTGGGATGTCTCTGTTCACCATTGGCCATAGACCGCGAGCTTTAACTGGTGATTAGTTATGTGTTTCAATGTTGACAAATCCTTCAGCGACTAATACTTCAAGGTAATATGATCCTCCATCAATTGAATTGGTTGGATCTGTAAGTATTTTCTATTAATAACCACTTGTACTGTTGTACATCTCTTACAGAGACAATCCTTGTGTGCAGGGTAAAAATCATTTTATCTGCCTCAAAATTACGATGCTGACATAAATTTGGGTGAATTCTTTCTTTTACCCTGCACATGGATTCCTCTCAAGAAATAGGTGTACATTGCTCGTATAAGATTCTTGAAACTACGGATGAAAAACATTATCTGAATCCTGTCAAATGTTTTGAGTGCGTTCTTTGAAGTTATTGCTTTTATTAGATGAAAATAGTCAAAAAATTGATGTGTATCTATATATTTGTTTAAAAATATGTATAACCCGTCTAAAGCAGGTTAGTTATTTTCATTCACTCTAGTGATCTGAATTTCATAGATGGGGCTCAAACCCACCATCAACTTTTAATAATGGGAAACTGTGCGACCTGTGCTAGTGGGGATATCCCAGTACAATGGGTTCGTTGGTTCTTGTTGTGTAGCTTTTTACCTGTAAACCATGCCTTACTAGGACGCAGAATGCAACTTATCTTCGTAGATTGTTGTTGTGGTGTTTTATTTATTTATTTATTTTCAACCAGACGAGAGTGTGGAAGGTCAATTTAAACTCGTTAATTTAGTGTTTTTTCAGTTTCTAGGCTAAGTCTGGTCCGTGGACTTTAAAACTACATACCATGCTGGTAGCCTATTAGGTTCCTACTGGAACTAGTTGTTCACCGACCATTTCACACTTGTAATTCCACGAATTAAGCAAATCTTTTTCCACTTACTTGAGAGAGTTAACATGTCCTTGTTGTGGCCTACCCTCTTAAAGTGTTCTTTACCCACCCAACTATTATAGAAGAAACACAAACATCCTGGCAAGACTATTTAGAGAGAGACAGAGTAAAGAAATAAACAATTTCTGCCTTTTATTATATCTTACATGGAATAATAATTGAACTTTTCTACCTAGAACATCCAGAATGACAAACAATCGAGAAAGGAAAAATATGAAGCCCTTGACTGATGGCAAAAGTATATCAAGTTTTATGGTGTTTGGACACGATGAAAATACTGAGGGGAAAAATTCAGAGCTTTAATCTAAACTTGCAATTACTAGCTTTAATGCTTATCAAATTATTAGTGGATAAACTATCTACCACCAACAAGCATCCCCCTAAGACTCTCACCTTCCTCAACTTCAGCTTGCCAAGTTTAATTGCTACAGGTGCATCGACCTTGAGATCCAAGGGAATCTGTCCAGTTTGCTGTTGTTCCTGCAGTGCGGTCAGCAACGTATTCCCATACTGGGTTTGGCCAGTCAAGGCCACATTGAGCACTGTTTTGTTCTGGTGACCTTGGTAGAAATTGGGCAGTGACCCTTCACAAAGCCTAGTTTTTGTGTACCAAACACTCAACTTGCCACCTTTCTTGTAGTAAATCCCGATTTTCTCATTTGGATTCTTGGCTGTAATCTTCACATTGAATCTGGCATAGAGTGTCATATCAAAATTGAGACTTAGATCGGTGATACTTAAGTTGTCGATGGAATAGTTGGGGAGTTTTGGACGGAAAACCAGGTAGAGGATGCCAGCAGTGGCTGCAATGATAATCAACAGAAGGACTAGTAGGCTTATTGTCCAGCATACGCACTTACAACAACAGCTTCTCTTTTTTGCAGGCGTTGCTTGAATTGCAGGAATAGCACTCTGTAATGGAGGGCGGTGCTCAATCGGACTTGTTTTATCCGAGCGCGACAAACCATGAGGCACCAGGGGTGTTGTTGGGGGTGCTTCGATGCCTGCTGCTGGATGAACTCTCTGATTTTCTGCCATCAGTACCAAATAATGTTCGTATTCTTTTCTCTGTACGGCGCTTTAGTATCTTTTTTCTTCAAGTGTACATTTCAAATCAGAGAAGTTAGTGTTCGGGAAATTATTAATAGCCTTACATAGGTGAAGTCCAGATTTCCCTTGCTGGGTTTCTCTTAAAATCGCTTTCCTATGATATGTTGAGTTGTCATGCATAGGAAGTTTTGGCGGGAGTCCTCACCTTCCTTTACCTAATCACAAAATACAGGTCAAGAAAATGTGGGTTGTTCAGCTAAGTAGAAAGCATTCACTATCTCATTAGCGCAAGGAATCATTTCTACATTTCCATTATGTACCTCGGGCGCATATAAATTATGTTGTATTATATTTAATATTGATTATTCCTTGATATTAATGATATTAACATATACAATGAGATTAACATGATATTGCCTGATTCAAAATTTCTCACAAAAATATTTTGAGGTCCATTGAAAGAAATTATCCAGATGGAAATAATTTGTTTTTATTTGGACAAAAGAGAAAAAATTGTGACAGATCTAGTAAAGTTTACATGATAAGTGATATGACAGGTTTGCTAAACAAGTTTTTCTTCCTACTCAACCAATTGCAAAAAGTCTTGGATATTTTCTCAAAAAAAAAAAAAAAAAAAGTCTTACATACAAGTTTCGTATTTGTTTTAGCTCTATCATGAACGGCAAAACGAGCGGTCAACCATACCGAGTTGTGTCGTCGTTTCACATCATATAATTAGTCCAAAAGTCCAATTAATGTTTGACTGAAGAATCGAACATATTTAATGGTTCAACTTCAAATTATGCATAAACTTCAGCGTATGATCTTGCCGTTTTTGGAATGATTTTTGTTTGTTCTTCAACTATACTTCCGTCATAAACCTTTGGTTCATTAAACCTTAGGTTTTGTGGAACTTTAAATGTTCTGAAAAAGTATAAATGTTTGTGAAAGAAAAATAAATAGCAATAAATAGCGCTACTAGTGAGAGACACAATGGAAATTTAGAGCTGTGGAACCTGCTTCACTAGTACGTGATCCCAAGCACTACCAGTGTCTACATATATCATTGCTTATTTTGGGAAAACTACAATGGCTCGTCTTCTTTATGTTAAAATTATAGTTACATTTATTGAACAAAAAATAATCAGTGACACCCCACTTAAAAAAAGAAAAATCTATTCCTCATTTTGTAGTAGTTACATCACTTGGTTATGTTATTTTATGTTAACAGAAATAATTCAATATTAAAAAAAAAACTAAATGGTAATAAATTTTAGTTAAGCTTGACTAGTGGAAGGTGTGTTTGTGTAATTTCTTTTGAATTTCAAATAGTTTTAAAGAGAATATTTTTCAATAATTATGGAACATGTCATTGTTTATATACTTCATTTTAGATGTCCATTTTTTCCTCTTAATTTTATAGCTAAATGACTGAGTATATAGATATTTACACTGGGTATAACCAATATATTGGTTCTTATTCATATATTAAGTATATAAGTTTCCATAGGGAGTGACCAATTTTTGGACGGGGTATTATCATGTTCATCACAGCTTATATAATCAACCACATATCTACATAATTTGAAAAAGAGGAAATTAGATGATAAACCATTTTTTCAGTTTTTCAAAAATAAATGTGATGTACAAAATAGATTATTAAGTATCGTACGACCGGTGGCGGACCCAGAAATCAACTTCAGGATGAGCATAAATAAAAATCAAATTTTTGCAGTACAGAAAACCATTTATTATAATATGAAATTTTGACAGAAAATGATATAAGAAATACAAATATGTCACCAATAGAAGATATATATGTTTAAGGTTCATAAGTTCGCAATCAAATATATAAATTATAAAACTTAAGAAAATATAATTGTAAAACTTGAAAACAATTCTACCAATATACATATACCCAAAATTCACATGCAAGTATTCAACACAAAACTTATTTTTTCAATTTTAAATATACTTAATATAATACGATATCACAATTGCTAGTTGTTCATCTCGTCTAAAGAATATGAACAAAAAGCATAACGTAGGAGCCCGTAACCATTATCACCAATATTCATAGATAGATTCTCACTACACCATTCTATACCAAACAAACAAAAATCCGCCGTGAAAATAAAAAAGACAAGAGATGAACACTTGATGATTGGAAATAGAACGGAAGATGAAATCTTCAAAATAAAGTACAAGTCAAGTGAAACAATAGAGTCGAGAGTGATTTTAGTGAGTGAAATCAAGTGTGAGGGTGATTGAGTGAGTGGGTGGGTGATAATCTTAGAGAGAGAATGAAGTTAGAGAGAGAATGTGTGTGAAAGAAGAAAGAGAGAAAAGGCTCTTTATTTTTTGTAGCCCGTGGCCTAACATTACGACCGTAGGTGTCTGGCACCGCGGTGCCAAGTCCTAATTTTTTTTTCTTTTAATAAAAGAGGCACTTACTTAATTCAAATTCTTATACACATAACTCAAATTCTCTTAATCTCTCGTCCCCGACGGTGACCAAAGAGATTAGAGGAGGAGGATGAGATGTCAGAAAAAAAGATCAATGCGTGCGCTCTCTCTCTCTGAATTATTATGAGAGTGACGACATAATTTTTTTGAAAGAGAAAATAGAGACTAGATTTTTTCATGTAAGTTAAACTATTATTGGTGTGTGAAATTACTACTAATAAAACCAGTTAATTTAATTTGATGGCTTAGTTTTGATTCCTACCTAGGCCGAAGAAAAGGTCATGCTATAGTTGAAAAGCTCCTAATAATGTCATAAACGAAGATCATGAAACTGGTGATCTCTTGAATTTGATTCTTATGACCGGAGGTAAGATCTCTTTTCGCTATATCTCATGAAGAGATAGAAATACTCATGCTATCTTGTTAGACTAGAGACATTAATGAAATATTTTCTCTGTATTTCTTTTTCTGAAATTTTTCTCCTATATCTCCTCCCATCAAGAAGATATATATATATTAAAAAAAAAGTTAATTGGCACGTAATTTTTTTGTCTTAACTTTTAGTCACTATTAAGAGATAAGTAATAATTGATTAGTAAGAGTTATTTCAAAATTAATAGGTCACTTAAATTTAAACGAATTTAAACGTAATTTTTCAATTTCAAATTTAATAAATAAATACATAACTAATTATAAAAAATATTAATAATATAAAATTATAAAGCTGTCCAAAAGTTAAATGTGTCCAACAAGGTCCATTTCCATATTTTGCCCTAGTTTTTCTCAACATCTTCGCTTTGAAATGGTAAACAGCCAAACACATGAATCTGAGATATAAGATAGCCCATAGGCTTACCAATAGCGAATAATTTAAAGCTGGGTTGACGAAGACTTCACAAATAGACGGAAGGTGGACTTTTCCATACAATCAAATCCTTTCCACACGCGATGTCTGTCCGAATCGAATATCTTTTTATATATCTATTATGATCATCTTCAGCTCTAGCTATTAATCTGTTGTTAACTTCTCCTCCTAAAACTAAATATAATCTCTTTTGAGTCCAAAAGAAAACTAAATAAGTAAATAAATAAGATAAAGAGAAACTGGGATTTTTGGTGGTCCATGAGAAAATGCCTACTCCCTTTCTTCTTCTCTATCATCTCATCTTTCTTCTCGTCGGCCTTGTCCACGGCGAATCTGCCCCTCCTTACCCCCACCCTAGATGCTCAACCACAGCAAATTTCACTCTAAACTCTTCTTACAAATCCAGTCTCAACCTCCTACTCTCTTCCCTCTCCTCCAACGCCACATACCAAACGTTTTACAACGCCACTGTGGGATCGGTCCACGGCCTCTTCCTCTGCCGCGGCGACATCCGCGGCAGCGAGTGTCGTGACTGCGTTGCCGCTGCCGCCAACGACATCGTCAAAGCGTGCCCTCTAGATATAGAGCCGATCATATGGTACGACGTGTGCATGCTTCGCTACTCCAACCGCTCCTTCTTTGGCGCCTGGGACCAATACCCCAACGACTACGTCCTGGAGGGTGCGAATATTGTTCCGGACTCGGATCGCTTCGACCGATTGGTGGCGGAAACTGTGAGGAAGGCAGCGGCGGATGCGGCGGGAGGTGGGCCCGGGGAGAAGAAGTTTGCAACGAGAGAGGCGAATTTCAGTGAGTTTCAGAAGCTGTACAGCCTGGTGCAGTGCACGCCTGACATCTCCGGGACGGATTGCCAGAATTGTCTTCATACCGCCATAGCCCAACTTCCTATATGTTGTGGTGGAAGAGATAGGGTGACGTATCTCTATCCCAGTTGCTATCTTAGATACGACAGGTACCAATTCTACAGCAACACTACTGTGCCAACATCGCCACCTGTCGCTATCCCAGCAGGTAAGTCAAGTACTCAATAGAGTGTTACAGTACGCAAATTTCCTTTGGTAATATCGTCTCATCGACTTTTTTTCGATTTTAGTAGGGAAAGAATTCAAGGGCAAAAAGTTGAAGGAAAGAGAGTTGAAAAATATTTTCCTAAAATTCTAATTTAGTCCTAATCTAAATTTTTTAAATCTACTTAAAAGGGTTTCTCACAGAATCTTTGTAAAAAAATTGCTTCGGTCTTTGATAAAATTTAAACAAAAGAAAATAAAATTTCTAAGAGTTTTTTTTTTCTCCTAAACTCTAAGATCCAAATAGAGTCAACGCAAAAAATTTCTTTTGGATTTAGGCAAAATGCTTGATATTTTATTTCAATTTTCGCAGTAGAAAAAAATTATTGGATAAAGTTTATTAAAATTACACTACTCTCTCTAATTTAATCAATCTCCAACTTTATTAAAATTACACTATTCAGTCTAATTTAATCAATATCCAAGATTACTCTTACTAGGAAAAAAAAATGTAACAAGATAAAATCTTCAAATCTTAATAGAGCCACCTTTTCTTTTTTCTCTCCCACATCTAAAAATTGATTTATGGTAAAAATAACCATCTAAGTAATGACATAAATGGACAAAATAAATGTTAAATAAATAGAACTTTAGATTTATGGTAAAAATAACCATCTAAGTAATGACATAAATGGACAAAATAAATGTTAAATAAATAGAACCTTTGTGCTTAATTATAATATTAGTTCTTAACATATGCCTATGAACATATTTTATAAAAAGGTTGGTACAAATGGTCTTTAAACTATCCAATTTATGAGAATTTGGTTTCCAATTTATGAGAATTTGGTTTTCAAAATTCTAAAGAGGACAATTAAACAACTTTCTAATTTGAAATAATTTTGGCCCCTAAATTATCTAAATTAATATGATATACTGTTAAATTTTTGATGAAAAATATACATAAGAAGTATATAGTAGCATTTGAAAGAGTATGTGAAAGAAAATAAACTAAACAAAAAGATTTGACAAGAAGAAAGGAGATATTATTTGCATTATGTAAGGTTCTTAGAACAACTATTTCAGAAAAGATTTTATGTGATTATTTATTTTTATGCTTAAAATTTTCAAACTATCTTCGAAATATCCTTTTTGTTTCTATCACATGCTCCTCGTATATATTTTTCATCAGAAATTTAACAACACATGCCAAGTTAAACAATTTAAGGATTAAATTATTTTAAATAAAAAAATTCAAGAACTTAATTACCGTAATTAGAACTTTGAGTAACAAATTGCAGTTGAAGGAGCATTTGTGCCATAAGCCCTTGATAAAATCTATCATTCTTGAAATTAAAAAGAAATTCCTTGCAAAAAAAAAGTTAAAATTCCTTTTCTTTTTTTGTTCTTTTATGCTGGAAATGATGGATAATATTAAACCGAGGGTGAGAGATCAACAACCCCTTGGGTAGCGGGATAAACTCATCCATATCAGAACGTACATCACAGGGAATATAGTCTAGGGGAATACAACCAAAAGCAAAAGATAAATGCACCCATTTTACATAATTATGGGCGAAGAAATTACACAAATAAGAAATAGAAGAAATAGAAATAGAGAAGAATAATTGAAACATCGAATAACAGAGATTTTCCACGAGCACAAATTGGTTTTGGACGTCAAGTTGACCATTACTTCTGAGTTATCATCCTCCAAAATGATAGACTTGGAAGGAAATCTAGTAGTGAATTTTATGGACATGACAACAGTTAAGGCTTCTAGCTCCAAAGGATCATTGTTGGAAATTCGCTCTGAGAAGGTTGTTAGGAGGGAGCCGATGTGGTCTCTAACAATAGATGCTGCTACTGAGATATTTGGCGAGATAGAGGTGTCAAATTTATCTTTACCCTCTCTTGAGGGGGTGGGATCCAGGTTGGAGTCATTGGTGGGGAAAGGCTACTTTGATAAAAGGTAACTGTTAAGGTGATTGTCGAGACTAAGGAATTTGAGAAAAATGGGATGGCTTCATGGATGAGTCTATTGCTCGCAATCCATATTTGATCAATAGTAACTGAGGCAAACATGAGGATTATTCAAGGTTGTTTTTTTTTTTTTTCCCCTTCTTTTTTTCGGTTCAGAGTCTAGAGGAAAATAAACGAAATTGAGATAGAGGGGTTGAGAGACGGAGAAGGGCAAATGCACCAAGATGAGGAGAACTAATTTGAATAACAATAGGGCGGAATAGGAAGAGGTGCTCGATGGATTCCTTGCTAGAGTTACGCATAGTGCACATGATACCTGTAATGGGAAGAAATTGATTTAGTTTTGTGAGAGTGGGGAGGCAATTTGAGATGGCTTTGCCACCATAGGATTTTGTGTCTTTGATGGATATTTGAAGCCCATAGTTTCTCATAGATGTGGCTTTGATGTGAGATGGAAGGTGTAAGGGGATAAGGCAGGTCAAGATGATATGCAAATTTAGTGGAAAAGTTTCCATTGGAGTTAGGGGTCCAAATCTAAGAATCAACAAAGCGGGTGGTAGAGGGAGTGCTTTCCAAGATGAGTGAGGTAACTATGTGTTCAAAGAGACTAACCAACTTTTGGACATTCCATTCACCCGTGGGCAACCTCAGGTCAGTGATTCTCATTAGTCCTGGTTGAGGCGAGCCTCTAGGTTAAGGTTTGAACTCTAGGAAGTTTGGAAGCCATGGGTTTATCCAGAAATTGATTGACCAACCAATGCCAATTTTCCTACATGCGCTTGAGAGGTTGAGGTTTTTGACATGCAAATGCTTTTCCAAGTCCTGGAATCAGTTGGTTTGTTTTTAATGCTGGAAAATTTTGTATCTTTGATGTACATAGCTCTTAGAACCTACAAGCGAAGAGAAAATTGGTTAGTTAAAAGAGTTGAGCCCAATAGAGCTCTGTTTGTATCCCTTGCTCGATGAATACCCAGGCCACCTATTGTTTTTAGTTTACATATAAAGTCCTATGCTTTGAGGAAGAGATGTCTATTGCCCTGAGAGTTTCTATCCCACCAGAAGTTACGAAGGTTGGCATCAATCTTATCACATATTGACATCAGGAGAGCACCTTATTGCATTGCATACATGGGGATGGATTGCCTGACTGATTGGATCAGCTACAATCTTCCAGCTTTGGACAGGAGCTTGGATTTCCACAATTGGAGCTTGTTCTCAATTTTTCTCAATGAAAGTCACCTTTTCTCCCCCCGGAGGGATATAAGAGGAGGCCAAGGATTTTGGCAGATTAAGTTTTCGTAATTATGGATGAACATATTATGCCGTCTAAATTCCAATAATTTTGATTAATTCACTCTCTCTCTCTCTTCTCGTATCTCCTTCAACGTCTAAAACTTTAATTTAAAGTCTATGAAAAGCAACTCAAGAATCCTAAAAATATTCAGAAACCTTAATTTTTTTCAAAAATGTGAAATAAGTAAACAACAATTGAACAAAACAATATTAATATAATTTGAATTCCAAAATTATTCTATCTATTCTTTCAATTAAAAACAATATATTAAAATACCTAGATATTAGAGTGAGTTTTTATCAATAAAGAGAAAAGTTAAAAAACCAAGCAGATGATTGGAGATTATTAAATTAATGGGTACGAGAAAAGAAATTTTATTAGGTTTTTTTTATTAATGTTTGACTTGGAATATATAACATTAAAAAGAGGGGTATTAAGAAGATATATATATACATATTAAAATTTAACGAGCTGTCTCATAAAAAAATGGGTGGAGATGGAAAGATGTATGATAGAGCCACCATTTTATTAGGATTATTTTGTTTTATTTTGCCCATCATTATTATTATTATTTTAACTTTTTTTTTTTCACTCACTATACTTTTTTTGGTAACTATTCACCGCTGATTAATGTTGGTGTACCCTTTGCAGAAAGAAGTACAATAGCAACGCGAACAATTTTGTTCATTGTTGTACCTTCCTCTGTATTTTTTGCGCTACTTCTGTTATTGGGTTACCACCATTTTGCCATTGGAAAAAGGAAGTACAATACTGGTTCCCTAGATGAACAAAATGGTAAATGATAACATTAATTACTTTAAAAACAAATTCCAAGTTTTCTTTCCTTTATTTTTAATGCAAGTACTTAATTAGCCACAGTTAAGTTGGTCACATTAATATGTGATATTTATCATTTTTCGCTGTGTAGCTCGACATGCCGACATTATAACTATGGAGTCCTTGCAATGTGACCTGGCCACAATTGAAGCCGCAACAAGCAAGTTCTCCTCAAGTAACAAATTGGGCCAAGGAGGATTTGGTGAAGTTTACAAGGTACGTAATTACGGCCGGTTTGACAATTATGCTAAAACTTGTTTTCCACTTCATAAAACTAGGAACAACAAGATAGAGTCTGTATTGTTCTTTTGCGATCTCTATATCATTCAAACGATTTTATTTTAGTCCCACTCATGTAATTAGTCAATAATGGTAATCAACTTTCAAAAAACATAATTATTAACCACTATGCTAGTTATAATGGTGGTGTATTATCTATTCTTGTAGACTAATAATAAGACCTACATGAGATCTACAGGAGTGGATTACTATGATTAGTCAGAATCGTCCGACCAAAGCATAACTCTATTCAACGTTCCTAAAATTTTTATATTGCAATCCTAGAATTAGCACTAGATTACATTATCTTTAAAAAAAAAAAAGAATGGAGCTTTTTTATCAGCACCGTCCAACATTTTTTATTTCTGATTATTGCACTATCCCTTATTTTATTTATTTTTTAAACAATTGTATACCTCAGTCTACATTTCTTCATATTGACATGTAACATACAACAATATTTGTTCTCATTTCTGAATAGATAACTTTAGTAAAAAGCAGAGGAAAACTCCTAATAAGTTCACTTAGTTAAAAAAAAGAAAATACAGTTGATAGGGCTCTTAATTAATATTAATTCTACCATGTTAGGCCACTATTTCGGCCTACATCATAACTTACTCGAGTAAACTATATGTCCACCTTATGTGGGGATATATATCATCATTAGTGATGAATAAAAATAATTCTTTCTTCTTGATAATTTCAAAACCAAACACAAGCTATATAACATGGTTAATTTTTTCGTACATTGTCAGGGCATACTTCCTGATGGACGTGAAATAGCCGTGAAGAGGCTAATAAGAAGTTCTGGAGACGGAGTAGGTGAGTTTAAGAATGAGGTTGTTTTACTAGCCATGCTTCAACATCGAAATCTTGTGAGACTTTTGGGGTTTTGCTTGGAAGGGGAAGAAAAGTTACTTGTCTACGAATTTGTGCCCAATAAGAGTCTTGACTATTTTCTATATGGTACGTCCATATAATATTTCATGTGTTGATGAAGAATCAATTTGTAATTGCCTTTTTTAAATTGAGTTATTTCTTTTAATTATCTACTTGTTGGATTAATTATGTTAGTCTGCTACTTATTGAATCTAATGGTCGTTTTAATTTGTTCGGCTAAACATGCAGATCCTACAAAACAAGGACTACTAGATTGGTCAACTCGTTACAAGATAATAGGAGGAGTGGCTCGAGGAATTTTATATCTTCATGAGGATTCTCGACTAAGAATTATACATCGTGATCTAAAACCAAATAATATACTATTAGATGTTGATTATGAACCGAAAATTTCTGATTTTGGCATAGCGAGGCTCATCAGAACGGACCAAACTCGTGCAGATACACTTAGAATTGCGGGAACATTGTGAGTCTTCAAGTAATTCTTTTCAATGACTATTACAAATCTATGAGAAACATAACATAGCTCATTGTTTTTACTTGATAACAAATCCACCTGAAATTTCCATGACATTGTTATGCATTTTTTTTTTATTTGCAGCGGTTACATGTGTCCGGAGTATGTACTGCGTGGGCAGCTTTCCCTTAAATCTGATGTGTATAGTTTTGGCATCTTAATGTTGGAGATCATAAGTGGTAAAAGGAATGGAAGTTTCAACCAATCACACAGTGATGGCGGCCAGGACTTCTTAAGCTACGTCAGTATGAATGTTTCAATAGTATATAATATTTCTTATAAACTTTTCTGAAAATGACAAAATGTCGTTTTGACTTAATAATTTGCTTCCAACATTGACTAGTAGTATCATCCTCACAGTGATTAATACGGTTTAAGACGGTCTTTAACCTATTGCAAGAAAATTTTTGACGATCAACGGCTATAGCTACTTAAAAGTCATTTGTGATTAACGAAGAAACAATCATATCTATACACAATATACAATGATAGAGAATTACTATGCAGGCTTGGAAGCTTTGGCATGATGGAACACCATGGAAGTTGTTGGACCAAACACTCTTAGATTCTTACTCGGAAAATGAAGTTTCAAGGTGCGTTCATATTGGATTGCTATGTGTTCAGGAAAATGCGGAAGAGAGGCCCAAAATGGCAACAATAGTTCTGATGCTTAATACTTCCTCCATTACACTGCCACCGCCTCGACGTCCATCGTCTTATACTAGCGTAGTATTTCACAATCCTGACATAATGTCTCACAGTACTGAAAATTGAGCTAAAGTTTCACCATGAATCTCCAAGCTGTACTATAACGCCTCTCGGCTTCTATTAATTTATGCATTATGAACTAGGTTATTTTTCACGTCGGTGAGGCTAATAAATTTGAGTATTACTTGATTGAGAAGAAACAAGGAGTTCAGAATAACTTCTTGAATTGCATTCAACTAAACTTTGAATAAGGAATATAAACTCTTCTTATGTTAACTTCAGTTGGGGGGGAAAAAAAAAAAATCAATCACGACTAGAACACCAAGCCAACAGTAGAATAAGAATTTTACTTGATTTAGAAATTCCGTATTTATTTGCAAAAATGTCCATAAATTAAGTTTCTAATTTGTAAAATAGTTATTATATTAAAATAGTGGCAGAAATCGAACTTTAGTTTCACAGAAACATGGATTTTGTGTAATTTTTTAAGCGAAGTCCTATATTTTATTTAAGATTAACCTAACTCTCATTTTGTTTTTGAAATGAATAATTACGTTTTTGAAAGTTGATTTTACAGAAAAAGTAATTAGACATAATGGGTGCATTAAACGAACATAATCATAATCTAAAGGCATTTTCGTCTTTTGGTATAAAGTATGGAATTTTATTAATTTAAAGTAGCGAAGATGTTTAGAATAGTAGTCATTACCGAGAACAAAGTCTATAGTTGTGACATATGTCATCGTTACACGTTAAAATAATGTCACTAAATATCTATAACAACTACATTGTTGTCACCACAATATCGTCGTTATAAGGTAGTTATAACGACGACAGATATAGCGTTCGATATGTACATTTATAACAACGACTCTCATCATCTCTGAAAGGTTGGCAAAGACTAGTACACAACGACTATGTCTTCCGTCATTAAATAGATAACGATAACTAATGTCGTTGCTATAAGATTTAAAATTAAAAAAAATTATTATAATAAAATTATAGCGATAACATATAAATTACAAATATAAATATATTTAGTATAAATAAATATTCAACAAACACATAAATTAAATATCTAATAGAATTATATACAAAAAAAAAAAACCCTAAAGAACTCCAAGTCTGTGTCCTTAATATTTTCAGCTTCTTTAATCTAGGAAGTTAGAGGAGGAGGCTGTTGAGCTCAAAATGCAGAAGGCAATGAAAGCAGTGAGGGCATGGGAGGAATACTCAAAATAGTAGACAGTTTGTTGTTCATCTAGAATTCCAAAACCAATGTCGACAATGCATTTTGCATGTACTGCATTTGTTCCATATATTACTACATTTTGGCATCACGTTATGCGATGAAAACTGATCAATGTCCGTGGGCCATGACCAGATAACTCTACGTCTGACCCAAAAAGTCGTACAACTCTGCGTCAGGGACAAAAAGCTCTTGTGGTAGAGAAGTTGTTGTGGTAGAAGTTCTAGCAGATGTGACCACGTTGAGCTTCCAGCCAACTCCTCTCTTGAAGCTTCTCCTAGCACCAAACACCTCGTCAGTGATTGTTGTCTCATCAATTTGAGGTGGTGTAGATTGTGCTCCTATTGCAGAAAAACCTAAGGCAGATGAAGATACTTGGGACCGTAGCTAAGTGTTATAAATCTCAAGCTGTCAAGCATCTTAATCGATGAACAATTGAATTTTTTTTAATAAAAATAAAATTAGTAGACTTTATTTAATTAAATAATTAACAAGTTACTTACGTAGTTCTACTTTATTTCTAAAGATCGTTATCCTGTATCAGGTGACTGATAATCATGATGCTAATTCTCTGCGATCGTTAGCTACTCTAATAAAAACTTTGAAATTTATTGAGGGTATTGATGTAATTTCCCATATATTTTGGGCTAAAAAATGTAATCAAATGGATTTAATATTGAATCAAGGTCAGGTGTACCTTAGAATGAAAAGAAACTATAGATTTTGGGTTAATTTCAAAATTTTAGGGGCTAAATTAAAATCTCAATTTAGGGGTTTAAGTGCAAATTTAGGGGACTTATACTTCGCAACCCAGGTCTGCCATGTGGCTCTTTTCCTCCAATTTGAGACCAAACCCCTAAAATTCCCTAAGTCCCTACAATTCTTTCTCCCCTTTTCATCCATTCACTATGCCTCACCAACTGCCTTGCCAGAGCTTTCTTACGTTGGTATGTTGGTCAAATCTGATCGTCGTTTCTAGTCGAACCCCCCACGGTTTTCCCCATCGCTTGTGGCGCAAAAGTGACACATCACACAACATTTTCTAACCAAAAGTCGTATCTCCAGCCACCATTGTCCTCACTTCTGGAGAGTTCAACCTCGGCTCTCCACACTTGATGGTCTCCAATCAGTTTCAAGGCTTAACTAAGCTTTGGTAAGCTTTCGAATATTTTTGGACAATTTTTTCAATAGATTTGTGGCATTTTTTTAATTATATTTAGAAGTGATATTGTCGTGATTTCTTGTGTGAAACATGGTATGAGAAAGGAAGGAGAATGGATGGTTGGTATTGTGAGATTGAAATCTAGTTTGTGATATATTTCAAAGGGAAAATTTGGTATTTTCCTAAATACTTTTTGAAAAGTGGCATTTCTGTAATCAAATTAGTAAATTGGTCAATTTTGAAAAAAATGGGAAAAAATTGGCCAATTCAAAGTTGACACATCGAAATGGAATTATAATGTCAACTATGGACTTAGTGATGTCGAAAAACAAGTTTTGATTTGTAACATTTGTATGTTTCGTAGTCGACAAAAAAAAAAAACGAGACGATGGGTTCGATAATCGCCTCAATTCGTGTGCCAAGGGTTGGGATTCCCCTCGAACTTGAATTGGGCAAACCATTTATCTATCTTGGCTAATTTGGACACTAGGATTGCAGTGACAATATTTGTTCAGCCATTTAAAGCTCTATTGGAGAAGTAACCCTCCAAAGCAAGTTAGGTCGAATCCTTGAAAAGCCTTTTGAGCACCCAATTGACCTATGGGGAAATCTAAGAATGCCGATAGTTTGGCATCGCTATCACAATGAGTAAGGGTTCAATTACATAGTTTTAGGAGATATTTTTACTTTATCTCTATTTTAAGTAATTTAATTAATTTTTGAAATTAATTGAATTAATTTTTGTTTTATTAAAATAGTTTAATTAAAACATATGAGAAAAGAAGATAAAAGGAAGAAAAACCTAGCACCGAAAAAAGTATATATGTTTGTTCTATAGAATTTTTGAAAAAAGAAAAAGAAAAAGGAGAGAAAAGAAAAAAAAAATAAAAAAATTATGTATTCTCTGTTGAACAAAAACTTTGTAGTCTCTTGTGCATTGAGAATACCCTCAGATTAAAAAAGTGCGTGATTTTGTGATATTTGTAATACCCACATGTTCATTCTTTGGTATTCAAAGTTTGACTCAGAAAATTTCATAATTTGGAAGATAGGAAAGTTAGAATATCCTGAAAATAATCAAAAAAAAATAATTTATTCCTTTCATGGTTCTCCTATAATTGTTTATATTAGATTAATGCTAGGTACTCGTGTTGATAAAATATATTGAGAAAATTTTTTACGTGCCTGGGACTTTTTTTTTCCGCTGCATGATTAAATTTTTCCAACATTGCGGTCGTTATTGTTCCAATGGCATTTTTTGTTGTATTACTTCTCATCTTGGGCTACTATTGTTTCGCAATTAAAAGAGCAAAAAGCATGGTTCGTTTCACCAAGGCAATGGTCAAGGAAGAACCAAATATTAAGCACATGAAATTAAATTGAAGTTATCTTTCACTTACAGTGCATGCATTAGCCTCACTTAAATTGAATTATAACTCGTTTGATCATTTGCGTAGTTGAGAATAACATTATAACAGGCATACAGTCCTTGCAATATGAGTTAGCTGAAATTGAAGCAGCCGTAAACAACTTCTCCCTAAATAATAAGTTGGGTCGAGGAGGATTTAGCGAGGTGTACAAGGCAAGTAAATTATTAGGTCACTTGAGTACCAAAAATGTATAGCTAGGAGTCTTATAGTTGAGCAACACTTTGAATCCAAATGATGGAATATCATCATTAACATGAATATTAATATAGATAATGCTAGGTCCTAAGATTTGTGCTAAAATTTTAATAAAACACATGAGACAAATGAATTTTCACTATTCAATTGGTGGATGAATGTGATTAAATTTATTTGTGGTAAGTATGTACTACAACATGTGTTATTATTAATTAAAAATTCAGTACAATTTTTGGATAATTGGCATCATCCTATTAATATTTATCTACATGAAAATTCACTTTTCATACTAGCCCACTGCATAATTTAGTTCAATTACTAGTTGGGGATGGAAAACTTTAATTCCTCATTGTAATTTAAAAATCCAATTAAAAGATATACTATTAGCTTAATTGATATACATTAGTTAGGTGATTACCGCTTTTGTAGGAGTTTAAACTAAATAATTACTGTTTTGTGCTCCAATAAGAACCACTTTTGACCGACAAAATTATGGAACTAACCTTATGAACAAAATTAAAAGCTTTCAAAGTTGAAGTCTGGTATTTGTTTTTTTTACTGCAAAAAGTGGTAGATATAAGTAAAAACAAATACAGCTAAAAAAAGAAATCCCAAAAGAAGTAGTGTTGAGTCCAATACATTTCAGGGTAACTACCTAATGGACAAGAAATAGCTGTGAAGTGGCTATCATGAATGAGGTTGTTTTGCTAGCAAGCTTCAGCGTAAAAACCTTGTGAAGCTTTTGGGGTTTTACTTGACTATTTTCTTTATGGTATGATCATCAAGCAAAAGCCTAGTAAATCATATGTCTCTACTCTCACGCATGAATCTATAATTGGTGTCTTTCAAATAATAGATTTAAATTGATTTTATAGATATGCGTATACATTTTTGAATAGTGATATTTTGAAATATAATCTTAGACCCTTTTCGGCCAAATTAATTAATTAGATCATTATTGTATGGTTGTTACTTGTTACTAAATGCGTGTAGAGCCGAGAAAATAAGAGAAATTAGATTGATCAATGCGTTAGAAGACAATAGCAGGAGTTGCCCAAGGAATTTTGTTTCTTCACGAGGATTTCCAGGCTTCGAATCATACATCGCGATCTCAAACCTCGCAAATGTATCGTTAGATGCTGATCTTGAACCCAAAATTTCTGAGTTTGGCATAGCAAGGCTTTTTACATATAGAATTGCGGAAACATTGTAAGTTCAAATGCATTCCCAACTCTTGGATAGTAAATTTTTGATGGATAGATTAGCTCATTCTTTCTACCAAGGGGAAAAAAAATAGAAAAAAGAAAAACCATCGCATGAAAATAATCATTACACAAACATGGAAATCTTTTATATGAAAGTGGTTACATGTCACATGACTACACTACTACCGTTGCCTCGGCAACTAGCTTCTTATAGTAGAACAGAGCCCCCGCTTAAGCTAAATAAGTTTGATCACTACATATACCAGCGATGGAAGTCCCCTCTTTCAGTTCGTCAACTAGGCATCAATTCTTATTACGTTGGGGATACTGATAAATGTTCAGACTAAATGATACCGCTGTTACTTCAGAGTTATTTGCAACTAAATTACAACTTTCATGGGCAAGTACCTTAATTAATGAGTATAAAGTTCCTTTTTTACCCTATATAACAACAGTAATATCATTTATCACAAGTGTGACCACCAGAAACTTGACATGTGACCTTGGAACCAGATGTTTCTATTCTACAATAACCGTTTGATCGTATAGTTTAGGATTGGAAGGTGTGTTTTGTTGCCTAGTGTGATGGCCAGTAGTGCTTCATCACAATATTCATTTAATGAGGATTAGTGCTTAAAATGGCTTATTTTAAAAGGTGGAGATAGACTACTAATCACACTTTGAAAAATTACTAACCAACCTCGACTTTATTCCCCCCCACCCCTCCTCCTGGAATCTGCACGCCAAACAAAACTCTTAACAGGCCTCCTTTTTCACCGCATATGACCCCAAATAACACACATGACTGAAGTGAGTGCTTGAAAGGACCTACTCGGACAATTCTCCTCGCACATTTACTTGGTATCCTTCGTTCAGAATTTCAGATTCTTGTAAATTTTCAATCCAGACTTTGAGCTATTTATATTTTGAAAGTCGGTTGCATATAATTTCAACTGATTAATTCAAATAACTTCAGCAAATAAATAAATACGCTTTTTTTTTTCTTTGAGTGACAAAGTTATTACTATTATCATTATTCAAAAACAACGGAAAAGAAAACAAGGAGAAGACCCACCACTCCCTTCAATGGGTCGCTTAGGAAGAAAAGCACCTTAAACCAAGAAATTTAAATAACATGATTAGCATTTTTTAAGTGAAACAAGATCACAAGATGATAACGTAAAATAGATTGATGAGTAACAATCAATTATCTTCTTCCTACTAAAGTTCATCATAACCAGGTTATGATAAATTTTCCATTTGAAGTTTCTGCTTGTCATCATTTTGTTAAAGGAAGAAGAAATTACTTTGGCATGTGAATAACACAACGCAAACACTTCCCCTCTCTCATGAGATCGAAAGCTTTGTTGATATCCTCAAACGTCAGATTATGTGTTATATACTCGTCAATCTGGATTTTCTGTACGAAAAAATTAATTGTCAGCTAAAGGGGACCATAAGCATACAAGAGGTTATTGACTACCAGGCAAGTGAAATGTTCTAAAATACAGGTAAAATTGTCATCATTTTCCTTGTATGCACTCTTGTTTTTGTTGTTTCTTACCGAGAAGTTCAAACCCCTGGCTAAGATATCATAGAAAGCCTTTTAATATAATTAATTAAGAAATCTAATTAATTTGTATTCTGTTTCTTAAACAATCTGCGAGTCAGCATTTTGTAGATTCAAAGACTGCCTGCAATAGATGAGACTAACTTGAATGTGATAGCAAGGTAGTTCATTATATAAAACAGAGGAAACAAGGATGAAAATTAAACGACACAAAGATGCAAGGAACCATTATATTTTACATCATAGTAGCATGGATCCATTTAATATTAGCCTCGTATCTGAGCCATGCATTAAAGCATTACGATTGACATTCTTTAGTAAATTATTCATATGCAACAACACAAAGATGCATTGGTTCAAATGATTCTACTGCTAATTTAAAAGTGAAAAATGATGATGTTGGTAGACACATTTGAGCAGAGATGACATGTAAGCTTTTTTGACAAGTAATCCGTGATTAATGCTACTCTTGCTTAGTGGGAGAATTCAGTCTAACGGGTACTAGGATTTATGTTTTTTTTTTTCCCCCTCGAAAAGACTAGGAATTATGTTTTATCTGGCGCTAGGATAACATCACTCTAGTTGTCATGGACGATAATTAGCACTCAGTGTTAAGAAAGAAATTATGAAAGATGATGAGCATTCTTTTTTCTGCCCATCTAAATTTAAAGCACAAGGACTTGAGCCTTAATGACTAAAGCTTTGAAAACATATGGGTTGCATAATTTCCTTTTCCAAATGGAAGATAAAGCACAGCAACAAGTTCAAGCAATGACAAAGTTGTCTTCAATAATCTCATGGGGTAAAGAATCTATGCAAACAAAACATGATATCGAAACAACCAATTCTAGGTTTTGTTGATTCCTTAATACTGAAATAAATAAATATAAATGACCTATTATGTACAAACAGAATTACAAAAATTGCAAAAGGGGCTAATTTTAGTCTCTTGATTTGACAAAATTGGTCTAATATATTGAGGTCCTACCTATAAACAAAACTAAGATTCTTAGGGACCCTGAAGTCGATAAGTTTATAGGCCATTATGCTAATTAGAGATTTGGGATTATTTAAGTATATTTTCGTTCTCCTATTAATTTCCTCTCTTCATGGCCCTACATCAGACATTTGGACTAACATGAGAAATAACATTAGCTGCATGTAGTATTCCGAACTGATCCAAGGAAAAAATTGAAAATACTTTTTCTTTGATAGAAAGAAGAAAATCTGTCATTGATCTGACCAATTTTTATTTTTTTATTTTTTTAATATTTAATATTATTTTCAATTTTTTTTAAGGTTTTGATGCACTCTGCCTTGCAATTGGCCATCTATTTCTGCACTATTCAGGTTTTCACATGCTTTCTAGTACCAGAGGTAGGCAATAACTGTGTTGTGAAATTGAAAAGCTAAACTCAACTTAACTTAGAATCAAACATCCCGGTACTTCTCAAAAAGAAAGAATCAAACATCCCAGTTAAGATGTATCCAACAAGATGGAAATACAAATCCAATTAAGTTACCATGGTAATCTTACCTTTTCTATATACATGTCAACCAATGAAGGGATGTCAGATTTAGGTCTCCATCCTCCAAATAGAGATCCTTTTAGTGTTCTCCCCATTAGAAGTATTCCATAGTGAGCGGTGAGTTCTGGCTTTACTTTTGGCACACCAAGTGTAACGGTTACACCCCAACCCTAAAGGAAAAGCACCAAAAACTTGAATAAAAATGAAGTGAAGTTCACTAATAGAAAACTTCACTTGGAACATAAAACTGAGATAGAAATTACATCACAGCATGATTGCAATGCTGTTGTTATCATTCCAGTATCGCCAATACATTCAAAGGAGTAATCTGCACCTCCATCCGTAACACGCTTAATAACCTGAACAGAAAAAGCACACCTATACTTTAAATGAAGATAAAATTCACATTCAAGCATGATGCAGTTCTTTGAAAAAGAAAAGGTTTGTTTTTCGTTCCATCTATTGTATTTTCCATGTCTATTGACTAATATTTATAAACGTTATATAAATGACAACTCCACCATCTCAGCCAATCTCCCATTCAATGTTTAGTCCGTGTTTATTCTTTCACACCAGCTATTATGATGTCCAGGGGGCGGTAATTATAACTATTGTGGTTTAGATGCACAAATACCTGATGAATGGGTTCATTACAGTCATTAGGATTGATAAATTCTGTAATTCCGAAAGCTTTTGCTGTGGACCCGAAATAGAAAACATTATTCACCAAGAACTTCAAATTGCTCAACCTTATAAATCCACTAACAGAGAGTATAAATCAGAAACCTTTTTTAACTTTTTCAGGATTTGTGTCTACACCAATTATTCTAGATGCTCCCCTGAGCTTAGCACCCTGTGCAACCTGTTATGAAAGAAAGCGTTTACTGTTTATGATAATCATGTAGTGGCAGAGAAGCATCGTGGAAAACTTGTTATTAAGTCTCTGCACTTACAGAAAGGCCCACAGTTCCAAGACCAAATATCACAACAGTTGATCCTTTAGATATATCAGCAACATTCCAAGCAGCACCCAAGCCTAGCAACAAATTTCAATGTTTTAGATTCCTCAACCAATTAAATTCTCATTTCTGCTATGCAAGCCACCATGCATTCACTATATATGTTCATCTATGTGCAGGGACAGATTTTCCCAACTGAGGGTCACACTGTCGTTTCCTCGCAAGACCCCGTGATGTTAGAGAGGGGAGAAAAGAAGAGAAAAGAAGAAGAAAGAGAAGAAGAGAGAGAGAGAGAAAGGATACACGAATAGGTAGAAAAGAGAGGATAGAGGGAAAATTAGTGACATAGAAGAGAATCAAGAGAGAGGATATCTGAATAAGTTGTAATTAATTTAATCGTGTCTTTTTATTAATTCACCGATCTAGGCATATATATAGAAAGGAAAATAAAAACAATTTGCAAAACTAACACTTAAGAATTCAAAACATACTAAAACTTTAATTATTCAAAATAAGATGAAGCCTAATAATTGTCCTAATTGATAAAAATAATAATAAAACCTAATCATCTAATATCTTGTTCCGCATCCCTCCAACACCCGACCGAATACATTCTAGAACTGAAATCAAGAAAGTAAAAACCTGAAGAAACATTCTTTTACATTCAACTCTAGATAGACCTCGAATAAAATTTCACATCTTTAAGGACATGGGTCAAAAGGGGAATTTTTTGATTGATATGCAATTCAGTTAATTTGTTAATCTTCATATACAGGTCCCCTTCTATCTTTTATCCTGGTGCCAACAATACTTGATCAACATATGCCCCCATTTGAAATTGTTATTTCTGTCATTGACACTTTCCATTCCAATGGTTTTATGTAGCTTTTAAATTTTGAATTGTACATACCTCGTACACGAAATATTTTCTGAGAACATCCGAGAAAATTTTCAAAACAACAAAAATTAACAAAAAAGATAAACAGAGGGCATCAATATGTGATGTCTAGACAATGTGTTGAATTAAAGGTTACCTGCAGCTAGTCCACAACTCAAAAGGCATATCTTCTCCAGAGGCACATCATTGTTGACTTTTACAGCACATCCAGAATGAACAACGATATATTCACTAAAACTAGAAACTGCACAATAATGATAAACAGGCTTCCCTTTAATGAAAAAGCGGGTCTTCTGATCACTATGCATTAGTCCTCTCCTTTCCAAGCCCAATACTTGGCATATGTTGCTTTTACCAGACACACACTGCCTGCACATGCTGCATTCTCCAGCGAATACTGTAAGCACATGATCCCCCTCACTAAATTCAGTTACTCCCGGCCCTACACTCTCAACAATCCTGCAAAATTTGGTAATGAAAGTAAGTATTCTACAGAGGAGGACTTAACAACAGATAGTAGAAACGTTGAAACACTACTGTAAAATCAGGTCATTGGAAAAAGTGGAAGAAAGCAATGCTCATTGAGAATTCTCCCTTTTCTTCTCAAATTTTTAAGAGGAAATTTTTTTTATTTCTAGGTTCACACATTTAAGTTGTAAGGGAAATTATACCAGCAAATCACTGTATATCATGGTTAACAATACAACATGACATGATAATCTTTAATGGTTTATGATGGTGATACTTTTAACATGTTACATCTTTCAACTCTCAGACTCTCACCACGTATCAAAATTCAGACAATAAGAAAATAATTGTTCTCCATATCATAGAAAGAAAGTCCACAAGAAAACAGATAATAAACACATAGAAAAGCATATAGCGTAAGTTGAAATTCAAAGAAAAAGATTTAGAACTTATTACACCCGTAGAAAAACTACTCTCTTGATTATATCACTTAACCACTGACGGGAGAAGCACAAATTCATTAAATGAAAAAGTGTGGGGAAGTTACCCTGATGCTTCATGGCCAAATATCCGCGGAAATATTGTCTGCAGCAAAGAACAATTCGCAACACAAAGTCAGATCAATTTAGCTAGAGGTATATTTATTAAACATTGATTGTTGAAGGTGCATCAAAGAAAAAACAGGGAATGTAGGACTAGATATTCAACTTCCGAAAGAGAACAATTGAACACGCTTAGAAAGAGACAACATTCAGGAACCGTTCAAGGAAATATCATAAAGTAAATGATGTAGCACTATGAGAGAGAAAAAAGGAAGAATAAAGATAAATAGGAGATTAAGAGAAGGAGAGAGAATTTAGAAAGAGAACTAGAGGAATATTAGAGAGAGTAAACTTGTAGTTTATTAATTTATAGCAAGTGTGTAAAATAATGAACACACTAATGTCCTATTTACAGAATAGGTAAATAACTAATCCCAATTCAACCAGAAACTAGATAAAATACTTCAAATCAAACTAGAATCCTAATAACACCTAATAGATTAAATAAAACAATTATCCTAGTAAATAAATTATCCTATAATTTAGCTTTATATCTATGCCTAAAATACGTACGTGAATTCTCTTTATGACCTCCATCATTCCCTCCGTCTAGAAAGAACTCAACTCTGACGAGTTATTCGCAAGATAGCTCTCAAGTAGATAAGGTTTAAGGCAGTGAAACTCTTCTTCAGTTACCCAAGCATCATCAGTAGCAGGGCAATTTTCCCAACAAACTAGAAAACGGTGGAAACCACCAGTAGGGGAGGTAACCAACTCATCATCTAAAACATCTACAATATATCAGTTGGGATGGAAGTAGCAATAAGAGCAAGGGGTATCCGAGCAGAAGGATGTTTTGTAGTCAAAGGCTCAACAGGAGGCTCAAACATACCATGATATGGAGACAAATTAGCAACATTGAACACAGGACTGATAGACGGAGTCAGTGGCACATCCAACAAGTAAGCATTAGATTCCAGTCTTCATACAACTTTAAATGGGCCAAGAGACCTTGCATGCAATTTTTTTACCGCATGCTTTGGATAACGCTTATGACAAATACGAACCATGAGTCCATGACAAGATCACCTCTTTTAAATTCCTCATGTCCCCAGTGTCCATCAACAGCAATCTTATAGGAAGAATTGCTTAAGGAAATCTTTCTGTGGATGTCAGCATGCATATAACCAATATGTTCAGCAAAGTCTTCAGCTGCATTTGAAGGCTGATAATTAGTAGGCAGCGAAATGAGGTCAATGGGTTGGCGAGGAGAATAATTGGCAAAATTTTCTCATGTTACTCTTATACAGTTAAACCATAATGGTATCTAGAGGCACAAGTCTTATTCTCCAAGAGAATTTCGTGTGGCTTGACACATGTTGATTGATGAGCATCATTGGGTCTTCAAAAATTGTGATGAATAGAACCAATAAATGAGGCACAAAATGCAAAATAACCAACAGTCAAAAAGACGGGCAAAATTTCCACCTTTCCATTGTCTTTGTAACTTGTCAACCATGAAACTCTGATCTAGTGCATCTAATTGGTAAAGTTCTACATTTTAGACAGACAAATAATCTGCCATAATGAAACAAGAACTTACAATGACCGGAGGTCAAATTCAAAAATATCTGTCCTACCAATATAAATGGTTGGAAAAATAACAAATCTAACTCTTCTATGAAGCTCAACCATTTCTTTTACCTCGAAAACTAGAAACTGCTAAACAAAGTGCTGTTTCAGCTGAGAACTAGCAGAGAAAGCGGAAAATCCTTAACGAAAGAGAAGCTGAGAATTTGACCTTTTCTCACATAACATACATTTGCAGAAAGAAAGATTTAAATTTAGAGAGAAAGAGAGATAGGTACCTGAGATTCCCAGGCGGTGAGATCACTGCGGCAGAGAGACGTGGCGACGACTTTGACCCTGATCTCCATGGGTTGAGGGGGACTCACTTCCACTTGCTCCATCACCAGAGCCTGACCAGCTCCCCATGCCACCGCAGCTTCTCAATTCAAACATTTCAAATTCAAACGTTTAGTACAGAGTTCGAATCTCATTCTTTTAAATCTAGAATTATAAAAATTATTCTTCTAACTTTCTATACGTTTCTCAATCTTCTAATTTTCTATTAAAAAAAAACAGATGTTTCTGAATTTGAATTAAAAAAAAAATGCTATTTCTGAATTTATATCAAACGCACCCTTCTTATCTTACTCTCTAAATGTTATACAGTTATGTGTGTGTATATATATATATATATACATATACATATATTACCTTTGCAGGTGATGACCTGAGGTTGCTTGCCGGAAGACGACGACATTATTTTCTTAAGACTTCCGTTCCAAGATTATTATACAAAGGAGACTGAATGAGAAGAAAAATGAAATGGGTAAAGCAGCGTTGGGGTTGGTGGGTTCGTTGGTTGGTTGGTTGGTTGGTTGGTGGAGACCTCTCCTTGTCATGTTTTCGCTCAGTTCTTCATTCACCTAGCTGTTGTATTATAAAATATAAAAAAAAAAAAATCGTACAAATTATTAGAAGTTAGAACATTTTAAAGGAATTCTTTCAATAGTTTATTATAATTGCTGGACCTACCACTTTTTTTGAACGAAGTTAATTAAATTTAAATTTGTTTTAGAAATAAAATAACAAACAAAAAATTATGCAATTAGTTGTCACGTCAGCATTTCCTTCAAATTGTACGTGACCAAAGAACCAATTTCACAACGTATAATTTCCGGGGCAGAAATCTATAATATCCGTAGTGAAATTCATCCTACAAATTAAATAGACAATAATAAGACAAAGTTCATGAAAGAATATTATTATGCATAAGTTATCAATATATAGGACGATTAATCAAGATTACGCATCAGAAACACTAAATATACCTTCGAACTTGTTAAATAAAAATAAGATAAGTTTTCCTTAATATATTTTGGTACGTAGGGAAGAAACGATTTTTTTTTCTGTCTTCTCCTTTTACATGATATCCCGAAAAAGGATATTGAACATTTAATAATAAAAAAAGGAAAAAAAAAAAAAAAAGACTTTGGCAAGGACTTTGCTTAAATCACAAGAGCGGTATAAATCTCAAATAATTATTTCACAACAGAATTAGCAATAATATAATAAATTCCATGATTCTCCAGCATCTAGACAACCAGTTTCCCTGTTCAGGTTTGTAATTTTACGTACTGTGTTTCCACTACAAATTACATAGGATAGGACCCATAAAAATTAGTAACCAGGAAAACATGGGAAAACAAAAGTAACTTGCCCTCGATAAAACTAGAACTCGAAGTCGAAGGGAAAACTTCATCTACTCTAACCAATAAATGCCTTTGAACTGGTTTCAAGTTTCAACAATCATTTCTTGACCAAAACATACAAAACAACACGGCTGCTGTTGTAATCTGGATGCCACTGAGTTTGATCGACCCGCCCAACCAGGAAATCCTTCATCGCAGCTTGAAGAAAGTATTCAAGAATTGCATCTGCTACAGGAAGAAACATTTAAGAACAATATCTCGAAAGACTATAGACTCGGGAAAGAAAATGTAGCAACTTTTACCATTTCGAAGTTCTCCAGCCAAAAACATTGTTGTTTTGCATCCACAAAGTTGATGAAGTGTATCCAACAAGTCCGCCACAGCTCCCTCGCTATAAATCACGTCAGATCCTAGAACTTTAAGTTAAGTTTCACCAACAAAATGGAATCAACTATGTCAGAAATGAAAGTTTGAGCTTTTCCTAATTGGTGAGTTAAAGATAATATGAAACTTAATCCTACCCACAGTGCAAAAATATAAGCAGTCATCTGTTCAAGTAGTAATTTTGGTTATTTGCTAAAAACTCTCATTAAATCTATGCTTAGAGAGAAGAAAAACAAAAAGCATATAAAGGATAGTGAAATGCTTTTGTTCTTGAAGCCGAAACAGGAAGTCTGAGTGCATCTCTGGCAGGCGTGCAACGCAATCCGACTGCCAAAACGAAATAGTCTGAGTGCATCTCTGGCAGGCGTGCAACGCAATCCGACTGCCAAAACGAAATATGACATCAAACAAGTTGGCATCATTCCATTTGGGCCTAGGAAGAGAGAGCATACCATTTGAGCAAGGATTACATATACCTAGCATATTGGAGCATCTTTCACAGTATAACACCTGACAGTAGTCATACTCCAACACTGAACATGCGCTGTAGGAATACAGTACAAAGGTATACATGATTTAGCCTTAAACCAAATAGACTACCTAATTGTCACGACCCTAGTCTGAAATTAGACAATCGTGCGGCACTTAGCACAGTTCGTCGCACTAAGTCAGCCTATCTACACTCAAGAAAAGGACTTAGAGTAAGCTTTGAGACAAAATGGTAAGAAAAAGAGAATTTGAGTGAATAAAAACTTTGTATTATTCTTAGAATGCTTACAACTCTCACAAATGGGACTTGTGTACAAATGAACTCAAGGAATCCTTTATATAGGCAAAACTAAACCAACCAAGGGTTATGATCGTACCAAGTGACATGATTTTACAAAGAGTCTAGAATATTACCAAATAAAGTAGTAATATTTACAAAGATATCTACATAGAGAAATCTAGAACAGACATAGACTAGATCCTTCTGGGAGGTTCACCCACCATCTTGGTTCTTCTAAGTCATTCTAGGAGCTTTTAGGACCGTCTTATCCCATTTAGCACCATCCGCACTTGTCTAGAGCCTTCTAGGACTTAGTAGCGCTATCTAGAGTCTTCTAGCATGTCCAAGACCTCTCTTGATCATTCTAGAAGTATCCACCACATTCTAGGGCTTTCCTTTATCTTTTTGGGTGAGCAATATATATTAGCGGATCTTAGAGCCATAGGTAGCAACATTTAGATTTTGGGGAACCAAATGAACAAGGCGTAACACCCTCCCTCACTTAAGTTCGCGACGTCCCCGTCGTACCATCGACTTTGAAGCGCTCGATATGGTTTTTGAATTGCCATAAGGCATCCTCATGCTCTCAGCTAGCCTCGGCCTTTGGCAAATTCTTCCATTTCACTAAGTATTCTCGATAATCAGGCACACCACGTCAGCGGATCAAGCGATTGGCCAAAATATACTCTACATCTTTATCAAAAGAGGTTATCACCGCAGTAGGAGCCCTTTTGGACTCACCCCTTAAAGGATCTTCTTCATCACCATGGTAAGGTTTTAGTATGCTAACATGGAAGATAGGAAAAATCTTTAACTTAGCAGGGAGTTGAAGCTTATAAGAGATCTTACATACACGCTTGAGTACCAGAAATTGACCTTTGTAATTGCGCACCAACCCTTTATGCACCTTCCTCAAGGTTTTGAATTGTTGGGGCAACAGCTTGACAAAGACTAAATTCCCTCTTGGTACTCAACGTGCCTCCTTTTTTTGTCGGCCCACTTTTTCATTTTTTTAGAAATTTTGTTTAAATAGGCCCTAGCCATGTCATGCCTTAGCAAAACTGAATGTCGCAGGACTCTTTCCACCGTAATTTGCCGCTAAGACATGTGGAATCATAGGTTATTGACCTATGACTATCTCGAAAGGATTCTTGCCCATAGACTCGCTCCTTTGGAGGTTAAAGGAGAATTGGGCTACATCAAGTAATTTTGCTCAATCTTTTTGGTTGTCACTCACAAAGTGCCTCAAGTATAGCTCCAGTAAGGCATTCACTTTTTCCGTCTAGCTATCACTTTGGGGGTGAAAGCTAGTAGAAAAATTCAAGTCTGAACCTATCAACTTGAACAGTTTCATCCAAAACCTTCCCATGAACCAAGGGTCGCGATCACTTACAATGTTCGACAGGAGCCCCGAAAGCTTCACGATATGCTTCATAAAGAGCCGCGCGGTCTCATCGACAGGACAATCGGGTGAAGCAGGTATGAAGGTGGCATACTTGCTAAGCAATCAACTACCACTATAACACTGCCAAAGCCTTCCAACTTAGGCAGACTAGTGATAAAATCCAGAGACACTCTCCCATGGCCTTTTAGGAATAGGGAAAGACTCTAACAATCCGTCCAGTGATTGTTGTTCCACCTTGTCTCGTTGGCACACAAGACAAGTTCTTACATAGATCTCGACATCATCCCTTAGCTAAGGCTAATAGTAGATAGCTTTGATAAGAGCAAGAGTGTGTTTCTGACCTGGGTGACCAGCCCACAAAGAATCACGACACTCTTTAATAAGCTTTTTTCTTAAGTTCCCCCTCTTAGGCATATAGAGTCAGTTGCCTTTGGCGTAGAGAAGTTTGTTGCTCATCCAAAAGAGTCTCGTCTTTCCTTCCTTTACTAGGGGCAGTAGGCTCTTTGCAAGAACATCGTGTTCTAGTCCTTCCTTAATTTTCTCCATCAAGGTACTATCGGGCCTGCTTAAGGCGGCCAATTCCGCTTTTCTATTTAGGACACTTGCCACTATATTGGCCTTCCCAGGTTTGTATTCAAGCTTATAATCGAATTCTTCCAAAAAGTCTTATCACCAAGCTTGCTTCGGACTCAGCTTTTTTTGAGTTTGAAAGTAACTTATGGCTACATTGTCAGTCATGATCATAAAGTGAGTGCCCAACAAGTAATGTCGTTATACCCTTAGGCAGTGAATAATGACAATCATCTCTTTTTCTTACACTGTGTAGCGTCTCTTGGTGTCATTAAGCTTGCAGCTTTTATAAGCAATAGGATGCTCTTCTTGTATTAGTACTTTGCCAATGGCAAAGTCAGAGGCATCTGTGTGAAGCTTATAAGCCTAAGAGTGATCAGGCAAACTGAGAACCGGTTCTTCGTTTACCGCCTTCTTCAAGTCTTCGAATGAGACTTCGACACTCAGGAGTCCACTCCTAAGAGTTGTTCTTCTTGAGCAGATTAGTAAGTGGCACTGCTCTTGCTGAGTAGGACTTGATAAACTGCCTATAGTAGTTCACAAGTCCAAAGAAAGACCTTAACTCTGGCACCTTAGTAGGAGGTTCCTACTCTTGGATAGCTTGTACCTTGGCTTCATCCATCATAAGTTTCCTATCATTTATCTTATGCCCTAGGAACATCACTTCCTCTTGGGCGAAAGAGTTCTTCTCCTTAATGAATAGTTAGTTTTCCCTCAAGACCTCAAATATTCTAGGTGTTCTTCCATGATCTTGCTATAAATAACTATCTCATCAAGATAGACTACCACGAACCGATCGAGGTAGGAATGGAATAACTTATTCATGAGGGTACAGAAGGTAGCAGGTGCATTGGTAAGACCAAATGTCATGACTAAGAACTCGTAAGCACCATACCTTGTCACGCACGTGGTCTTGGGCTCATCTCCCTCTACTATGCGCACTTGGTAGTACCCCAAGCACAGATCAAGCTTCGAGAAGTATCTAGCATTCCCAAGTTGATCGAACAAGTCGGCAATAAATAGGATAGGGTACTTGTTCTTCACCACCACCTTATTAAGAGCCCGATAATTAATGCACATCCTTAATGAGCCATCTTTCTTCTTTTAAAAACAACATCGGGGCACCGAAAGGAGCTTTGAAGGGCCTGATGAAACCCGCATCAAGCAACTCTTTTAGTTATTTCCGGAGTTCCCCTAACCCTGGAGAGGCCATTCGATAGGGACTCATCGTAGGTAGCCTCGTGCCTGGCTCAAACTCGATTTTATGATCCACCTCCCTCTTAAGTGAAAGTTTCTTGGGCAGAGCGTCAGGCATCACGTCTTGGAATTCATTCACGACAACTTGCACCTCCATGGATAAGTCACCTTGGAGTTCTAACTCTTCATCATCGTGCTCCTTTAAGATGGCCAAGTAACTCTTATCCTCCCTTCTCAAGCCCTTCTTGAATTGAAGTGTAGAGAAAACTTTATTTCCCGCTTTCGTGGACCGCTCCATTGGTACTACACAAGCCTTTTCACCATCCACGATGCACATGGAGTTGGCGAAAAGAACGGAGAATGCCCGCACTGCATCAAGGAACTCTAAACCAAGCACCACCGCAAAGTCGTCCATTGGCATTACTAATAGATTAAGTTGGCTAGCTCATGCACCTAGACTAGCCTTCACACCACGAGCAACCCCATGGATAGGGCGTGCTGCTGAGTTCATTGCCTTGAGGGAGCCTCCTCTATTAGACACCGTCAAGCCCAACAGCCTAGCTTCCTCAACAGAGATGAAGTTGTGGGATGCACCTGTGTCAACCAAGACTTTAGTGGCCTTGCCATTGATTGTTGCATCCACAAAGAATAGGCCCTTAACTTGCGACTTAGGGGTCGATTGTAAGGCGTTAAGGAGTTGCAAGGAACCAACATGTGCACCACCATCTTCTCTATCACCTTATTCTTGGCTTAGTTCGGAGGCGATTAAGGCACTAAGAGCTTTCTTCTTAGGACACTTGCGTGCCTAATATGGCCCGTCACAAAAGAAGCACTTGACTATTGGCTTAGAAAAGTGGCTTAGAAAAGTCACGATCTCTCTTCTCCTTATCCTTGTCCTTGTGCTTGTAGGAGGAACTATCTTTGTTTCATTTTCCTCCTTTCGTTTGCTCTCCCCCACTCTTTGCTCCACCACCGTTCTTGTCTTTGGCCTTAAAAGGGTCATTGTTGGTAGAGTAATTAATAAAGCTCTCAGCTACCGCAATAGCATCTGCCAAAACCTGGACACCAGGGCGCTTGAGCTCTAACTTGACCCAATTCTGAAGACCATCCATGAACAAGAATAAGGCATCTTTATCTGAAGTGTCAGGGACTTCGAGCAAGAATGTGGTAAACTCTTTCACGTAGTCTCTCACTCTACCAGATTGTTTGAGGCGGCGAAGAAGGCCTCTCGCCTCCTTTTCGGCATTCTCGAGGAAGAATTGCCTCTTTAGCTCTCTCTTGCAGTCATCAAAGGTGGCTATAATGCACACCCCTCACTGCATCTCCCCGTGTCTCCGTCTCTACCATATCATAGCAGTAACAGTTAGATACAAGGCAGTATTACGAATTTTACCGACGTCGTCTGTCACACCGTCGGCCTCTAAGTATTGCTCGAGTCCCCATAGGAAGTTATCAACTTCTCGAGCATTTCGAGTACCTCGGCCTTCCTTGCCTCAATGGTTGTTGTGGTGGTCACCCCCGTAGCCACTGCTCGCTTGCACAAAGCAAGATCACCACCCATCTTATCTATTTTAAGTAAAACATTAGTGAGTTCTCTTTGGAAGAGATCTCGCACCTTGACAATTTCTGAATGAAGGGACTCGATCTCGCACCTTAAGTCGGCTTTTAGCCCACCAAGCGCATCATTGATACCATTGTGGATCTCTGCATCCTCGGTCTCCAAACCGTAGTAACAGCCATTTAGATCGTCTACACGCTTGCCCAACGTGTCCAAGTTGGACTCTGGTTGGGACATTCTAGCTTCCAAGCTAGTTACCACATCCCTCGACTTGTCGCGGGTAGCACCCTTCTTCCCTTTATCACGCCCACATTCGAAAGCACCAACTTCAACGGGGTTGCGAGTTGCAGCCATGGTCTTCAGATAGACAATGGAACCACCAAGATATAACGAGCAAACAAAGCTCTGATACTACGTTGTCATGACCCTATCCTCAAACTAGACAATCGTGCAGCACTTAGCACAGTCCATCGCACTAAGTCAGTCTACTTACACTCAAGAGAAGAACTTAGAGTAAGTTTTGAGACAAAGTGGTAAGAATAAAAGAGTTTGAGTGAATGAAAGCTTTGTATTACTCTTAGAATGTTTACAACTCTCACAAATGAGAATTGAGTAAAAAAAAACTCAAGAGGTCCTTTATATAGGCAAAGCCTAAACCAACCAAGGGTTATGATCGTGCCAAGTGATATGATCTTACAAAGGATCTAGAACATTCCCAAATAAAGTAGTAATATTTACATAGAAAAATTTAGAACAGGCATGGCCTAGATCTTTCTGGAAGGTTCACCCACCATCTTGGATCTTCCAAGTCATTCTAGGAACTTTTAGGACCGTCCCAACCCATCTAGTACCATCTGGCTTTGTCTAGAGCCTTCTAGGACTTAGTAGCGCCATCTAGAGTCTTCTAACATGGCCAAGACCTCTCTTGATCATTTTAGAAGTGTCCACCACGTTTTAAGACATTTTTCTATTCTTTTGGGTGACCAGTATATATAGAGGATCTTACAGCCATAGGCATCAATATTTGGATTTTGGGGAGTCAAAGGAGCAGAGCGTAACATAATGCTGAAAACGTATATGATTTGGACTTTGGTAATCAGAAACATTCGAATGAAAAAAAAAAAAAAGAGTTATCAGGCATGGGTAAAAGTTACAAGGAAGGACTCTAATATCAAAGAAATGAAAGAACTGAGGTCTTCGATTAAGTTGAAGACATCAGTTAAGTTAAATCATGGCTGATGTCTTCGACTAAGTTAAATCATGTACAAAGGTATACATGATTTAGCCTTAAACCAAATAGACTACCTAATGCTGAAAACGTATATGGTTTGGACTTTGGAAATCAGAAACATTCAAATGAAAAAAAAAGAGTTATCAGGCATGGGTAGAAGTTACAAGGAAGGACTCTAATATCAAAGAAATGAAAGAACTGATGTCTTCGATTAAGTTGAAAAGCAAGAAATGAATGGAAATTTGACATTTACTGCTGTTCTTAAGATTTAAGTTCATGCATCTTGCCTTATACCACCAAAGAAAAAGGAAAAAGTTTCATCTTAGTTGTATAATAACCGCCCAGTTGTTAATATTTCAATAATGTAAGTGAATAGAAAAAAGGCCTAATAGATGTCAAGCCAAATCATGAATCTCATCAAAAGTAGGACCAGCAGATGGTAGAGAACCAAGATTTGACCTTATCATGGAGAACTGAAGAATTTACCAAAGCAATCATGTCGAGCAACAAAGGAGCCATACAATGTATATATAATCCAGCAAACACAACAAATTAACAATCACTCTTGGACTGTTTCTTGGGATTCTCAACAATAGACATGCTGTCAAATGGATGAATCTGTACCATGTAGTACTGAGGATCCAAAAAGTTTATAATAAAAAAATAAAATTAAAAAAAAAAAAGCATGCCATTTATTTACATTTTAAAAGAGGGCTTCGGAGTCAAAACTGTCTCCTTTTTCAGTATTTCTTCATTGTAAGTTAAAATTAAAATTCTTTTATGTAAAACAAGACTATACTCAGTACCAGTTAATGGTTAATGGGAAAAACTGTTTTTAACACGTTCAGACTACTTACATTCTAATATTTGAGTCATGGTACGTGAAATAGAATGGAATATTTTGCTTAATATAAATAGAAACAACACTTCCTCACCAATATCGGGTACTGGCTCAATCAGGTGCATATCAGGATCATCTCCCCAAATCAATTCTGTCACTGTAGCAGAACCCCGCACATTTCCATGACCAAGATTGACTTCAACATTCTTTTTCAGTAGTCTCAATCTGTCAGGCAGATCAGTGAGGATAACCTCACCGCCCAAAAGAGCTGCAATGCAGCTGGAATAACAAAATCAATACCATATACCTGAACTAAAATAAGCAACTACTTTCAAGTCAGGGTGATGATTACCAGCCCAAAGAGAATTATATACTAACAATGACTACTTCCATTTATAGGCAAAAGGATTAATTAAATGTTGATAAGATTTTAATCAAACTTCAGAAAGAAAACAACGATATCAACATTATCATTACCCAACTAGTCCGCATCCAGAGCCCAATTCAACAATCTTCTTTTCTTGAAGATTAAGCAACCCTGAATCTACCGCATGCTCCAAAAACTTCCCCAAGACAATTCCACTGTCCCACATTACCGCACCAGTTACTCCAGGAGTGATCTATAATCGAGCAAGAAAAATTAGACACGAATCACAACGAAAATTAGTGACCTGAAAATTGTGTGAAGAAGATGAGCTTCTGAGAGTTCCATTTTCTTTTCGTAATTTTGAAAGAATAATTACAAAAGTTATGCAGTTATTTATCAGGACAAAATTATGCACCAAAAGTCGAAGAGAGCACAAAAGGTATCTGAATTTTTAAAAATTTGTAACATAACATTACTTAAATCTCAAATCACGACCCAAGTGCACCATAAAAGCCAATATGTCCCAATGTTGCAAGACATTATCATGGATTCAACTAGTACATTCACATAAGCTATTGCCTTTTAATTGCATGCCAAGATAAGATAAACCTGATGGTATGACTATGACCGTACAAACATACAACTAAACTCCCTACCTAAATAACATCTATGATAAAGGTTATGTTGTGGCTTTACCGTATTATTCACTTACCACATATACTTGGGTTCCAAAAATTGCCACAATACATTTGTGATTAACTATTCAAAGGTCTTATAATCCTACCTTGTTACAAATATATTTACTATAGTCATTGCTTTTTGAAGCAAAAAAGAAATGGTATCTAATTACATCTCAACCTAAGTCTCATAGATAGGCCATCTTGGGGAAAATCCCTATTCAGAGTCCTCCATTGAATTATGAACTGTAATATAAACATAAATAAATAGAAGTGGAGATAATCTAATACCAAGGAAGAAGGTGACTGGAGAATAGAGAGAGAATGTCCACAGGCGTCGATAGTGAGGTTGAGAGAAGATTGAGAGACGAAGGCATTGGGTTTGGAGAGCGTTGGCTGTTGGATTACCCAAAGCAGCATTGTCTCCTCAGCGGCGGCTGAATCCTCATCATCATCATCATCACCATCATCATCACCCTGCGATTGCAGCAGCAACGCCCTTACCATCCCTCCATACAATCCCAATCGCACCATTCTGTCACTCCCATCGTCGCTCACTACTCTCTCTACATCTTCTTCTACCACGTCACCTGGCATCGCTGGAGCCTTCGACAGGGTTAGATTCTTTAGTTTACTAACTGAACTTGTAACAGGGAATGGATTCTGCCTCCCAGGTTCCGGCCATGTTTTATTAAGGGTTTCTTTTGCAAAAGGGTTAATGACAAAAATGGTCCTTCCAATATACAACTTGTCGCAATTTCGTCCCCAAAGTTCTAATTATGGCAAATAAGTTTACGAAACAATTTGATCCCTAGTACGTGAACATTGGAAAGATAATTTTGGAGTCTTACGAACAAAAATAGATAATTACAAAAAATGACTTTTAAACTGTTACAAAATATAAAATATAAACATCACAGGTATATAATTGGGGTATAACATAAAATTTATGACATAATTCCAATACTTATATAATAGTAGGTCCGACAATTGTATTTTAAATTAATTCGTCTAATTATAAATTCCAAATTCTACTTCATTAAAAGATTAATATTATCAAATTAGTATTAATTAATTTATACCATGTAGAAGTCTATATTTTAATCATTTATACCATATCATAATCAAATTGATATCTCAATTGTTTAATCAATTTGATTATATTTTATTTTTTTGACTCTGATTGGTTTACATATTAATTAGATATGTTGACATACTCTAGCACAAAAATTCTGCAATCGAGTACTCAAAAACCTGTTAAGGAATATGTATGTACAAACTACATATTGTCAATCTATAAATGTCATTCTACATGAAAACCTTCCACCGGGTGACTGGAAATGTTAACCCCTTAAATAGAGTTGCACCGTTTAGTAATCCTAAAATGCAATATAATCTCATAATACGCGTTATGAGAAATTAGTGGAAACGATAATAAGATTTTTTATACTAAAACATACTTTTCAGAATCAATGAATAAACATATATCATATAGGATCATCATATACCAAATTAGATTTAGATATAAAATCCTAGAGAATAGGGATCTTGTGTTTATCTTTTGATGTGTACTATTTTTTTTTTTTTTGTTGATGGTAATCAAATCTCTAATCTTAGTTCTTCTCATCTGTTCTCTAGCTCTTAGATGATGAGATAAGTGGGTACCAAGTTGAATTTTCCTTTGGAGAACAATGACGAACAATTTTCTAGATTTTCTGGATCACAGAGGCTTGAGATAAATAAGTGAGATTACTAGAAAGTTTTTATCTTGTCTCTTGGCTAGTAGTAACCGAATTCTCTCCTTATCTTTTTATCTACAGTAGGTGTGTAGTGCTTATTATTCTGCTGTATAACTTTATCTCAACGTAATGTGTATGAGTCTTACGAATCTATCCCTAGTCCAATTAGAATTGAACTCATTCTCTAATTTGGAATATTCTCTAATTTGAGATTTATGTGTATTTTTATAAAAATATATAATTCTTTTCATATATTTATAAAAATATTAACTTCTATACAGAATTCTTATTTTACATAGTTTCATGAAATAATTTCACAAATATCACCAAATCGCTTAATGAGCTTTGTTGAGATAAACAATGAATCTAATAAATCTAAATAATCTAAGATCCAACAGCGTAATAAAATATCATAATAATTTTTATTAGTTTTTATCTAAATATTATTAATAAATGAGTCACTTTACTAAAACACTAAAACGCTTCGCTAGTTATTCCTTAGACTTATGCCAACCTCGCTAAATTGGTCCTGGCGAGTTTATCTGAACCGTCGAGGAGATCTACATATGCTTGGGATCTTATATGCATACAAAACCATATCTTATGCATCACCATCATTGCATACATTAATAGAAGCAAGGTTGCACTTATTTTATATGTAGTCGATACTTTCTAGTGCACAACCATGTAAAGATTTTTATTTTTAATTATTTGTATTTTCAAACTTAAATAAGGGTACTATGGCCTATAAGTTTCTCCGACGGCCAGGCCAACGAGAAAAGAAAAATAAAAAGAAAAAAAATTCTAGATTTTTTACGAGAGTAGTTGTTTACCCCTCCTCGCATTTGAAATTAGCTAATGCACCCTATTTTCTATAAACGTAGTGCTAGTTTACCCATTTTTACAAATACAATGTTGGTTTGCTCTAATTTTTAAAAATCTGATTCCAGTTTGCCCCATTGAATATATGTGAGTAGCTTTTTCACTAAAAATAATATTTACTTGAACTAAATGTAGGTTTATGCAAATAATATTATAAAAATTTCTCATCACTCTCAATTTTAAAGACATTTTTTTTTTTCAAATTTCTCTACAGATTCTAAAATATAAGAATTTATCCCTTTTCTTCGCTATATTTGGTGGGTCTCGATATTAATTTAAAGGGTAAATGACTTTTTTAATATAAATATTATGTGCTAATTATGGCAAAGTGACATAATATTTACAAAAATTTGGGCAAAATGACACCTCATTCTTTAAAATTGGGGTGTATGTGCTAAATTTCAATGGCGATGGGATAAAAGAATATTCTCAGCAAAAATGAGGAGTTTGTAGGGTATTTTGTCAAAATAAAAATACTGAAGCATAACAAGGTTAGAAAAAAGAGGTTATTTTGCAAGAGAAATTTTATTAAATATACTCAAAAACCTACAAATTTTTTTAATAAAAAAAGTAGGGCTTAACTAATGACCATCACTTACTTCAAATTTAAAAAAAAAAATAACACACACACACACTCTAACAAAGTTTGAACTCCTGACCTCCCAAACTCACACACATATCCCTCAAGTCCTTGGACCAATTGAAAAAACCTACCAATTAGACACACATGCTCAACTAAAAAAAAAAACTCCAAGAATATATGCTTTGAGAAAATTTGTAAACAAAACTACCCTTAAAATATTTGTGCTCTATTTTCTTTTCTTTGTGTATGCTTTCTTCCACTATATCTAAAAATGGAAATGGATATCTAAACTCTACTACTTAAAAGTCGATCATGATTTGCCAGAAATTTGAGAAAAAAACATCAAAATGGGTTAAAGTCCCTAAGAATTGAACTAAAAAAAAAAAAAACCAAATGAACAAACTTGGTAGAGACGATCTCTCCATGAGGCCTTAGCATGGCAAAGAAAAGTGAGATGTCGAGCCACAGATCTAGTTGACGACAGAGGGGTTTTAGCTTCTTCATCTTTCTCAAAAAAAAGCACAACATAAGTCTTACTTCACACCTATCTCAATTACCAGAGAAGATTGACAAATTGAATTGAATTGCTTTCAAAATTCTTACAGGTCATCGAAATAACATCAAAACCTATCGATATCTTTATAAAAGCATCGAAACCTACTGAAATCCATTGTATTGAATCTTCATCAAAACATGTTAAAACTAGAATAAATCCAATAGTTGAAATCCATTTTCATTGAAACCCATCAAAACTTGTCCAAACCTCGAATAAATCCTTGTCGTTGAAATCCATTTCCATTAAAACTCATCGAACCTTCATCGAAATGCATCAAAACCTGAATAGATTCTTATCATCAAAATCATCGAATTTCCATCCAAAACAGGTAAAAAGCCTCGTTGAAATCCCACCATATCGAAATCGTCGAATATCGTCATTAGAGACAAGATTTACAGTGTGTTGTTGTACAAGTTGATGAGAGAATAAAGGAATTGAGCTCATCCTCTAATAACTCTACGAAAAGTTATTTGTGTTCTTTCACTTACATATTTTGTGCATTTTTGAGTTAGTTTAGTTTGTTGATAATTAAATTATTTTATTTAGATTTAAATTTTAATTAATTTATTTAGGTTTTAATATAAGTTAATTTAATTTTTGGAATTAATTTAATTTATTTTGTTTATTTTGAATTAGATTTTTATTTATGATATTTTGATTTTAGATTTAGATTTAGATTTTATTTTGTTTTTAATAAAATTCTTGGAAAAAAAAGAAAGCCAAACTCGCGAGTGGGAATAAGGAGCCAAGCATAATTTCAACCGTTTGATCAAGCACACAGGAGCGTCAGACTCGTGCTTGTATCACATGTGAAAAGAGTAGTGCATAAGCTATCAAGAAAGTTGTGGGGCCGATAGACGTCAACTGCACAACATCACTTCAAACCGTGTCTGTTTCTATCTCGTGCAACATGTTTTTAGTCCATTAAGCCACCATATTAGTGCGTTGACTCTGATTTTCCTTTCAGCGAATCAAAACTCATTTTTGTATCGAGCTCATATGTTTTTGCCCCACATAATAATTTGACATAGCTCAGAAAATGCAAAAGAAGAGGAAGAAGACAAAAGCAAGGGAGTGTGACACATCATCATCTGACAAATTAGAAGCCATCTTTGAAAACGTGGTTGCTTAGAGAATACTCCAGACGTAAAGGTGGCAAAATGGGCGGGTCAGGCCGGTCCGGCCCATCCATCACGGGCTTTAGGAGGTGACCGGGCCGGGACGGGCCTGCCCGTCCAAAAATGCGGGCCGGCCTGAGCTTTTTGATGGGCCAAAACCGAGCCGGCCCGTTTTTTTTTTTTTTGCTATTATTTGATTTTTTTAACAACTTTTTTTAACATGTTAAATTTAAAATTTTTACTTTAATTTTCATTTAAAAAAGTTGACAACATAAACTACATATGTTTTCTATTATTAAAAAATTAATAATAATTAAATAGGATATTAAGAAAAATAATGAAACAAATAAATTTGAAATATTGAAATTTGATTTTATTGATGATCATTTATTACAATTCAAATTATTACTTGAAAAAACTAGTATATCATTAATTATGACTTTTTGAAAAAACTAGTATATCATTAATTATGACTTTATGAGTTTATGACTCATCATCATCATTCATGTACAAGTTATTGAAATTTTCGGCCAATTCTTCATTACAAATATGAATAGTGTCTTGATTTTGCTTTGCCGCTTTTTCCCAATCTTTAACACATGCTAACACCTCAATCATTTCAGGAGCCAACGAAGTCCTCCGCTCATCTACTATCATCTTAGTCGTACTAAAAGTAGACTCCGAAGAAATTGTGGACACCAAAATTGTTAAAATATCATGGGCTAATTGTGAAAGCACCGGAAATCTTGGTTGACGCTTATGCTACCATTCCAAAACTTTGAAGTTCTCATAATTGGAGTCGATGTCAGAGTCTAGCTTAATATATTGAGTAAGATCAGAGGATTGTTGTGGATTTATTGGTGGTATTAGTTGACTTGAACTTGATGATATTGATGATGAGCCACGACCACACTCTTGAAGACAAGAACTTACCATACTCCAAAAAGACTTATTTTTTGACTGTTCTTCAGTTTCTTGTGGAAGAGTGAGTTGTTGTTGATTACTGCCAAACTTAGCCTCATATATACTATACACTTCAAAAATTTGTCACGAACATTTGTATATTCAGTAGTATAGTTTATCTCAAAACATGTAGAAATGTAGCTAATTAAATTAGAAAAACCAATTAATTCACCCCTAGGATCAAAAATAAAAGCAAATGAATATAATAAAGGAATTGGAAACCAATATTTCGAAAATACTTCTTGCATATGTGTTATAATTGTTCAAATATAGGGTCATATCTTGCCTTACAAAATATTTCAGCAATAAAAAAAATATGACGTAAAATAATTGGAGAAGTAGGATAATAAATACTAAATAATACAACAGTAGCTTCATGAAAAACGTCTAAAAGTTGTACAAATTTTTCACAAATGAACCAATCTTCATCTTTCAATACTAATGAACCTATTTTTGAATTATAATACATAGTAATTGGAATTTTATATGGTAATGTATTTTTCAATATTAAATAAGTAGAATTCCACCTTACAAACATGTCAACTTGGAATTTTCTTAGTTTTAATCTTTGAGCTATGCAATATCTTTTAAATTCAGCAATGTGTGGATTAGAAGCATGAATATAAGCAATAGCAGATCGAATATTTTCAATATATACACTTATAACATCCATACCTGATTTGACGATAAGATTGATAATGTGACATGCACAACGTTGATGCAGTAAGAATCCTCCAGTGTATGAACTTACCAAATTGCTAAGTAATTTTATGGCCTTTGTATTTGTAGTAGCATTATCTAAAGTGACAGAGATAATGCGATTCGCTATGCCATATTCTTCAACAACATTTAAAATTCTATCTCTAATAATTTCAATAGTATGTTTAGTATCAACGACTCGAAAACCAATTATTCTTTTTTGCATTATCAGTCTAGAATCTAAATAATGTGCAACTACACTTAAATAATCTTGTTTAGAATTAGTAATCCAAATATCAGATGTCAATGCAATACAAAAGTTTAATGAAGTTAATTCAGATATTAAATCTTTACGCATATTTTCATAAACTTTAATCAAATTACTCTTAGTGGTATTTCTAGAAACTCTTTTAAAATTTGGATAATAAGATCTTCTAATATGATCTTCATAGCTATTGCAATCACCAAAACCTAATGGTAAATCTTTTATAGCAATTAAACGCGCTAGAGATTCCTTAGCTACTAAAGGATCATAGTTCAAAAACTTACCGAACCATCCTTGTTGAGTTGAAGAGTTGATTGAGTAGGCTCCTTGTCTTTTTTGTGTTTTTTTGACACATGCATCACTATGTCTATTCAAATGAGCGGTCTCACTAGATGGTTTAGCAGTTAATAATTTCTTACAATATTTACATCTTGCCATTTTTGTCTTCTTACCATCAGCATTATCTTTGAATTCTGGATCGAAATGGTCCCATACATTGGAAGTTGTCCTTGCACGTTTGGAGGTTGTGCTTGCACTCGGCGAACGACTATTTTGAAATTGTGAAAACTTCCACTAGCATTTGGATTAGTTAGTATTTCGGGAACTTGGTCACCCTCTTCAGCTATGCGAATTTGGTCGTCATCCAATTCTAAATCAATAGGGATATTTTTTGACGAATCCATATCCTATATTAAAAATATAGATATTAAAATTATACACAACTATAAATAAATCGAAATTACAAATATAGATATTCTACCAACTTAATTGTAAACAACAACAAATTACACATAAATTGAAATTTAAAATATAATATTCTAATAAACTTCTACTAACTTAATTGTAAACTACTACAAATTAATTGAAATTAAAAATTTAATATTGTAATAAACTTTCTAGTTTCTACTAACTTTATTGTAAACAACTATAAATTACAAATTAATTGAAAATATATTTAATGAATTTTCTACTACTAACTTAATTGTAAACTACTAAAAATTAAAAATTCATTGAAATTTAAAATATAATATTCTAATAAATTTTCTACAAAATACAAACTAATGAATTACTATCTTGATTGTAAAAAATTACAATTGAATTGAAATTAAAAACAAAGTCTTGTAGAACTACTGAGTTACTAACTACTTAACTAGTAACTACAAACTACTAACTATTATACTAGTACTAATAGTAAACAACTAAATATACTACAAATTAAATAAATTAAAAAGATAATTATGATAAATAAATTAAATCGTACCTTCAATTAAGCTTTATGAGTTGTGGAGTGTTTCGACTTTGGAGACTATAAAATATAATTACTAATAATTAGTAAATAGTAGTTAGATAAGAGAGAAAAAGATAAAATTGAGAATATAATTAGAGATTTAGAGATAAAAAATGAGAAAATAAGAGAGTATTTGAAAATTGTAAGTGTGAAAAAAGAGTCGAGAGTGTAAGGTATTTATAGTGTAAGAAAATATTTTTTTTAATTTAAAAAAATAGTTAGACTAAAAAAAAAATTGATATAGATCCAACGGTGACATTTGTTACCGTTGGAGAGAGTTTGACAAAGGGCCCAGACGAGTTCTAGGCCCTTTACCTTTTTTTTTTTTTTAAATTTAAGGGCCCAGACGAATCTGGGCCAAAAAAAAATTTTTTTATATAAATCCAACGGTAACATTTATTACCATTGGTCCAATGTTTGAGAAAAGGGCCCAGATGAGTTCTAGGCTCTTTACCTTTTTTTAAAAAAAATTTAAGGGCCCGGACGAATCTGGGCCCAAAAAAAAAAAAAACGAAGCCGGACTGCGAAACCCAAGCCTAACCCCTAGGGCCGGGCTTGGCCCGGGCCCTAAAAGTACCGGGCCGGCCCGTTGGGCCTGGCTCGAATTGCCAGGTTTATCCAGACGTAATTATAAATCACTAGAATGTGACAGACCAAAAATAAACTAATTTTGAGAGAGAAAAATCTATTTTTTTTTTTTTTAGAGAAAATGTATGAGATAAGTTCAAAATTAGGCTAGTTTTTAGAGAAACTAGATAGAAATTCTTATTTGTGTAGTTTTTCTATTTTTCAGTTTGATTTCTTTAGAGTGCTTCTACACTTATATATTGGTTTGTTAAATTCTTCCATATTTTCAGTTTCAATTCTATATTTTATTTTCTAGTTTCTGATACAAATTCAGTCATACTTTCTGTATATGATGCTTTAAGCTAGATCATAATTATATTTTTTTTATTAGTTGATATTTTATTGTATTACTGTCTTTACGATATATTATCGATCTTAGATAACTAATAAGATTAATTATTTTAATATTAATTAGAAGAATTTTCATATCAAATACTTTGGACTAATATTTGTACTTCAATTCCATATTTTTCGGTTATGTGTTTAGAATGTGAAATATATAATTAAGTATTAAATTGGAATCAAAATTGATAACACTTAAATAAATAATGAAGCGAATCTTGAAGGCTTGTATTTTCATATTGATATTTTCATTTATTATTTTACGATTATTTTAATTTATTGCTTAGTTAATTATTTAGTTTTTATTTTATTTTCAATTAATCTTTTATGTTTCATTAGCTTTTTATTGTTGATTTAATATTTCCGTAGGATCGATATATTAATCTATGCTGTAATAGTTGCTAGTGTATTTTGAGCGTAGACATCCTTGTTCGTGGAGGTGAAGTTTCAGGTAAATTCGTCTACGACATGAAAATAGAGGGAGCTTCATGGTAGGGAGAGAAAATGCTTCATGGAGATTTGAAGTCTCGGTTTATGGTCTAGTCTAGGTTCATCTGAGAAGGAGGAGAAATTTTATTAAATATGTTCCAAAGTATATCTATTTTTACCCATATTCTCTACCTAATAATTGTTTTAAATATATGTATATACCTATATGAAAAGATAAAAATGTCTATTAAAAGTTTTAATGTATCTATGCTTCTCTCAACCTCTTCCTGAAAATTCCCTTCCTATATATTAATATTGGGTTGGTAGTTTCACAAGATCTTAGAGTTGGGTCTGGAGCTTCACTGCCATAGAATTTGTCACTGAGAAAACGATACAGATAGAGGGAAATTAAGATTTATGAAGAATTCTGACACAAAACCAGTGAAAAGATTGTGAGTACTATTTGGTCCAAGAGTTTGGCACTTTATACTAAAGTATTGAGAACTTAAGCATTCAAGATGATGAAGTTGCTGCAACAAGTCTTCAATTGTTGCAATAAATGTTATTTTTGTAACAACATAACTTGCATTTTTCTCATTATGGAAACTTTTTGGATTTTGTTCAAATGTGTCTAGTTTTCACATTTGATAAGTTTGGTGATTATATAGTTTGAATATAAAAGGAATTTCATGGATTATTATCTAGTGTGAATGAGAAATTTATTTTTTCAATGTCTTTTAATATTTACCATATATTTTTGATACTTTCCTTATTTTAATTGGATGTTTGATTACTCATTATTAGAATAATGAATTTGGATAGGTTTATGAGGAGAATTTACAAAGATTTTTGTCATTTAATGTGCATATTATTCACTTATTAATTAATTGACGTCATTTGTTATTCAATCGAATCTGATCTATTGCAACATGATTATATATTCTTAGAAAATTTTAGAAAGTTTTCTTAAATCTTGGTATATAATTGATATGAAAGATATGATTTTCTAGATTAATCATCAATATTTGGCAAGTTTAATTGAAGGATTTTAACTAGTCAAAACATGTCCTAAGGAGTGTCCATGTATTTGGGCAATTTTTTGGACAACAACTTTCTAGTGAATTACACATTTTTGGTAAGATTTTGATTTAATTTTTAATTCTTTCCACCTTTAATTTCAGGCTTTTTATACTGTAGAGGACAACAAAGGACTAAAAATTCTTTTATAAAAGCACTAAGCCATTTCAAGAGAAAGGTATGCACTTCAGAGAGAAAAATCTACGACAAGAGAGCTTTTTATTGCAAGGCTTAGAGTGTATTCTAAAGCTATTTTGTGAGTCAGAGAGCATAAGAGTTTTTTGAGCATTTGTTTGAGTGTACATATTCGTCAGGAAGATGGATACTTCATCTTCGAGATAAGATATATCCGTAGCAATGAAAGGAGTTCACAAGTGAAAGTTCAATTAAGCTCAAAGAGGATTGGACTATAAGTGTTCATTAAGAGGACGAACACAAAGCTTTTAGGAGAAGATCGAACTCAAGATTCTAAGAAGATTTCAAAAATACGAAGTCAGCTAAATTAAAGGGAGCTTGCTAGTCATATTGGTACAAAGAATACAAATTATTACAGCGACTAAAATGAGATAGCTTTTTTTTTTTTTGTTGTTGTTTATGAGATATGCGAACCATGTTAAAATTGTTTTTATGTTGTATTAAGTATGTTTAGTCCATAGGCATATATATATATATAATAATTATTGAGTGGAGCATACGGATTGAAGGCATATTTAATAAAATTTCTTTACGGCAGAGAGAATGCAATGGGGTAGTATGCTGTATGCTTTGTATTTTTAGGGGTGTTTTTGTCCAAAAGCATATACTACAAAGTACCATCAAGTGGAGCATAGGTATAGAGCATACAAAGTCTGATTTCTCTTTCGCAAAAGAGACAGTGGACACTGGGGAGGTTCGACTAGGAGAGAGGGAAGATTAAGAAAGAAACTGAGGAGGCAGTCAAATATGGCTCTTCTTCTCCTTGTCAGTTCTCTCTCGTCTCCTCCGTTGGTTTGCTATCGTAATCCATGTCTTCCTCTTCTTCGACAGTCCAAACCGGCAATGAGTATGATGCTCATTGCCAACCCTATTTCATTTCCAAAGCAGTTGAGAAGTAGCCTACTCAGTAGGACCAGGAATCGGGTGAAAGCGTTTTTCTTCAATCCCACCGACGAACCTATTCTCAAAGAAGCACTTAAGGTATTTTTCCAAAGCACCCCTTTCTTTTTAATAATTTTAATTTAGTGTTTTTCGACTTTATTTTAGATGATTTGGATATTCCCTCCTTGGAAATAGCATGTGATTTTGGGTGTTAGCTTTTACTTGTGTAATAAATATTGTTGGATTTTGTCCTTCCAGTCTTCTATGGTTACTGTTTTATGTTGAGATTTTCGTGTTATTTACTGAAGTTGGGATTTTTATTTTTAATTAGAAATTGGGAAAGTTATAAAGAGAATTTTGTGTGGGTGGTAGTGCTTCTCGTCGGATACATAGAGAATTATCTTAAATTATGCTGGACATATTTGCTAAGTTCAGGATAGAAAGGAAAGGTATATCATGTTTGGTTAATTTTTGGTGAATGTGTAGCACCATCATTCTGATCTCGTCATTCCAAAAGTTTAGGTTTTTCTCGTTATTGAACAAAGTTGGTTAATGTGTGGGATGTCTTTGATTGAAAAATGCTTTCTGGTTACTTTAAGGCTTTGTTTGGAACCTGTAAAATAGTAGGGAAAAGGAAAACGAAGTAGAGGGATTACAGTATGAATTGTGCTTTCTATACTCTATTCAATCGAATCGGAAGAAAGATAAACAAAATAAATGATGCAATTCGTATGTATAGAAAACGAACTGCATCATTGGTAATAGAGTATAGAAATCACAATTTCCTTCTAAAAATTTGCACTTGTACAATTTTAATCTAGTGCAAGTTTCAGTTTGATGAATCTGTTTGATTCTTCACTCTGCACATGCTCATAGCTTTGTCTGTAATGAAGTTCGTATTGATATGTTTGGAATCAGAATTGCGGGCTTACAACACCAATTTTTAGTTCTGCTACCCCTTTCTATTTCTCTTTTTCCTTTAATAGGATTCCGCTGGGGTAGAATCATAGGGTTCCGTTTAAGTTACTAAGTAATTCAGGCTCTGCCAAAAAGCTCTGCTCCATCTCATTTCATATTGTATATGTGGATAGATTTGTATGTGAGTATGCATGCACGTGTAAATACATATATTTGTATGCTTGTGTGTAAGTCCATACTACTAGTAAACGTTTGAATAGAATGCAAAAAGCTTTATGAGAACAAAAAGTTAGAACTTGTTGCTGTACATTCCTTATGGACATTTAAGACTGTAGGAGCCGGTTGCCTTCATGGGAGGGGTGTTTGCTGGCCTGTTACGGCTTGATTTGAATGATGATCCGCTCAAGGAATGGGTTTCTAGGACTGTGGAAGCCTCTGGAATTACTGAAGAAGAAATTGAAGCAGAGGGCTTGAAACCAGAGGAAGAAGAAGCGGCACAACAAATAGAGATTGAATGACATTCATCTCTTATTTTCTTTACTAGATTTGGAACCTTGTAAATTCGATGTGTCAAATAATTGCCCGACGATAAATCTGCTCCCTTAACTACTGAGGTTAAATACATCTATGACATAGAGAAACATACAGAGATACAACAATCACAAATGCATTTTTATTCTTTGCTTTTCATAGCGAGGAACGTAATAATTTCCAGCCTGACTTTGGAGTATGTCTTGGAATGTTGTGCACGTATATTTGGTTAGTTATGCTTAGGAAAAGAAAGCTAAATGAAGAAAGCTTTACTAGAATCGAATGGAAAATAGATCTCCTTATGTGACCCTTTATGAGTTCTGGTAACTTGTAAAAGAGAAAATTTTTATTGAGGAAATTTGATTGTGTTAAAATTTCAACAAAAAATTGAAAATTTTCCGTATGATATTTTTTTTTCTTTTTTTTTTTTTTCCGAAAACTTTCGGATTTGTTGAGAAAAATATCAAATATAGAAGTTTATTTAAATAAATACGGGTACTTAAGGTTACCATCCAGATTATCTCTGCAAATCCTAAATTTGTCAAAATGTATTCCTAAATTTGTCAAAAGTACTTGAGGTGACTGGCTGGCCGAGTTACCTAAGTTAAGTAGTAAGGTTACTTGACATAATTAATTGGGATTTGGACACTTAAATGTGAGTTTTTGAAAAAAATACTAAAAGTATGATATTCTTAATTTTTTTTATACAATATTCGTTGGTATTTGCCTAAATATTTTGATTTCTAAAAATCGAGAAATCAATTTAGTTACCGAAAATAACAAATCAAATTAGTTTTAAATAACATTTTTTTCTTTAGTTTCCAATAACCTATGTCGTTTTAAGTAGCATGTTTTCTCTAGTTCCCAATAACCTCTCATATTTTATTTCTGTTAATTAAATTGGTTTTTTTGAGATCTAGTTATTAGTTATAAAAAATAAAATTAGTTGCTAGTATATCTATTCTTGTTATAAATTGCCACATTTTCTCCTATTTGACCTACACAAAATTAAGATAAAATAAACTAAAATAACTTATAATTAAAATACAACAAATAAAATAAAAACAATCAAAATTGATTATTTTAACAAGACCGTAGCAAAAATAAAAGCCTTTACACACATAATAACTCTAACTCGTTTGGTTGTAGTAGAATGGTAATAGTAATCAGAATATGATGGAAAAAGAATGATAATGTAATTATGTTGTTTGGTTGAAGTGGTAGAATCAGTAACTGAATAAATATTCTTATATTTGGTTAACTGTAAAAATGAATGAAATTAGTTGTATAATGACAAAAATACCCTCAAACTTAAAATGAATATTTTAAGTATTTTAAATTATATTTTAGCATTCAATTATTTTATTAATTAAATGATTATTAAATAGTTTAATTAAATGGTATTCTATTCTATCTTATTCCAGCCAATCTTAAGTAGAATAGAACAGAATTCGACCATATTTCTTTCTAATAGAAAAATTTTTCTTATTTAGACTTTCTAGCCGAACAATGAAATTAGGTCATTTTAGAATTATTTTCATTCCATTTATTTCCATTATCTCTAACCAAACCGGCCTAATTTCTTAGAGTTATTAATTTACTGCTAATTTTAAATAATAATAACTAACAAATATAAATTTTAGGGTCTAACTATGTATAAATGTGGTCTCATCCGCTCATACGAAGTGATTAGGCAATCATACAGAGAATTTCTACCTCGTATATAACCGCAGTAGTAGATGAGTTGAAATATGAAATGCGACCAACAATGACAGACAAGGAAAACTTCTAAACTGATTGATAAAGCAACCAGGCGACTCATCAGTTCAAGAAAGTTGCCTCAAGGCTTTTGGTCACCAAAATTTGAGTTATTAATTACTAGATTCTACTTGTTTTCTGGTAGTTATCCATTATTGTTATTATATAATTATCCAATCTTGAGATTATATTGTATTTAATTATTAAAATTCGTATTCACAATTGGGAAATCTAAGCTCTTCTTATTTATATAAAGGACGTTGTTCTTCGCATTATTGAACATAGTATAGAAAATATTAACTAGAAATTAGCTCGTAATCTCTTTAATATGTTAGAAAATTTATTGTGAACTAAGTACAATCTTTGTATCTTTATTATTTAATCACTATTATTATACGTTGATTATCTAATTTTAAATCGCATATATATCCTTGACGAAACTTCCGTCAGTGCTTATATATCTTGATAAAAATTTGGAGAAATCTTTCACATAATTAATAAAATTGGGAAGACATCGATGACTGGTCAATTTTTATTTCTCCCATTGAAACTATTTTTTAGGATTCCTTTCATTACGAATTAGCGAACAAGCTCCAGGAGCCCGAAAGTATTAAGCGCCTATAAGCTCAAACCAGCCAAAGTTATTATATGTTTAGTATATTTAATTAGTTGATTTGGTTTGGTTGTCTTGTCCTTTCGGATCGAGTTCCAAATACATTAATTGTGGACGTTATTTGGCGATGATCGAGCACCCATAAAATACTCGAACAATTATAGCTTAATGTTATTAGTACATTCATTTGTACAGAAAAAAAAATGAATTTACCCCAAAGCAACTATGTGATTGTAATTTAATGTTTCTTTCTTTTTCCTAGAACGCTTGCCGTTGAATCACAAACAATGTTCATACTCTTTCACTATAAACATGGTTTAGTCATGTTTTCTGTTGACGGAGGTTTTGTCAATAATAAATTTACGAAAATTGCAAAATGTGACTTGTATGTGAAAATGGTTAATTAACTAAAGCAAACAAAGAGACGAGAATTTTATAGTGGTTCAGCCCCAAAAAAGATGAGTCTACGTTCACTGTTTTTCACTATTTTCTGGAGAATTACAAGAACTCAAAATTACAACTTGTTGTCCGAAAAGAAGAAGCAAGAGTTTAAAAAGTTTTTCCAAAAATTCCCCCAGAAGAATCCTCCCCCATCGAAACATTGAACTCCCTTTATATAGGTGAGGATAACTCAATGTTTCTCAATTGTGAGAATGGGTAACTGTATAATCAGGCAATACAATTTGAGTAACAATATAACTGAGTAATCACTTAAATGAGATGACTGGTCGATCTTTAAAGAGAAACTTTTGTTTTCCTTTCTTTGTAGGTTACCCGTTTGACGAATCTTAGTCTAGTTTCCTTTTCATTCTGGTCGCACTTAACTCTTTCGGAAAAGGTCGCACTAACTTATGTGGTGGAGGTCGCACGGAACTCTTTCGGAAGAGGTCGCACTAGCTTACTCATGCGACCTGACACACACTTGGTTAACATTTCCCTTCATGGTATTGACCAACATACAGGATTTTAGACCGCACAACAATTGGCCCCCAGCTCCATTAGTTCTTTTGGACAAAATGGAGCTTCCTTCTAATGTAAGTGTGAGCTTAAAAAATGCAACGTCATGACCTAGACTTCAGATCCTTGAAGAGTCGAAGAGTCGCCAGATCTCAAATCTCACCATTTCAAGATCACGTGCATATTTTTCTGACAGATGAAACCACGTGTTGCTTTTTTTAAGAAGAATAGCAAAACTCAGGGAGACTTAATGATAGCGATGATGCCAGATGTCATCTTAAATCGAATCGTTTCAAATTTTGAAAAGATACTAATTTAATTTCAGAAAAATCAAATCCCGCGTGAACTTCGGCCTTTGGATCTGAAAATTAAATACCTTGATCTACGGTTGTGATTTCACGACGCTCGAGGTATATATATATCGAAAACTGATCCGCCTCCTCTTCAAAAAAACCTATCGCCTGCTATTTCTCTCTAAACCCGAAGTATTCATAGAGAAATCCTTCCGGCGTTGTTCTGTTTCCCAGCTCGCACAACTTTATCATCTTCTCCGACAAAGTTATCATCACAATCCTTCGAACATCATCTTGGTCCTTCCGTCTTCGAAGAAAGGTTAGTATATATCCTCTCTCTTGTTCTTTGATTTTTCCAGAACTTCTTATTTACAGATCCTAGAATAGAAAATAGGAACAAATCGTAGAACCTAAATACTAGAGGCTAAATATTCTGAATATAAACCCATCCCGTATTCGGATGTACTGTAAAATGGAAATTTTTAGATTCCCTTTGTTGGTCTATAGATTCTTCTTTTAGATGACTGACAGAGATGAACTCGTGAAAGAGTTTTTATTTTCTTTTTTAACGAACTGCTCGAACAATTTTTATGAATCCGTAGATCGATTAGAAAAAATTCGATGAGTAGCTTGTTGATACAATCCTAAGATGACCCCAAAACTGCTCGCATATAGCTAAGATCCCTGATGCTCGTATAGGACTAAATCTATCTATATTTCTTTTCAGATGTCTAGTAGTGAAGATTTTAGGGAAGGGAATGCATTCTCAAGAGAATCTTCTAATATCAGTGTTAGCTCTATAAACCTCGAAGATTATCTTGAGCTAGAACCCGAAGTTGAGATAACCAGGGTCAGGCAAAGTAGTCCTCGCATAGGCGACCTACCTCAAGACCAATGGCCCAGGTTTATCAGAGATGCCCCTGCATTCGCAACGGGTTACCAATATATAGAGGGAGACTGGTCATGTACTAACATAAGGACGAGCTGCACCACGAACAGCCTCAGCAAAATCTTGCGCAACTATAAGATCGCCATCCCCATTCGTCTTCCTATGGAGTTCAATTGACCACATACACCACCTCGCGAAATTGTTTCATTCTCCGAAGTAGTTCTCAAATGTGGGGTCAACCTTCCACTTCATCCTTATATAAAATCCATCGTCGACTATTACAGAGTCGTTTCTTTTTAACTAACTCTAAACACTTATAGATACATGGTAGGTCTGTATATACTATACCATAAATTAGGCTTAGAAACCCCCACACATGAAGAGTTCGCTTAGTTTTACCAAGTGAAATCAAACCCGTCAGATTTCGGCTTCTTTTATGCGAGCAAGTGGTCGAAATAGGCAATAAAAATTATCTACGGGGTTCGCAATAACATGGGAAAATAGAAAAATCCATTTTTCCACTTTGACTATACAGATAACGGCTTCTTTCAGAATCCTGGTGGGTAGCTTTTCAATTTATCGCCTTTTCTGTATAATTATATTTATTCTAATTGCACTCGTATGTCATCGCAGACAACAGGGAATGACCCGGACTTTTTAGAGATCAGCTCGCAAGGGTGTACAGAATCAACGACCTTCCAATTGAGGAATTCGATTGGAAAAAGCTTGGGACTTCCAAGAACTTGATCACTTACAGTTTGCTTCCAAAGGGAGCCACGTTCCCTGATCCCGCCGTCCGTTCGACCAGACCCCCGAGCTCGAAGAAAAAGAAGCCGAGAAAGCAGATGGAAAAGAGTGCCTCGTTTTCTAAACCTAAGAAACGAAAAGCACCTGCCATCCCCACAACTTTGGAACCATCATCGCCAGAAACAGCATCACCACCAGCTTCTCAACAACAAGAAGGTAATTATATATATATATACATATTTTCATCATCATCGTATTATGTCACCTCGCTTGCTGACACATCTATACAGAGATGGTTATTGGTAGCAGACTGCGAGCACCACCTTCCACTCTGGGGTCCATGGTAAAGTCCAAGATGCCAGAGAGCACACCTCCATCGTCATTGAAAGGGAAAGAGAAGGTCGACACTTCCAAAAAATGAAAAGTCACCTTCGAGGATATTCCGACAAGTTCGCCTCCTCCACAGCCTTAAACTATGAGCCATCTCGAACCATCCAAGGAGACTGCCACCTTTACAGAACCAAACCAGGTTGATAAGGGCGACGAGCTCTTCGTACTCCTTAATCAATTACTGAAAAAGGCTAGTATGAGCGCAGCTTTTATTGATCACTTCACTTCCGAAGAGGGCTGGGAGAGGAAGAAGCGACGATCTGCCAAGGTTACCTTCGGTTCTGCAATGAGGATGTTGACAAATGTAAGTACTTTTTTTTTAATGCATTGTATTGATGTGTTATATTTTCAGACTGCTGCAGCTATTGTCCTAATGCATGACCCAGTCCTCGAGTGTTTGGAAAAGTCCGAAAAAGTCGACGAGATAACTCAAGCATTCGAGAACTCGAAGAAAGCTCGCGAAGAGGAGAAAAAAGCTTTCGATTTAGAGAGGCAGCAACTGCTCGAAGGTCTGGCCAAAGAGAGGTTCGAAAATGAGAAGTTCGAGGAAAAAAATAAAGATCTTGAAAAGACTATCTCCGAGCATTCGGATCATATGAAGGAGGCAACAACAGAGGCGGTTCATAAGGCTGTTGAAGAGTTCAAGGCTACTGAAGTTAAGGAGCTCGAAGACAAAGCCAGTAACATCGCCTCGTCGACCATCATATACAACATCTTCTGCGAGCATCCGGACTTTGACTTTTCCATCCTCGGCAAAGACGTGGTCGAGCTTGTCCATAGTTGGAGGGAAGAAGAGGCTACCAAGACTAGAGACGGTGGGATGAGCACGTCTGCACAATAATAATATTATTATTTTTTATTTTTTACTTCAGAACAATACGGACTTGGTCCCCTCTTATTTGTATTTCTTTACTTGCATATAGGTGCGAGCTTTTATCAATGAATGAATGCTTTCCTTATTAGACATTTATTCCTGCAAAACAGTCAACACACTAAGTCATAATATAGAAAATAATTAATTTAACTAAGTAGTCAATCACCAAGTGATTGATCGGTACGCTATTGCGATTTGAATCCAACACACTTAAAATAGTTGTGTTAGGATAGGTTAGGTCACTTAAGAAAACAACAAGTATGAGTGATGCAAACTCAATACTATTTTTCAAAAGTTCTATGGCAAAATGTAAATATAGCAATATATCACATCGAACAATGAATGTTTTGCTTAGTTACTTTGTTGTTCGAAGAGGGAAATTGCGTAATACGACATGCTACGGCATGAAGTGAGGAGAAAATCCTAAGATTTTTAAGAAATTTTAGATATTTCGACGTTTTGCATAGTCTCTTAGGAAATAAGTAGGAGATAATATTTTGATCCCACTGCCCTCCGAGTCTTATGGTATTCGAAGACTGCCATAAAACTATAAAAAGTACCAAATCAAATGATCGATGAGGAGACATCCTTATTGATGATGACAAATGACGACCAACGAATGAAGATTACGAATGACGATTAACGAATGACGATCAACGAATGACGATTAACGAATGACGATCAACGAATGACGATTACGAATGACGATTAACGAATGACAACCAACGAATGACGAATAAGTATATCTTTATTGATGAATGACAAAAACATGAAGATATACATGAAAATTTACTAATAATATCGATGAAGTTGTTCTGCATTCCAGGCATGCTCGATCTTTTGTCCACCAGTGCGAGCTAACTTATATGTCCCAGGTCGAATAATGGCATCAATAACATGCGGTCCTTCCCAAGAGGGTCCAAATACTCCAGCACCATGCTCTTTATTATTAGGTAGGACTTGCCGAAGAACAAGGTCACAACTTCAAACCCTCTTTATCTGATTTTAGAGTTATAATATCGAGCAGTGTGCTGTTGATATGATGCGATTCGAAGCTGAGACTGCTCGCGCCTTTCTTCTAAAAGATCGAGCTCAATCCTCATTAGTGTTTTGTTGCGATCTTGCTCATAGGTTGATCATCGTAGAGAGCTCGCACCAATTTTAACTAGAATCATTGCTTCATATCCGTAAACTAAAGAGAATGGACTCTCTCTGGTAGTTGTTCGTTGAGTGGTGCGATAAGCCCATAACACTTCAGGGAGTACCTCTGGCCAAGCTCCTTTATGCTCTTCCAACTTTGTCTTTATATTGTATTTAAGTATTTTATTTATCGCTTTGACCTGTCCATTGGCTTGTGGATGAACAACAGCGGAAAAATTCTTCTTGATGCCTAAGTTATTACAGAAGTTACGGAACTCGTCACAGTCAAATTATTTCCCATTATTGGAAATTATGGTATGTGGTATTCCATAATGGCAGATTATAGATTTGTAAACAAAATTTATCATCTTTTTTGCAGAAATGGTACTCAAAGCTTCAGCTTCTGTCACTTAGTGAAATAATCGACTGCGACCACTGCATACTTCAACCCACCTCGTGCCAATGGAAGTGTTCCGATAATATCAATTCCCCATACTGCAAATGGCCATGGACTGGCTATTGGAGTAAGAGGAACGGATGGCATTCTTGGAACAGTTGCAAATTGTTGGCATTTGTTACACCTCCTAGTAAATTCCATCATATCCTTCTTCATGGTCGGCCAAAAATACCCTTGTCTTAGAATCTTATTCGCAAGTGCTTGTCCCCCGGAACAATTTCCGCATATTTCTTCATGAATCTCTCTCATAATGTAGTCTGCTTTTTCTTCATCGACACATAACAATAGCGGCGCACTAAAACTCCTTCGATAAAGCTTCTCGTCATAGATAACATAGCGAGCTGCTTTCATTCTAAGTCGCTTTACGTTATCTTTGTTTTCAGGGAGATCGCCATTTTGTATATACTTCATTATAAGATCTACCCACGATGACCTTTTATCAACCGTCACAGCTATTTGAGGCTCTGCTTCGATACTAGGTTTTGTAAGAAACTCGACAGGGACTACCTTTAGTAATTTGGCATCTTTTGTTGAGGCGAGTTTAGCTAGGGCATCTGCCCGAGTATTCTTAATGCGAGGAAGAAGCTGAATATTATAGGCAGTGAATGTCGAGAACAATCTTTGTACCTCTTGTAAATAAGCCATCATTCTCTTTCCTCTTGCTTGATATTCACCATTTACTTGACAAACGACTAGTTGGGAATCACTGTATACCTCAATTACTTCGACCTTCATTTCTTGTGCGAGCTTTAGCCCGGCTATCAGTGCTTCATATTCTGCCTCATTATTTGATGCTGGAAATTTGAAGTGAAGTGCACAATGAATATTATGCCTTTTAGGACTGATTAGTACTAAGCCCACACCAGCTCTATTTTCATTCGACGATCCATCGACATAAAGCTTCCACAATCTGGATAAATCTGTAGCAGACTTTTCGATTACTTCTGTGGGAAGATCAACATCATATGTGAATTCTGCAATGAAGTCTGCGAGGGCTTGCCCTTTGATCGTCGTGCGAGGTTGAAAATTGATGTCGAACTGACTCAACTCAACTGCCCACTTAAGTAGTCGCCCAGAAGCCTCGGGTTTTTACAGAACCTACTTTAATGGAAAGTTTGTGAAAACTTTGCTGGTGTGTGCATGAAAATAAGGTCGAAGTTTCCTGGATGCGACAATGAGTGCTAATGCTAATTTCTCCATCTCTGGATATCTCGTTTCGGCATCGAGTAATCTTTTACTTACGTAGTACACTGGTTGCTGTATCTTTTCATATTCCCGAATTAACGCAGCGCTTGTCACATATTTAGAAACAGTGAGGTATAAATATAATTCTTCCCCCGAATTTTGCTTCGACAGGAGGGGAGAAGAACCCAAGTGTATTTTTAATTCTTGGAACACCTGCTCGCATTCTTCTGTCTACTCGAATGTCTTCAAACCTTTCAATACTTCAAAGAATGGTTGGTACTTATCCGTCGACTTGGATACAAATCGACTCAATGCGCCACTCTTCCTGCCAAGCTCTGCATATCTTTGGGTTTGCGAGGAGATTGCATATCAATCAGCACTTGTATCTTCTGTGGGTTAGCTTCAATGCCTCGCTGATTGACCATAAAACCTAGAAACTTTCTAGATCCTATTCCGAATGCACACTTTTGAGGATTCAGCTTCATTTGATATTTTCAGAGAATTTTGAACATCTCATCAAGATGTTTGATGTGATCTTCGGCTTTCTTCGACTTCACCAGCATGTCATCAACATATAACTCCATTATCTTGTCAATTTATTTTACAAACATCATATTGACAAGACGCTGGTAGGTTGCTCCTGCATTGATGAGTCCGAAGGGTATCTTTTTGTAACAGTATAATCCCCGATCAGTGATGAACGAAGTGTGCTCCTCATCTAGTTCGTACATGGGGATTTGATTGTATCCAGAATATGCATCCATGAAACTTAAGAGTTCATGCCCTGACGTCGCTTCTACAAGCTGGTCGATTCTTGGAAGGGGAAAGCTGTCCTTCGGGCATACTTTATTGAGATCTGTGAAATCGATGCATATTCTCCACTTCCCGTTAGGTTTCTTTACTAAAACCGGGTTTGTAAGTCAGTTCAGATAAAAAGATTCCCTGATAAATCCAATTTCGAGTAACTTTTCTACCTCTTCTTTCAGCGCGATGTAGCATTCTGGATTCATAACTCTTCTTTTCTGTCATACAGGCTTCTTTGTTATATCTATGTTAAGACAGTGACATATGATATTCGGATCGATCCCAACTATGTCCGAATGTTGCCATGCGAAGACATCCAAATTAGATGTCAAAAAAGCGACCAATGAAGCTCGCATAGGTTCTTGAAGCCTCACTCTAATTTTTAAAATCTTGGAGGACCTGTCAAATAGCAAATCCACCAAGTCTACAATGGGTCCCGTTTTGACCTCTCCATCGATTTCTCGAGGGTCGAGATCTTCGCTTATCGTTTTGATTGACGTTTCCCCTGACGCTTCGACTGACGTTTCGACTGATGCTTCGACTGACACTTCGACTGACGTTTCGCCTGACGCTTCTCTTTGGACCATCATCGTGCGAGGTGTCACATCCTTTGCTACGAGCTTTAAGGAGTTGTTATTACAAGTCCTTGCATTATATTGGTTGCCACGCACCTCCTCTACTCCTTGTTGAGTCGGGAATTTTATAGCGAGATGATAGATCGATGTTACTGCTCGAAGTTCCCTCAGTGTTGGTCTTTCCAGTACAGCATTAAATGCAGAGAAGTAATCTACAACCCAAAACTGGGTCATTACCGTTGAAACCCTAGGGTAGGTTCCAACGTTGACCATTAACTCGATCACGCCCATAGGCATTATGCTGTTACCAGTGAATCCATAGAGTGGAGTGACGGCAGGCTTTTGGTCGCTTTCATTCAACCTCATCTTTTTAAAGGCGCTGTAATACAGAATGTCAACAGCACTTCCGTTATCGACCAATACTCGCCATAATTGCATCTTCCATAATTGATCTTTATGACCAACGCATCATTATGTGGATAATGGTCTTCCTTCGTGTCTTGTTCTGTGGAGGTAATATCCATATCCGGTACTCGCTGAAGCTTTCGTGGTCACTGTTCGAGGTGCATGACGTTGGTCAATGGCTGTTGTTGAGCTTCTCACGCATATCTATCCTGTGCTCTCTTGGAATCTCCCCCAGTGTGCGGTCCTCTGAAAATAGTTTGCATCTCGTGCTGAATTTCTGGAGGTCGTTGGCAGTTTTCTTCTCGCCTTTCATTATTCTTTTTAGAGTACTGCCACAGCCGGTCTTCTTTAATCAATCTTTCGATCTCACATTTCAGGGCAAAGCAGTTATTGTATCGTGTCCAATGTCATTATGATATCGACAAAACTTTTTCGGGTCGCGCCTCGCTCTATCTTTTTTCATTGGTTCCGGTTGACGATTCCACTCCTGTTGATTTGTGACTGCATATATATGATCTATGGGTGTGTTCAATTCAGTATAATTATTGAACCTCATGGGAGCTCTTGGAATCTCCTGCTTTTTCTGTTTGGGCTGCTTCTCAGTCGATTGTTCACTACTCCTTTTGTTCGACTTCTTATTATTGTTGTTGTTTTTTGTTGTCGCATCTTTGGCAGCATCCTTTCCTCCTCCCTTTGTCGTCTTAAGGTTTTTGCGTGAAGATTCCACCCTTAAATGTCGACCAACTCTTTGATAGAAATCTTCAAGGATTCTGCATTCTCGCTCAAGTAAATCTTCCCAGAGTTTNGATTGTTCACTACTCCTTTTGTTCGACTTCTTATTATTGTTGTTGTTTTTTGTTGTCGCATCTTTGGCAGCATCCTTTCCTCCTCCCTTTGTCGTCTTAAGGTTTTTGCGTGAAGATTCCACCCTTAAATGTCGACCAACTCTTTGATAGAAATCTTCAAGGATTCTGCATTCTCGCTCAAGTAAATCTTCCCAGAGTTTAGTTTCTGGTCGCACCCCAGCCATCATTAGAGTTAAAACTCCTCCTTCAGGTGGGTTGTTGACCTTTGCTAATTCTGAGATAAAGTGATTTAGATAAGATCGTAGAGTTTCCTCTGGACCTTGCCGAATAGCAGACAAACTGACCAGTGGAACAGTGAAATTCTTCGCAGTCTGAAATTGCCTCAAGAATGTAGTCTGAAGTTGTTGCCAGGACGAGATTGAGTTGGACTTGAGTCATCGGAACCACTTCTTTGCTACTTCCGTGAGAGTTACAGCAAAACACCTACAATGTGCGAGATCATCAACACGATGAAGTTCCATCAAGTCGCTGAAGTGATCCATATGGTCCTGCGGATTAGTTTTCCCATCAAAAGTATTTATAGTGGGAAGTTTAAATCTGGTAGGTAAGGCGGCAGCTCGAACCTCCTCGCTGAATGGCGATTGACGATACCTACCAGTGAGCTCATCGTCCCAACCAGCAAGTGCATCTAAAGCAATCCTCAGATTATGAACATCAGCATCCAGAGGGAGAACATTCTCTCTTACTAGTGGTAGGAGTGGCCTTTGATCGTTGTCACCATATAAGGCAGGTTGGTTTGGTAGGGTGTGCTACGACCTTAGGGACTCTGATGAAACAGTGCGACGAGATTGGCTTTGGTCGTTATGATGCGATGTGGATTGCTCCTGACTATGTCGCTGATCCAGATGTTGTCTCAGGTCTGTATGATTTTGTCGAGATTCCCTATTGATACTTTCAAAGACACTCCTCGATTGACGTTTTTGCTCGTGTTCCAGATAATTACGATTGATGGTTGCTCTCCGGGAAGGTTGTCCACGATCACGATCAGTGCTCGAACTTTTAGAACCAAATACTAGAGGCAAGTCTGCGACCTTACCTTTTCCCTTAGAGATGAAATCTCCTCGACGCTCCTGCCGGGCTTTAGGTTGGTCGCGGTTCCTTGTCTCATGAATTTGAAATCCTCTCTCAGGTTGTTGAGCAGGTTGTTCTCTGGGACGTTCGTGCTATAGTGGAGTTAGCATCTGTCCCTCAGCAAGTCGTCATAGAGAGTCATTAATCTGACTTGTAATTTGATGAAGGTTCACCAGTACTTCCTTCATGTGATCCTGTCTCTAGACAATATTTTCCGGTGCGGTCACAGCAGGCTGATCCTGAGCGGGATCTGCCTGTGCAGCAGCAGTACTTTGAGGATGATTTTGGCTAGTTCCGGTGTTTCTGGTAGTATTTTTGGTGTTTGCCATTATTGAAAGAAACAGAATGGACAAAATTTTCTGCCGGAATAGCCTTTCTTCTAGCGCCAATTGTTGACGGAGGTTTTGCCAACAATAAATTTAAAAAAATTGCAAGATGTGGCTTATGTGTGAAAATAGTTAATTAATTAAAGCAAACAAAGAGACGAGAATTTTATAGTGGTTCAGCCCCAAAAAAGATGAGCCTACGTCCACTGTTTTTCACTATTTTCTGGAGAATTACAAGAATTTAAAATTACAACTTGTTGTCCGGAAAGAAGAAGCAAGAGATGAGCCTACGTCCACTGTTTTTCACTATTTTCTGGAGAATTACAAGAATTTAAAATTACAACTTGTTGTCCGGAAAGAAGAAGCAAGAGATGAGCCTACGTCCACTGTTTTTCACTATTTTCTGGAGAATTACAAGAATTTAAAATTACAACTTGTTGTCCGGAAAGAAGAAGCAAGAGATGAGCCTACGTCCACTGTTTTTCACTATTTTCTGGAGAATTACAAGAATTTAAAATTACAACTTGTTGTCCGGAAAGAAGAAGCAAGAGATGAGCCTACGTCCACTGTTTTTCACTATTTTCTGGAGAATTACAAGAATTTAAAATTACAACTTGTTGTCCGGAAAGAAGAAGCAAGAGATGAGCCTACGTCCACTGTTTTTCACTATTTTCTGGAGAATTACAAGAATTTAAAATTACAACTTGTTGTCCGGAAAGAAGAAGCAAGAGATGAGCCTACGTCCACTGTTTTTCACTATTTTCTGGAGAATTACAAGAATTTAAAATTACAACTTGTTGTCCGGAAAGAAGAAGCAAGAGATGAGCCTACGTCCACTGTTTTTCACTATTTTCTGGAGAATTACAAGAATTTAAAATTACAACTTGTTGTCCGGAAAGAAGAAGCAAGAGATGAGCCTACGTCCACTGTTTTTCACTATTTTCTGGAGAATTACAAGAATTTAAAATTACAACTTGTTGTCCGGAAAGAAGAAGCAAGAGATGAGCCTACGTCCACTGTTTTTCACTATTTTCTGGAGAATTACAAGAATTTAAAATTACAACTTGTTGTCCGGAAAGAAGAAGCAAGAGATGAGCCTACGTCCACTGTTTTTCACTATTTTCTGGAGAATTACAAGAATTTAAAATTACAACTTGTTGTCCGGAAAGAAGAAGCAAGAGATGAGCCTACGTCCACTGTTTTTCACTATTTTCTGGAGAATTACAAGAATTTAAAATTACAACTTGTTGTCCGGAAAGAAGAAGCAAGAGATGAGCCTACGTCCACTGTTTTTCACTATTTTCTGGAGAATTACAAGAATTTAAAATTACAACTTGTTGTCCGGAAAGAAGAAGCAAGAGATGAGCCTACGTCCACTGTTTTTCACTATTTTCTGGAGAATTACAAGAATTTAAAATTACAACTTGTTGTCCGGAAAGAAGAAGCAAGAGATGAGCCTACGTCCACTGTTTTTCACTATTTTCTGGAGAATTACAAGAATTTAAAATTACAACTTGTTGTCCGGAAAGAAGAAGCAAGAGATGAGCCTACGTCCACTGTTTTTCACTATTTTCTGGAGAATTACAAGAATTTAAAATTACAACTTGTTGTCCGGAAAGAAGAAGCAAGAGATGAGCCTACGTCCACTGTTTTTCACTATTTTCTGGAGAATTACAAGAATTTAAAATTACAACTTGTTGTCCGGAAAGAAGAAGCAAGAGATGAGCCTACGTCCACTGTTTTTCACTATTTTCTGGAGAATTACAAGAATTTAAAATTACAACTTGTTGTCCGGAAAGAAGAAGCAAGAGATGAGCCTACGTCCACTGTTTTTCACTATTTTCTGGAGAATTACAAGAATTTAAAATTACAACTTGTTGTCCGGAAAGAAGAAGCAAGAGATGAGCCTACGTCCACTGTTTTTCACTATTTTCTGGAGAATTACAAGAATTTAAAATTACAACTTGTTGTCCGGAAAGAAGAAGCAAGAGATGAGCCTACGTCCACTGTTTTTCACTATTTTCTGGAGAATTACAAGAATTTAAAATTACAACTTGTTGTCCGGAAAGAAGAAGCAAGAGATGAGCCTACGTCCACTGTTTTTCACTATTTTCTGGAGAATTACAAGAATTTAAAATTACAACTTGTTGTCCGGAAAGAAGAAGCAAGAGATGAGCCTACGTCCACTGTTTTTCACTATTTTCTGGAGAATTACAAGAATTTAAAATTACAACTTGTTGTCCGGAAAGAAGAAGCAAGAGATGAGCCTACGTCCACTGTTTTTCACTATTTTCTGGAGAATTACAAGAATTTAAAATTACAACTTGTTGTCCGGAAAGAAGAAGCAAGAGATGAGCCTACGTCCACTGTTTTTCACTATTTTCTGGAGAATTACAAGAATTTAAAATTACAACTTGTTGTCCGGAAAGAAGAAGCAAGAGATGAGCCTACGTCCACTGTTTTTCACTATTTTCTGGAGAATTACAAGAATTTAAAATTACAACTTGTTGTCCGGAAAGAAGAAGCAAGAGATGAGCCTACGTCCACTGTTTTTCACTATTTTCTGGAGAATTACAAGAATTTAAAATTACAACTTGTTGTCCGGAAAGAAGAAGCAAGAGATGAGCCTACGTCCACTGTTTTTCACTATTTTCTGGAGAATTACAAGAATTTAAAATTACAACTTGTTGTCCGGAAAGAAGAAGCAAGAGATGAGCCTACGTCCACTGTTTTTCACTATTTTCTGGAGAATTACAAGAATTTAAAATTACAACTTGTTGTCCGGAAAGAAGAAGCAAGAGATGAGCCTACGTCCACTGTTTTTCACTATTTTCTGGAGAATTACAAGAATTTAAAATTACAACTTGTTGTCCGGAAAGAAGAAGCAAGAGATGAGCCTACGTCCACTGTTTTTCACTATTTTCTGGAGAATTACAAGAATTTAAAATTACAACTTGTTGTCCGGAAAGAAGAAGCAAGAGATGAGCCTACGTCCACTGTTTTTCACTATTTTCTGGAGAATTACAAGAATTTAAAATTACAACTTGTTGTCCGGAAAGAAGAAGCAAGAGATGAGCCTACGTCCACTGTTTTTCACTATTTTCTGGAGAATTACAAGAATTTAAAATTACAACTTGTTGTCCGGAAAGAAGAAGCAAGAGATGAGCCTACGTCCACTGTTTTTCACTATTTTCTGGAGAATTACAAGAATTTAAAATTACAACTTGTTGTCCGGAAAGAAGAAGCAAGAGATGAGCCTACGTCCACTGTTTTTCACTATTTTCTGGAGAATTACAAGAATTTAAAATTACAACTTGTTGTCCGGAAAGAAGAAGCAAGAGATGAGCCTACGTCCACTGTTTTTCACTATTTTCTGGAGAATTACAAGAATTTAAAATTACAACTTGTTGTCCGGAAAGAAGAAGCAAGAGATGAGCCTACGTCCACTGTTTTTCACTATTTTCTGGAGAATTACAAGAATTTAAAATTACAACTTGTTGTCCGGAAAGAAGAAGCAAGAGATGAGCCTACGTCCACTGTTTTTCACTATTTTCTGGAGAATTACAAGAATTTAAAATTACAACTTGTTGTCCGGAAAGAAGAAGCAAGAGATGAGCCTACGTCCACTGTTTTTCACTATTTTCTGGAGAATTACAAGAATTTAAAATTACAACTTGTTGTCCGGAAAGAAGAAGCAAGAGATGAGCCTACGTCCACTGTTTTTCACTATTTTCTGGAGAATTACAAGAATTTAAAATTACAACTTGTTGTCCGGAAAGAAGAAGCAAGAGATGAGCCTACGTCCACTGTTTTTCACTATTTTCTGGAGAATTACAAGAATTTAAAATTACAACTTGTTGTCCGGAAAGAAGAAGCAAGAGATGAGCCTACGTCCACTGTTTTTCACTATTTTCTGGAGAATTACAAGAATTTAAAATTACAACTTGTTGTCCGGAAAGAAGAAGCAAGAGATGAGCCTACGTCCACTGTTTTTCACTATTTTCTGGAGAATTACAAGAATTTAAAATTACAACTTGTTGTCCGGAAAGAAGAAGCAAGAGATGAGCCTACGTCCACTGTTTTTCACTATTTTCTGGAGAATTACAAGAATTTAAAATTACAACTTGTTGTCCGGAAAGAAGAAGCAAGAGATGAGCCTACGTCCACTGTTTTTCACTATTTTCTGGAGAATTACAAGAATTTAAAATTACAACTTGTTGTCCGGAAAGAAGAAGCAAGAGATGAGCCTACGTCCACTGTTTTTCACTATTTTCTGGAGAATTACAAGAATTTAAAATTACAACTTGTTGTCCGGAAAGAAGAAGCAAGAGATGAGCCTACGTCCACTGTTTTTCACTATTTTCTGGAGAATTACAAGAATTTAAAATTACAACTTGTTGTCCGGAAAGAAGAAGCAAGAGATGAGCCTACGTCCACTGTTTTTCACTATTTTCTGGAGAATTACAAGAATTTAAAATTACAACTTGTTGTCCGGAAAGAAGAAGCAAGAGATGAGCCTACGTCCACTGTTTTTCACTATTTTCTGGAGAATTACAAGAATTTAAAATTACAACTTGTTGTCCGGAAAGAAGAAGCAAGAGATGAGCCTACGTCCACTGTTTTTCACTATTTTCTGGAGAATTACAAGAATTTAAAATTACAACTTGTTGTCCGGAAAGAAGAAGCAAGAGATGAGCCTACGTCCACTGTTTTTCACTATTTTCTGGAGAATTACAAGAATTTAAAATTACAACTTGTTGTCCGGAAAGAAGAAGCAAGAGATGAGCCTACGTCCACTGTTTTTCACTATTTTCTGGAGAATTACAAGAATTTAAAATTACAACTTGTTGTCCGGAAAGAAGAAGCAAGAGATGAGCCTACGTCCACTGTTTTTCACTATTTTCTGGAGAATTACAAGAATTTAAAATTACAACTTGTTGTCCGGAAAGAAGAAGCAAGAGATGAGCCTACGTCCACTGTTTTTCACTATTTTCTGGAGAATTACAAGAATTTAAAATTACAACTTGTTGTCCGGAAAGAAGAAGCAAGAGATGAGCCTACGTCCACTGTTTTTCACTATTTTCTGGAGAATTACAAGAATTTAAAATTACAACTTGTTGTCCGGAAAGAAGAAGCAAGAGATGAGCCTACGTCCACTGTTTTTCACTATTTTCTGGAGAATTACAAGAATTTAAAATTACAACTTGTTGTCCGGAAAGAAGAAGCAAGAGATGAGCCTACGTCCACTGTTTTTCACTATTTTCTGGAGAATTACAAGAATTTAAAATTACAACTTGTTGTCCGGAAAGAAGAAGCAAGAGATGAGCCTACGTCCACTGTTTTTCACTATTTTCTGGAGAATTACAAGAATTTAAAATTACAACTTGTTGTCCGGAAAGAAGAAGCAAGAGTTTAAAAGGTTTTTCCAAAAATTCCCCCAGAAGAGTCCTCCCCCATCGAAACATTGAACTCCCTTTTTATAGGTGAGGATAGCTCAATGTTTCCCAATTGTGAGAATGGGTAACTGTATAATCGGGCAATACAATTTGAGTAACAATATAACTGAGTAATCACTTAAATGAGATGACTGATTGATCTTTAAAGAGAAACTTTTGTTTTTTTTTCTTCGTAGGTTACCCATTTTGACGAAGCTTAGTCTAGTTTCCTTTTCATTCTGGTCGCACTTAATTCTTTCGAAAGAGGTCGGACTAGCTTATGTGGTGGAGGTCACACGTAACTCTTTCGGAAGAGGTCGCACTANTATTTAATTATTATTAATTTTTTAACAATAGAAAATATATGTAGTTTATGTTGTCAACTTTTTTAAATAAAAATTCAAATAAAAAGTTTAAATTTAACAGATTAAAAAAAGTTATTAAAAAAAATCAAATAATAGGAAAAAAAAAATGGGCCGACCCGGCCCGTCTCGGTTTTGGCCCGTCTCGGGCCCGGCCTGGTTTTGGCCCGCCAAAAAGCCCGACGGGCCAACGGGCCTGGACCGCGCCATATTTTATTTTGACGGGGCCGAGCCGGCCCGGGCCGGTCACCCCCTAAAGCCCGTGATGGGCGGGTCGGGCCGACCCGACCCACCCATTTTGCCAGCTCTAGTATTGACCAACATACAGGATTTTAGACTGCACAACATTTTCCATATCTTTCGCATATTATATCTTACGAAATATATATATTAAGAATATCAACAACTCGTTAAAAATGTCATACAGTTTTGTATGAATGTTTATATAATATAATAGTCAAATACATAATTGGTGAAGACCAATGGTGATACCTAATGGACCACAAACATAGATGATCATGTATTAAACCAGTCGTTAGCTCAAGGCCAATAAGCAATAGTTTAAGAAATTTAGCTGTAAACTAGACTTGAAGCAACAAGCTAGCTGGATCTTGCTGGCACATGATTGTAGTCTAAGGGCCATTCATTCCTCTAAACAATTTTATATTTATTTGCTAAATTACGGCAGAAACTTTGGGCCTTGATTCTTGGAAAGGAGTCTTAAAACTTGTGTTCAACTTCTATTGTAGTGTCTTTGCATTGAGTTTTGACCAGTCCATTACCTATCTGCATCTCTAATGGCAGCTTTGTCCCTCTATAGATCATCTCCAAAAATGTTTTTCTCTATAATTATCAGGGGTAAGATCGTCACACCAGTCCATTTTTGGGTACGTTGCTCAAAGCCGGTTTATATGACATTTTGTAACTGTAGCTATTAAAAGTTAAGCTACTCCTTCCTCGAGCTTAGTAACTGCTGAAGCAAATATAGGAATTCATTTTTGGTTTCCCTTTTAAGACTTCTATAGCTGGAATGAATTACAAAGAATAGGGGAAAGTCAAAGTTAGACCTATTTGAATGTTTTCTATTTAGGGTATCTTCAACTTGAAGATCACTCGCCTAGATTTATGCCCATTTACATTTGGGCAAAACCAATTCGAAAATCATTTTTTTTT
>JXTB01000156.1:63492-105283 GCA_002914805.1 Parasponia andersonii | reverse complement strand
TTATTAGGATAATAAATTTTCACAAGATCGAAATTCTAAATAATAGATCTCTTATAACTTACGCCAACTCACAATGTCAAAATTCTAAGGATCTTTAATTTCTAATGTTTCTTATGCTCATTATGAATGAAATTAATGTTACTAGTTATCAAGACACTCTCTAATTATTAGATATCAATTTTTTTATGCCAAAAATTTTAATTTCAATTGGAAGTGATAGTGATCACAAGTGAGTTATCATTCTTTGTTTTCCTTGCACTGATATTTTATTGTTAACTAAAGTAACAGATGAGTTTTTATTCTTTCTTTTTTCGGCAAATTATAGTTTGCTAAAGATCAAAAAATATTTACAAAATGAAGAACCACATTTTACTCATCACGACATTAATTCGTACCGGAAAAGCTGTTACAAATTCTAATTTTATTTCAGTTTTGTGTATATATATGTATATATATTTTAAGTTTGTATTCATGGGAAAGATGCTTCTTGTTTTTCTGCTCTTATAATTATTATTATTATTATTATTTTGTTCTTGCGACAGGCAAGGGAGAAAATCATTCTAAAGATAAACAGAACAATCGAGATGTACAGACAGGAGGGGTCACTGGAAGTGGGCAATGGGGTCTTAGCAAGATTATTAGAGGAAGAAAGCTTACCGGATGAAGCAGTAGCCGATTTCATTATCAACCTTCTCTTTGCTGGCAATGAAACCACTGCCAAAACTATGCTTTTTGCTGTCTATTTCCTCACTCACTGTCCTAGAGCTTTGAAGCAATTACTGGTACTTCCACCACGTATATAGTATATGCTTTTTATTATATGATATCTAGTGTAAAATACTCTTTAAAAATTTCACTAACGTATTTATAAAAAAGTACTGGAAGTCTTTACAAGCAATTCTCCGATATTTTTATTTATATCCATTTAATAAGAGATATTAAATTTGACAATTGATGATAAACAGGATGAACAAGACAGTTTAAGAAGTTGCTGTGGTGAAGAAGAAATTCTTACATGGCAGGACTACAAGGCAATGCCTTTTACTCAATGTGTAAGCCTATGTTACCACTGAATCGCTTTTTCTTACAAAATTAAATTCCATCAATAGTAGATTGCGCACTTTATTTATTTTTTATTAATTTAAAGTAAAGCCGCTTGTCTTAGTGAATTTAACTTTTCTTTTCTTAAACAACATTAATTAGCATGTGATTGCAGGTTGTGACCTGATAACTTCTTATAAAATCATAATTTTGCATATATGTCCAGGTTATCGATGAGACTCTTAGACTAGGAGGCATCGCAATTTGGTTAATGAGGGAAACAACAGAAGATGTCAAGTACCAAGGTACATACATTTTTCTTTTCGCTAGTCGAAAACATAGTTCAACATCGATCACCACTAGTGTCGAGTACCATTGGCTTGTTGTTTAATCTTAAGTCGATTTCGAACAGGATAATATTACTTACCCTTTTAATAATATAATAGTAATAATAATAATAATAATAATTATTATTATTATTATTTTATAATTTGTTCTTTGCTGATCTTGAGAGTAGATTATGTTATCCCCAAGGGATGCTTTGTGGTCCCATTTCTTTCGGCAGTACATTTGGATGAAAATGTGTTCAGTGGAGCTCTCTCTTTTAATCCATGGAGATGGATGGACCCTGAAAATGAGGTTCGTTTTTCCAGCCACTTTTAATTATTATTATTATTATTATAAAACTGTAAACTACCAAAAAAAAAGCACATAGTCCAACATAGGCTGAATTTTTACATGTGAGTGTATATGTAATGATATAGACGTGCTGTATTGTATTTGTGTTCAGGAAAAGAGGAATTGGAGAAATAGTCCATTTTATGCACCATTTGGAGGAGGGGCTAGATTCTGTCCGGGAGCCGAGTTAGCTCGCCTCCAAATCGCTCTGTTTCTCCGTTACTTTGTTACTACATATATGTAATTTTATGTTCGTCGGCCTTAAATTCCATCGAGTTTACCCAATATAAATATATATTTTTTATTAACTCTATAACACTTGCTATTAAATAATAAAACCTCATTAATAAGATCGAAATATGATTTACTCAACTGAATGATTGTTTCTTTTTTAATTGAAATTTTTATTTTTAATCTTTTGGACCCAGATGGACCCAAACCAGAGAAGATAGGATGTCCTTCTTTCCCTCAGCTCGATTAGTGAATGGCTTACAAATCCGCTTAACAAGAAGGCATATGCAGCATGAAGGATGAAGCGAAATTAAGGAAAATTATGGCCTTTCTCTGTGATGTACAAAATCTTCAATTTTTCGTGTTTCTTTTTTTACTTTTTTTTTTTGGTTGAAAAACCAAAAGAGTTCAGAAATGTTGTAAAAAGCTTTTACTCCCAACTTATGTTGCGTCTTATGTCGTGGGAGGCATTTTTGTTTTGCTTGCGTGCGCTTTATTATTAGAGCATTCTGCTTCTTAAAATAAATTAATTTTCACGTGCCAGATATGGTATTTTCATTTCAAAAACAAAACGAAAGGTGATATTTGACCCATTAATGTAAATACTTTTGGTCCCAAATACTTCACTTACTTGGTTCCTAGGTTTTGTTGCTTGTGTTGATAGCACGATCCTACCAATATAGACATCAATTGAACACTTGACACGTGGCATAATAAGATCCTAATGAGATCTAACTCTATCAAGGGGCATGTGTTAAAAATATCTACCCTAACATGCATGATAAATAGGGAGTCATCACTGAGCCCTACATTTCCACGAGTAAGACCACTTAGTCATTATGTCTTCCAACCACCTCTGGTATGTAGGTGGCAAATCATCCCACCTTTTTCTCCGAACACTTAATAACCACAATCCCCGAAATGAGCTCAACCTGTTAGCACCTCCCACATCAAGTGAAGACATAACTGGAAAAGTAGTATACTTAGCAATAAAGTGTGTAAAGCTAAACATTACAACACACACACACATTTATATCATGCTATATAGGTTTAAGTTCATTAAAAACGGCCTTTGTAGCCAATTTATTCTTATATATTATGGGAGCTATCCTCATTCTATAAATAGAGGAAGACACTGCGATCACACACACACACGGGATACTATTGGCAAAATCTTTGTTCATATAATGAAAAATTAGTGGGCGCAATTATAATGAAAAATTAGTGGGCGCAATTATTGTTTTGGCTGAATCACTATAAAACTCCGTTGTATTCTTATTATTTTACTCATTTGATTCATATTTATACATATATTTTTACTAAATTTGTTGTTGACAAAATAACCGTTAAAAGTATAGCCTTAGAAGAAGGGCCTTCTCAGATTAAATCCAGTTTATTTGATCTTTGCACATCTACATTCCAAGGAAATATGTCTCAAGAGTTGAGATACCATGAAGTACGATATGTTAACTATGTCCAACAAAAACTCAAATGGAAAGTCATTGTTTAAGACCTAAATAATAACTTACTCTAAAGAACAGCCAATTTGGAGAGTGTCATAGGTGCAATACATGATTCTAGAAATGCAGTAAGTACAAAAATAACAAATTGGTCGGGTCATGCCACCTCTTAAGAGGATTGATACTAATACGAAAATAGAAGTTGATCTCCATAAAAGACTCATTCATAGAATCACACGCTACAAACTCCAAGTACTAACAAGGTGTTGATAAGGGTTTCAATCTTATTAACTCATATTGGGTACAAACTCCAAGTACTAACAAGGTGTTGATAAGGGTTTCAATCTTATTAACTCATATTTTAAAGATAACAAATATTTGATAATGATTTAATCTAAGAATATAATTAAATAGTTCTACCTCAAGTTAATCAAAAATTAAACTTAAACATAGATGCATATTGACCTATATTTCGGGATTCGAACGACCTATATTTTGGGATTCGGACAAAACATGCTGGTACATACAAGCTCAAGTGTTGGTCAGCATATCAACTGCTAGTCATCACTGATTCGAAATCGACATGTAGACAAATGCATACAGATATGCTAAGTGATGTAATCTTGGAATATCAATGCTAATAGAACAGATAATTTTATCCAACATTGATTGGTCATACAATATATATGAATAGTCACCACCATATGATTAATATGTTTCTTTTTGATTGACTTGTTTGGAAGTTTGAACAAGATCAACTCTAAGTTGGCATAGAACAAAATCCAGTGCATAAACATGCCAAACAACTAGAAATATATATAATTACGAACACAAACAATATCTTTTTATAATTAACATGTTTATCAGCTAGAATGAGTTCTAGAGCTTAGAAAACATGCTAATTGGTTCGAGATATTTATTCATGTTCATATGCATATAGATGAATATATTATATGAGTTTATGATTTATTACATATGCGTATATATATATATGTATATATGTATATATATAAAAGTGATTGAAACAAAGAAAAATAATACAAGTCTGGAATATAGAAAAACTCTAAGTTTCCAATAGAATTTTAATGGATAAAAACTATGAAGGGGAAGAATGGTTTTTCCAGATATTTTTGTAGTAAGGTGAGGAAACTAATATCTAAAAACCAAGTTTTTGAATGGTGTCTATCATTGGTTTATTTCTCCTCCTCACCTTGCCTTTGGATCCCTTTATATAGAAAAGGATATTTTACTGCTTCAATCATCTTGCTGTCAAATTTCATTGCTCAATAATAAATTCTGCTACAAAATTTTGGACTTCTCGATCTTATGTTAGGTTTGAATCTATATAATTTTGCTTGTTAGCTTTTGGATTTATATAGTTTTTCTTTTTAACTTTTTTAGATTTCTATATATATCCTACCTATTGGATTTATATATATGGTTTTGGTCTAAAATCAGTACAGATTTTGGATTTTAGTTATGAAATCTAGTATAGATATTGGATTTTAATTCTAAAATTTGTTATATTATACTAGCTATTTTGTAGTTTTTGTATTCATGTTATTCTGTTAGAAGCCAGTTTATCTAGTGATAATACTTAGATAAAATACACTACCCACGCCTACTTATATACTTTCCATATAGACACGTCATCCCTTTAGTACCCAGTTAATCGTACTTCAACAACTTATTAGAATTAAGCTTGAAAATAGATAAACAAAATACAAGATCATGTCTAGAAAACATACAGTCTTATTATTATATTTGATCTACTACATTGTACTTACATTCTCTTTAAATTGGCTTATGTATTTTCCAAAAAATAAAAAATAAATAAACAAAATCCAAATCTTAAAATGGCTAGGAATAATATCACTTTTGTATATTGTATTTTGATACTTTGTTCAAATTGTATATTGTATTTTTGTTATAATCAATATTGACTTGTAGATTTGAAATTTGTTACAAATTTATAACATGATACTAATTTAAAGTAATTAATTTAACAAGATGCCATTTAGAAAATTGAAAATAAACTATATAAAAACTTATCTGAGAATAAGTATAATAAATCATTTTGGCAAATTAACTGCTCTAAATTGATGTTAGAGTATAAATTTGTAATAAATATTAAATTTAAAAGATCAGTATTGGTAATAACTAAAACATAATGTACAAACTAAATAAAATATCAAAATACAAGGTATAAAAGTGATATTGTCCCAATTAGATATTTTGTTCTATTTTTTAAAAATAGATATCATGTTTTTAACTAGCTAAGAAATACCTTCTAAAATGCCTAAATAATGTTTATAAAAATCTATAAATGGTAAAAAATTAGAGGTGGATCATAATAGAGACATAAAGGCAAAGATTTGCCTATAGTCTAATCTAGTCTAAATGTGGTAGATCATTTTTAACCAATTGACCAAATATCGTAATTGGAGTTTCTGATAGCCAATACAACTCCAATGACTCTAAAAATGGCTGGCTAAATAGTAGAGAGCACAATAAGACTAAGTTTTGAGGAAATCCTTGAATAGAAGCTCAATTGAGTCCTCTTAGGCCTTAAGCATAAACTAACATTTATATCCAATTGTGCTCAAATTCTTAGTCTATTTTATATTAGCTATACTTTCAAATTACATTGAGCCAATCTTAGATTATTTTTTGTATTTTATTATCAAATCTCTTAATCACAATTTGTACCAGATATTATTATAAGGAGAGTTTGTGATCAATAAGAGTTTACTATTAGATTGAAAATATTTTGCAGAAGTTGGCACCATAGTCTAAATAGTCTGTTTTAGGTGAGGTTAACATCGGAATTTAAATAACTCGAGTTTCGGTAAAGTTGGCACCGGAATTAAAATAATCTAAGAATAGATGTGATAGAGCTAGAATCTTAACTATTATAAAGGTTTGTGTGAGCTCTAAAAAAAATTCACTCCGTTTGTAAAAAGAATAGTTAAGTCTATACTCTTAATCCAATAGTGGATGTTGAAAACAAGTCGCCCAAAGTCTGAGATATAAGCAAATCGCCATATTTGCTGAATATCATAAAAACTGAGTTTTATTTTTTCTTTCTCTACGCACTTTACTTTATTGAAAAAATTATTTGATTAGGTATTTGATATATATATTTTTTGCTTGACATTATCTCTTAGCTTAAAAGTTGTTTATGACTATATATTTGAAAAGTTTTTGAAAATTTTTCAAAACCTAATTTAATCCCTTCTTGGATGTCAATCTTAGGCTAATATAAAGTGCACACGTAGATTCTGCGAAGAGTCTTTACATATACAAGAACTGCATCAAGATTATGCTCAACGATGACTTAACATTGAGAGGGCATAACACTAGGAGAAGAATCATATGAACATAATATTGGCAAAAGAAATCCTAATACTTTGATAATCTGTCTCGAAAAGGAATCTAAAATCGAAAGTTGTGAGGTAAGTGGCGAGTATCTTTGATACACTTAGCAGGAATCAAGAAAATAACCAAAACAGAATGCCTGATTTATGATAGATCTTAAATGAGAATAGGTAACAACGAATAAAATTCACAATCACCTCGATTCAATGGACGTAAGGATATAGGAAACATAGCCTTTACAAATTATGAGTCGATAATGGAATAACAAAACCAAAAGCTAATTTGTTAGGATATCTTTCCTTGAACATGATTTGATTTGAACAAATTTTATATATCAATTACATAGAGATAGAACATTTCCTAGCTCACAATTAGAAGATCTTCCAGTGTGAGATAAGAATTCAATTACTGCAGAATGTGGGCTTCTTTACTAAAATCTCCTATGAATGCCAATGAGTCAACACTAATTGGTTCTTCTTCTAGGAGTCTCCAAATTTTGAGCTCTCCCTATTTTTTCTTAGGTATTTTCTAACTAATGAGAAGTATATGTTAGTCTATCATCCTCAGCATCTGTTTATAATAGAGTACTAGTAGACTCTTAATCCAATTAAAATACTTAAATTGGAATATTCTAGAGAAATTATTAAATAAAAAAGTATCACATACTTAAATTGGAATAATTCTAAGTGGGACTCCTTGGAGGAGCCATAGGGGGTTATGCACCCTTTACACACAGAAGACCAGGGAAGAACCATGGCTCCTGCTCCTTTAGCAGTTTACGTAGGGACCTAGTCATTGGGCTCCTTGTGTGCTTTCTAAGTAGTCCAATTCTATGTAAGCAGGATCTATTGGGCTGATTTAATTTAAGTTGTATATACAAAGCTCGCTCCTTATCAACTCATATTTAATTTTATCTAATATATAAGTAATGGTCAACTCCATTAAAGGCCAATTACTACACTATTAAATTAGATATATATTACCCGAGTTCATTTACAATTAAATATGTGGACAAATATCCTCATTAAACCTTGTCAATAACTTAAAGCTAGATGAAATTACTGTTTCACTCCTTTAATTATGTTATTCCTTATTAGCTCACGTTCTGACATTGTCATTGTCATGAAAGTCATAATTCAATAAAACAAATTATTGAACACTCACTACTAAGTTTTAATGATCCAAATACTCATAGCGAAATAAGGTGACACTAACTCTTAAATCAATAAGAGCCATAATTTTCATATTCGTTGTATGTTCTCCATATTCATGAGAACATATTATGAAAATACTAAGATTAATCTAGTAGATCATAAGATTGTACTCTTCAATATCACTTATGATATAGTATGTAAATATGAGAGTTTATTATTTATTTTAAGATTAAAATAAATATATTTAATTATGCTTTTGTAAAAATATAATTCTAGAAAGTTAAAAATGTTTTAATTATCTACTATAGTAATACTATAATTAAGTTGGATAGCATCTCCTAATTTTACTAAATAATTATATAAATATTCTATATATACGTTAGGTAAATGTTACAATAACAACAAAAGAAAATTACTTCAATAGGTAAAAGAACAAAAACAAAAGCAAATTACATTTTTTCATTAACTAAAAAGAAAAACAAACAAGCAAGCCAACAAACAAACAAGACCTGATTACACTAGATGACATCAAAAAAGTAAGGATAATACTACATGTCCTAACTTTTATACCAAATGTTTTGTACAAATACATATAATATGTAAGTTGTCACCATTTAATTAGTGTGTTAATACTTATTACAAATAAAATAAATATTATTATCAATTAGATGGTGATATTTCACATAACACATGTGTTGTTATTAAAATTTTGGTACAAAATTTAGTATCTCAAGCATTATCTAAAAAGTAAATGAATGCGATCAAGGGCCAAATAAATCAAAAAACAGATGTCCCATTAACAAAAAAAAAAAAAAATCATGACCCAACCAAAAAAACAAGAGTAAATAATAATATAAGTTGATAGCGAAATGGAAAAAAAAAAAAAGGAAGTAATTTGAAAATTACCCAAGACTTCCCAAAGCCACATCATAACAGGTCATCTCTACAGCTATGTCTTTGACTCTTTGGGATGTCTTGCCAAACAATCAGCGTTCCAAGTCCAACAGCAGAAAGAGAGGATAGAGCCATTCATGTATAATAAAACTTGATAAATGAGTATTTGATGAATTAATAACCTCGACTAGATAATTAAGTCTTCATGTTCTAATTTGGGTCAATATACTCAATTAATAATATCATCAAATACAAAAGATAATACTTATTTTTAATTCTTTTAATATCCGTCGAATATATAAATTTATAAAATACATAAAAGAAATAATACTTAAACACTCGTGATATTAAGGAGTTTATTTTTTTGACCTAAATTAAACTCAATCTCATACATAATTTTTGGAATGCATATCGCAAAGTAATACTTGATTTGCATTCTATTTGTAATCATTTGGATGCCAAAAGTAAAAACTTTCGAGGATTCTTAGTGTTGATTTTTTTGTTATAAATTATACATGTATCTTAGCCAATAAAACAAAGTACAAATATTAAAATCATGCAACTCTTTTTAAATTAATAAATATTCATTTATTGGTAAAGTAATATGATATTCATTTGTCGATAATGTCAATAATTTCTCTAAAGTAATAATTTTTCGTAGTTCCTTTAATATTAATGTATAGAGGTTTTTACTGTAGATATAATCTAAAAGCGTCATCTACTGAAACAATAAATTGAAATAGGGCATTTTTGTTCAAACCCATAGTCTTTTTTTTTTTTTTAAATTGAGCCTAGGTTTTACTTTTTCAATTTTGGGGGCTTGACAGAAGTTTAAAAAATTCCCTACCATTTATCGTATTTTTGTAAGAACCTCTAACCTAAAGTAGCCCTCCATGTTGTAATCGGAAATACTCAAAGGCTGAATACCAAACCGGGCTTTTTCAACAAATAGCAGTTCGTATTAATTTTGCCTTATAACATCTTGATTACTATTTTTACAAACATAGCACTTTTGAACAATTTTGTAATAGTTGAGTTGTCTTACGGGGGCTAGCTGACTTGTTTTAAAAGACTATGAGGGTTGTTCTATGAAACTAGTTTGATATTTTTAAAGGATAATTTTAGTAGCCTTATGAGACGAATTGACTTGTTCTATAGACAAGCTGGTTGGCTTTATGTGACTAGTTGGGCTATCTTAAAGGATTTATTTTTGTTGTTTTAGAGGATAATGGTGTGTTTAGAAAACCATAATATAAACGGCTACTTAACTAAAGAACTAAGAGAAAATGCTAAATAAAACCCGAAATGTACAAAGTGACACTTGAGCTGATGTAATTTTTTTTTTTTTGGCTTCTTACAAAATCCTAGGCTCAAAGTTCAAAAAATTGAAAATTCTTAGATGGGCTGAATTTTTTAAAAATATTCTGAATTTATTTCGAAAAATATTATTTTAAAGTTTCTTCAAAAAAATACCTCTTTTTCAAAATTTATAGAAAAAGTAGTAAAATTGATACTTTTCATAAGTATTCAATGTAACTAGTTTTGGTTCTCTCACATAGAAAATGGAATTAGTCTGATTACCTCCATTTTCTCATCGATTAATAAAGTGGTAATATTCTAAATATTTTAAAAGTGATATTTTCATAAATGAATCATATTTTTTTTGAAGAATATCAAAATCCTGAATCATCAAATTTTTTTTTTTGAAATTTTACCATACAATACCAAAATTTCTCATGTTTTGCTTTCGTAACAAAATAGTGGAATTTTGGGTCCTATTTAATAAATGTCTATCTTTCACACTATAAAAAAGGGCCAACTACATAAAAAAAAAAAAAACAGCACATAATGGCTGGTATATCAGTTTTTTATTATATAATTAATAAAATCTCAATAAATTAATAATATTGAGACTAAGAAAATTTGTTATTTTAGAGAGATTATTTATTTATGGATAAATGAATAATTTTTTTAATTTATCGGTGAATGGATATTTATTAATTTAAAAGGATTTGAATCATTTTGATACTTGTTCTTGTATTGGTATTGTTTTAACTAAGACACGTATGTTACTTATAATTAAAAACAAATAATAAATATAACAAAAACTAATGTGTACGCATATATAATAATTCAAAAGTCAAGATGTGCATATGTAAATTGAATATATATTATTGTTTGTAAATAAATGTAAACTAAAAATTAATGTTGATTATATATAAAAGAATTAGTAAGTGGATATATATATATAGATTTAAAATTTAATAAATTATAAGATATAATATTTATAGATGTTTAAAGTACATTAAACACAATCTCTATAAAAACTCATTAATTTTACTTTGAGTTTCCAAATTGTTATAAATTTTATATCGTATCCGTCCGTGCCATTTGAAAGGAGTAAAAAATCTACACCCACTGCTGACATCATGAGAGAGCATTGTGTGTGAATAAAATAAACACTCTTTTGCATGAAACAAATAAATAAATAAAATGAAACAGTGGATTCAATAAACCTTAATCATCTCTCTATCAGCCAATTAACCATATCAAATACTCGTAAAATGTCAGCAAAATTTTTGTCAAATGACAGGAGAAAAGGTATACCTCAAAAGTTTAATTTTGGTACAAAGAATAATCAAATGATTTTAGATGCATAGATTTAGAAAAAAGGATATAATCAAGAAATAGAATTTGGCAAGGATTTTTTTTTTTAATATGGATATTTATGTGTTAATTTTTTTTTATGAATTTGATTATTAGTAATTTTTATATTCATTGAGTTTTAAAGGAATTCTAAAAAAATTATTATTTTATCTATTTAGCGAGATTATTAATTCTATACATTGACACGAGTTAAGACTGAAATATTTTATTATTTAACCGATGTTATTTATTTATTGAATATTTATTTACCAAGGTTAAGGTTTTAACGTAGGTGTATCAATTTTCATTTTTTTTTACATGAGGGTATACTTGGCATACAAATTGATTGATATGCATAGTCACACGTAAATTCAATACAGTGATACATAATAAATACTAATATAAATAATAATATAAACACTAAAATACCCTGAAATTTGTGTTTACTGAAAAATAATAACATTTATTTTTAATTTTACGACTTAATATCCAGACAATTGAAATCTCTGCAAAGCTATCCCCTATCGTACCCGAGTGATTTAGACAATAGAAAGGCAAAAATACTCCACTTTTAAGTGACTAAAAACGTGTTGGACTATATATAAATTTTTTTCTGATAATAATATATATATATTTTTTTTTTTTAGGGTTTGCCACTTATTTAAGAAGGGACAACGTGCTAATCAGATTAGGAGGAGGAACGCATAAAAGGTAGCCATAAAACGCAACTGGATTGACTCAATTACTGAGACTCACTTGAAACAAAGCTGAAAGATGGTATCTTTCTAGAAGAAAGCATAAGGGGTTACGGGTTTCAAATTCCCTCATGAAATCTCATTTGTGACCGCTTTTACCTGATTAAATATGAAAATAGCACATAGTTGCGCAGCGTTGGAGTTAGGCAAAGTCCATTATTGGAGATTTTAATTATATTCTTTTTTTTTTATCATAATTCCATCATAAAGTTCTTATATAGTCATTAATTCGAATGCGTAAAATTTTTCCTTTCTTTTGGACTTGAATCTGCTTCTTGTATCTTTGAAGTCCAAAAATGTTCTCAACAGTGTGTTCGCCAATAATATCATGGAGCATAAAAATATAGTTAAGGGTGTATGGGTTCTGAAAATCTTTTTTAATACGTAGATTTAAACCAGAGCTTCGAGAAGAAGAAAAATGGAGATTTGAAATATAACTAAAGGCTAGAATTCCCGTTTATCTTTTCTTTTATTATTATTTTTTTTTAACTTTTGAGAAGCTAGATTTTAAATTTTTTTGCTTTCACCAGTAGTTGTTTAGGAAGAGTTGGATGTCACATTCCCCTCCACCTTATAAAAATTTCGTCCTCAAAATTTGCTTACCCAAATAATTCTGGATACTTACTCCTCATTTCCTCCTCATGCCAATAGTAGCATGATTGCATTGCTTTTGATATTACTGTCGTAAGTGCATATGCTTGTGCTTATTATTTTGAGTATCTAAATTCTTAAATCTTAGTTATTAAATTTCTATTCTCCAAGTAATTTTTATTTGCAGTGAAATACTCTGGAGTTGTTCTTCGGTTCGGTACGAGTTCAACACGTATTTGGTCAAATTGTTTTGTTATGGCTATTTGCATTATAGTTTAATTAAGTTAACTAAGTTTAATTAAAAAAATATGATTTAAGTTAATTAAGATTAATGTGATATGTGATTTTTATTCTTCTAGCATTCTTGTTTTATTTTAGTGTTATTTGTCCCAAATTACTAGTAAATATTGGTCATTATTTTAAATTCCTTATTGACATTATGGTACGTATATTTGTTTTAATATCGTGAACATAGGAATCAGATATTGTTAAATTTTAGGATATTATTGTTGATAGTATCTATGTGTATAGATATGCCTTATTCGTAATGAATTTATATATGTTAAAAAAAAAGGGGAAAAAGGAACCGACTTAGTCGGTTAGTTTTGGTTGAAACTCCAAGTTCAATGTATTAAAAAGACATTACTTGGTCTTTGTGTTATTAATACTTTTATATTACTCAACTTTTAATTCTATCCCTTTCTCTCTCAAACGTGGTAAACATAGCTATATCTTAACTCTCTCCTCTTAACCTGTTTATGTGATGAATAAATAAAAGAGTACCATTTGATTTTCTTTTTCTGAGTTATACCCTCTCTTGATTATATATATATATATATATATATATAAAAGGCACGAGGTTATCATATTTTTCATTAGTTTGTATTGGGTGTGAATGTGCTGTCGAATTAAAATAGATATATGTTGTGTCGTCTAAAACTTATATGTTGGTCAATGCCAAAAAAAGAAAGTTAGCAACCAAGTTGAACGCGTCAGGTTGTATGATTATTTTTTTGAACGAAGTACGACCTTCTCCAAATGAGTAAAATGCAACCAGTATGAAAAAGAAACTAGATTAAGCTTCATCAAGCAGGTAACTTAAAAAGAAAGGGAAGTAAATTTCTGAATAGAGATCGACCAATCATTCTATTTAAATTATTACCCAATTATATTGTTACTCGAATTGTATTTTATGATTATATACTTATCTGTTTTCATAATTGGGAAACAATGAGTCACCCTCACCTATATAAAGGGAGCTCAATATTGTTATGAGAACTTCTGGGCTACACTCTATATTCTCCCTCGACTCTCTCTTTGGATTCTTACCTTGAGACTTAAAAAGAAATTCTTGTAATTCTCCAAAAAAATAGTGAAGAATAGTGGACGTAAGCTCATTTTTTTCGGGGTTGAACCACTATAAAATTCTTGTCTTCTTATTTATTTTGATTTATCAACCATTTTCACACACAAACCACGCTTTGTAATTTCCTAAATTACTTGTTGACAAAACCTCCGTCAACAATTGACGCTAGAAGGAGGGCTATTCCAGCAAAAAGTTTGTCAATTTCGCTTCTTCAACAATGGCAAATACTAGAAATGCTACAAGAAATGCCGGAACTAGCCAAAACTAACCCCAAAGCACGGCTGCAGCATAGGTAGATCCTGCCCAAGATCAGTCTGTCATGACCACACCAGAAAATATTATCCAGAGACAGGATTGTATGGAGGAGGCACTGGTGAACCTTCAGCAAATCACTAATCAGATTAATGATTCTCTATGGCGACTTGCTGAGAGATAGATTGTAACTCTACCACAGCACGAATGTCCCAGAGAACGTTCTACTCAACTACCTGAGAGAGGAATTTAGATCCTAAAAACAGGGAACTGCAACCAGCACAGAACCCAGCAGGAGCGTCATAAAGATCGCACCTCCAAGGGAAAAGACAAGGTCACAAACTTGCTTCTAGAATATGGTATTGAGAGTTCGATCACTGATCGTGATCATGGACAACCTTCTCGGAGAGCAACCATCAATCATAATTATCTAAACAATGAGCAAAAATGTCAATCGAGGAGCATCTTCGAAAAGATTAGCAGGAAGTCGAGACAGAATCCTGCAGACCTGAGACAACATCTCGAACAGCGATGTAGTCATGAGCGATCCACATCGCATCATAACGACCGAAGTCGATCTCGTCACACTATTACATTGGAATCTTCATAAAGGTCGCAGCAGACCCTACCTAACCAACCTGCCTAATATTGTGATAACGATCAAAGGACACCCTTGCCACTAGTAAGAGATAATGCTCTCCCTCCGGACGTCGATGTTCATAATTTAAGGATCGCATTAGATGTCCTTGCTGGCTGGGACGATGAGCTCGCTGATGGGTATCGTCAATTATCATTCAGCGAGGAAGTTCGAGCTGTTGCCTTACCTGCTGGATTCAAACTTCCCACCATAACCCTTTTTGATGGGAAAACTGATCCACAGGATCATATGGATCACTTCAGTGACTTGATGGAACTCCATCATGTCGATGATCTCGCACGTTGCAGATGTTTTGCTGTAACTCTCACAGGATCAACGAAGAAGTGGTTCCGAATACTGAAGTCTGGTTCAATCTCATCCTGGCAACAACTTCAGACTGCGTTCTTGAGGTAATTCCAGGCTACGAAAAATTTTACTGTTCCACTTATCAATCAGTCTGCTATTCAGCAAGGTCCAGAGGAAACTCTATGATCTTATCTCAACCACTTTACCTCAGAGTTGGCAAAGGTCAACAACCCACCTGAAGGGGTAGTTTTAACTCTAATGATGGCTGGGGTGCGACCAAAGATTAAACTCTGGGAAAAATTACTTGAACGAGAATGCAGAACCCTTGAAGACTTCTATCGAAGAGTTGGTCGGCATCTGAGGGTGGAATCTTCAAGCAAGAATCTTCATAAGACGAAGAAGGAAGGAGGAAAAGATGCTGCTAAAGATGCGACCACGACCAACAACAATAATAACAAGAAGTCAAACAAAAGAAGTAACGAACAATCAACTGAGAAGCAACCCAAACAGAAAAAGCAGGAGATTCCAAGAGCTCCCATGAGATTCAACAACTATACTGAACTGAACGCACCCATAGATCATATCTATGCGGTCACAAACTAGCAGGAGCGATATCATCAACCGGAACCGATAAAACAGGATAGAGCGAGGCGTGATCCCAACAAATTCTGTCGGTATCACAATGACATTGAACACGATACCAATAACTGTTATGCCTTGAAGGATGAAATCGAAAGATTAATTAAAGAATGGCAGTTACGGCAGTACACCAAGTAGAATAATGAAAGGCGAGAAGAAAACCAACAACGACATCTAGAAATTCAACACGAAGTGTGAACTATTTTTAGAGGACCACATATTGTGGAGATTCAAAGAGGGCACAAGATAGGTATGCACGAGAAGCTCGACAGCAGCTGTTGACCAATGTCATACACCTTGAGCAACGACCACAAAAGCTTCGACGGGTACCGGATATAGATATTACCTTCATATAACAGGATGCAAGAGAGGTCCATTACCCGCATAATGATGCCTTGTTCAAAAAGATCAACTGTGAAAGCACACAGTTATGGCGAGTATTGGTTGATAATGGAAGTGTTATCGATATCCTGTACTATGACACCTTTAAGAAGATGGGATTGAGTGAAAGTCACCTAAAGCCCGCTGTCACTCCACGTTACGGATTCACTGGCAACAACATAATGCCTAGGGGTATGAATGAGTTAATGGATAATATTGGAACTTATCCTAGGGTTTCAACAGTAATGACTCAATTCTTGGTTGTAGATTGCTCATCTGCATTGAATATTGTACTAGGAAGATCAATACTGAGTGAACTTCGAGCATGTACTTCAATCTACCACCCTGCTATGAAGTTCCCGACTCAGCATGGAGTAGGCGAAGTGCGAGGCAACCAATATGATGTGTGGACTTGTTATAATAATTCTCTAAAGCTCGCAGCAAAAGATGTGGCACCTCGCATAATGATGGTCCAGCTACAAGGTGAAGCGTCAAGTGAAGGGTCAAGTAGAGCGTCAATCGAAGACCTCGACCCTCGAGAAATCGATGGAGAAGTCAAGACTAGACCTATAGAAGATTTGGAAGATTTTTCGACTGACAAGTCTTCAAAGGTTCTAAAAATCAAAGCGAAGCTTCAAGAACCCATGTGAGCTTTTTTGGTTACTATTCTGAAATCAAACTTGGATTTCTTCGCATGGTAACATTTGGATATGGTGGGGATTGATCCAAATATCATATGTCATCATCTTAATATAGATACAACAAAGAAGCCTATAGACAGAAAAGAAGAGCCATAAATCCAGAACACTACGTCGCATTGAAAGAAGAGGTAGAGAAGTTGCTTGAAATCGATTAGGGAATCTTTTACCTGAACTGGTTTACAAATCCAGTTTTGGTAAAGAAACCCAACGAGAAGTGGAAAACTTGCATCGATTTCACCGACCTCAATAAAGCATGCCCGAAGGACAGTTTTCCCCTTCTAAGGATCGACCAGCTTATAGATGTGACGTCGGAGCATGAACTCTTAAGCTTTATGGACGCATATTCTGGATACAATCAGATCTTCCTCATGTATGAGCTAGATGAGGATCATACCTCGTTCATCACTGATCAAGGATTGTACTGTTACAAGAAGATGCCTTTCGGACTCATTAACGTAGGAGTGACTTATCAGCGCCTTGTCAATATGATGTTTGCAAAACAAATTAGCAAGACAGTGGAGGTATATGTTGATAACATGTTGGTAAAGTCAAAGAAAGATGAAGATCATGTTAAGCATCTTGATGAGATGTTCAAAATTCTTTAGAAATATCAGAAGAAGCTGAACCCTCATAAGTGTGCATTCGGAGTAGGATCTGGAAAATTCCTAGGGTTCATGGTCAATCAGCGAGGTATCGAAGCTTACCCTCATAAGATACAAGTATTAATTGATATGCAATATCCTCGCATACCCAAAGATGTACAAAGCCTGGCGGGAAGAGTAGCTGCACTGAGTCGATTTGTATCTAGGTCAACTGATAAATGCCAATCATTCTTCAAAGTATTGAGCGGTTTGAAGAGGTTCGAGTAGACGGAACAATACGAGCAGGCATTCCAAGAATTTAAAACACACTTGGGTTCTCCTCCATTCTTGTCGAAGCCAAATCTAGGGGAAGAGTTATACTTGTATCTCATTGTTTCCAAATATACGACAAGTGCTGCATTAATTCGAAAAGAAGAAAATATATAGCGACCTATATATTACGTAAGTAAAAGATTATTTGATGTCGAGACAAGATATCCAGAGATAGAGAAGTTGGCATTAGCACTCATCGTCGCATTTGGGAAGCTTTAACCTTATTTTATGCACACTCCATCAAAATTTTCATGAATTTTCCATTAAAACAGGTTCTGCAAAAACCTGAGGCTTCAGGACGATTACTTAAGTGGGCCGTTGAATTGAGTCAATTTGACATCAATTTTTAACCTCACACTGCGAATAAAGGTCAAGCTCTCGCAGATTTTATTGCAGAGTTCACGTATGATGTCAATCGTCCTATAGAAGTGGTCGAAAAACTGCTATAGATTTATCAAGATTGTGAAAACTTTATGTCGATGGATCGTCAAACGAGAATAGAGTTGGTGCGGGCTTAGTACTAATCAGTCCTAAAGGGCATAACATTCATTGTGCACTTCGCTTCAAATTTCTAGTGTCAAATAATGAGGCAGAGTATGAAGCACTGATAGCTGGGCTAAAGCTCGCACAAGAAATGAAGGTCGAGATGATTGAGGTATACAGTGATTCCCAGTTGGTTGTCTGTCAAGTGATCGGCAATTATCAAGCAAGAAGAGGAAGAATGATGGCCTACTTACAGGAGGTACAATGACTGTTCTCGACATTTACTGCTTATAACATTCAACTCTTCCTCGTATTAAGAATACTCGGCCAGATGCCCTAGCTAAGCTTGCCTCAATGAAAGATACAGAATTATTAAAGGTGGTTCCTGTCGAATTTATTGCGAAACCAAGTATCAAAATAGAGCCTTAAGTGACCATGCCTGTTGATAAAAAACCATCGTAGATAGATCCTATAATGAAGTATCTATAAAATGACGATCTTCCTAAAAGCAAAGACGATGTAAAGCGACTTCAAATGAAGGCAGCTCGCTATATCATCTATTATGGGAAACTTTATCAAAGAAGTTTTAGCTCGCTGTTATTATTATATGTTGATGAAGAAAAATCACACTACATTATGAGGGAAATTCCCGAAGGAATATGCAGAAATTATTAGGCACTTGAGAACAATGTTTTCAGATAAGGGTATTTTTAGCCAACTATGAAGAAGGATACAATGGAATTCGCTAGGAGGTGTGACAAATGTCAACAATTTGCAACTGTTCCTAGAATGCCACATATTCCTCTAACTCCAATGACTAGTCCATGGCCATTTGCAGTATGGGGAATTGATATTATTAGAATGCTTCCATTGGCACGAGGTGGATTGAAGTATGCAGTGGTCGCAGTCGATTATTTCACCAAATGGACAGAAGCTGAAGCCTTGAGTACCATTTCTGCAAAGAAGAAGATAGATTTTGTTTACAAATCTATAATCTGCCGTTATGGTATACCATATACTATAATTTCTAACAATGGGAAACAATTTGACTGTGATGAATTTCGTAACTTCTACAACAACTTAGGCATCAAGAAGAGCTTCTCTGGATTACAACAACAACAAGCTATTCATCGAATTTTTTCTAATCAATCTATGGATTCATTAAAAAATTGTTCGAGTAACTCTTCGATAATTCGTCACTCGACTAGTTTTGGTTTTCGAATATCAAGATTTTAGAGATTAGATTTCTCCTATGGGTATGTTTATCAATCATTTAAAAAGTGATTTATTTGTTAAGAGATTCTGAGATATGCCCATTTTTCAATTCATCTGAATATGGGGATGGATTTGTGTTCAGGGTATTCAAGCTCTACGAGTCATCTTTTTATTTCTAGAAATAAGCTCTGTAGAAAAGAGTTCTCTAGAATTGAAAAACAACAATTATTTAAATAAAAGAGAGGGAATGTATGCTAACCTTTTTTCGGGGACTGAAAAACCAAGATATTGTCTAAGGGATTTTGGTGATGACTTTGCCGGAGAAGACGACGAATTTGTGCGAGCTGAAAAGCGAGTAGGGGCACTGAGAGGATTTCTGTACGTTTCAGATTTCAGAAGAAATGAAAGAGGAAGAGAAGGCAATAGGGTTCGAACTTTGAAGGAGAGGCAGATGGCTTCGATATATATATTTCACGCCTCATCAACTCACAGTCGTAGATCAAGGCATTTAATTTTTGGATCTAATGGCCGAAATTCACGCCGGGGTTAATTTTCAAAAATTAAATGGGTATTTTTTCAAAATTTGAAACGTCTCGATTTGAAACAACAGCTGGTGTCACTGCTATTATTGTGTCTGCACAAAAAATGGGAAAGTATCCTCGAATTTTGCTAATCTCCTGAGAAAAGTTGACACGTGGTTGCGTCTGTCAGAAAAAAGTATGCGTGAGTAAGATTTAAGAATTAGCGACTCTTCGAGGGTTTCGAGATGACATCATAATGTCGTATTCTTAAGCTCGCACTTATCAGATAAGAAAGCTCCATTTTGTCCTAAAGAATAAATGGAGCTAGGGGGGTAATTGTTATGTGGTCTAAAACTTATATGTTGGTTAATACCAAAAAGAGAAAGTTAGCGACCAAGTTGAACGCGTCAGGTCACATGTGAATTTTTCTGAACGAAGTGCGACTTCCTCCGAATGAGTAAAATACGACCAGTATGAAAAGAAAACTAGATCAAGCTTCATCAAACGGGTAACCTACAAAGAAAGGGAAACAAGTTTCTGAATAAAGATCAACCAATCATTCCATGTAAATTATTACCCAATTATATTGTTACTTAAATTGTATTTTCTGATTACACACTTACCTTTTTCATAATTGGGAAATAATGCGCCACTCTTACCTATATGAAGGGAGCTCAGTATTGTTATGAGAACTTCTGGGCTACACTCTATATTCTCTCTCGACTCTCTCTTTGGATTCTCACATTGAGACGTAAAGAAGTTCTTGTAATTCTCCAAAAAAATAGTGAAGAACAGTGGATGTAAGCTCATCTTTTTCAACCATTTTAACTATAAAATTCTTGTCTTGTTATTTTTTTTGATTTATCAACCATTTTTACATACAAACCATATTTTGTTATTTCCTAAATTACTTGTTGACAAAACCTCCGTCAACAATATATAAATGGATAGTTTATTGTCAACAATATATAAATGGGTGGTTTATTGAGGTGAGGTATAAACTAATTAATAGCATGGTTGTTATCTCTTTTACGTTACTGAATAAAGTGTATGGTATGATTCACATTTTTAATTGAGTTTACCCATTGAAATAATTGAGTCCACACATGTCTATTTAAGGACATACTTGAGATGTATGTAATATGTGAAGGTTGTCAAGATAATACGTGGGCTTAATTAAAATAATGAATCCTTAGTTTTAAAGACTTAGTTTTTGTTTGTATTTAATTAGATAACCATTGTAGATAAAAATTAAGTATTCAAGTTATAGTATTATTTTACTAGTAATTCACTCATATTTTTAGGGAGTTTTAACCAAGAATCATTTTATGGCATATGCGAATACTTGGAGCTAGTGGTCATAACTTAATTCTAACATGCTTTCTGACTTCTATTAGTATTTAGATATATGTGAATTTATTCTTGTATAATTAAAGCTTGAGAAACTGGCTATGTTTATTAAGATATATACTAGATTACATTTCTAGAAATGGAAAGGTTTTGTTTACTTAATTTCAAAAGCTTTGGTGAAAGAAATATTTAGTAGGATTAATTGGAATAATAAATTTCTCTTTACTCTGTATTGTCGAATTGTTTAAATAAAAGTTTGTTTTTTTGGTGATTCAAATTCTCGTAATTGTAAATATTTTAAGAATGTGTAAATTCTGGTTATAAAAATAAATGAATAAATAAAATAACACAACTTGCATAATGATCAAAGAATTTACCAATTGTTAAGTCTTAAGGACACATCAACCGTATCTTAGGCAAAGAGCATTTTCACAAGCAAAGAGGTAGAAAGCTTAGAGGTGAGGTAAGTAAAGTACTCAACTGCAATACAAAAATTATATGCTATATAAGTATCTATTATATTTCTGTATTTTGTATTTATTCTGGTTATGAGCATAACCATTGGTATTTCGATTTCAGCATACATGCTTGATATTTCTAGTATAGTACCATCATGTACATCATTAAACCATATATATTTTAGGAAAAGTTCTAAAATGCCTTAGTATTATTGTGTAAGGCTACGTTTATTTATTTATTAAAAAAAAAGTTAAGACCAGATAACTTTCAGAAGGTTTTGTGTCACTGTTATGGGGAAGCGGGATAAATATTTACAGTTTTAGAGTGGCAGCCCCAGAAGAGAGGCAAGTTTGACAGGATTAGTCAGAAGATTTGCCACAATATTCCTCCTCTAAGTTATATAATAGACTAAACTACAGACTTGGGCTGCCTTATCTCTTGAGCTTGACGGGGTAACGATGAAACAAGGTTAGTAATGAGCCCCACTGTGGTAAGAGTCGGCAGGAGGAGAACCCGTGGGATATCATTAGTTCTGGAAGCCCTGCAGGCACGGTGCTAAATCGGACAGTGGGCACAAGACAGGGAAAGGTTTAAAGGAAAATATTTATACCGAAATATTTAAGCAAGCATGACCATACATTTAATTCATATCATTGAGCAACATATTATCCATTACTTTACTTACTGAGTTATAGCTCATTGTAGTCTTGTGTTGCAGGTAATGATTAAAGATTCTTCAAATTAATACCATGATAATTAAAATTCTTGTAAATTAATACCCTAAGATTTGAAATTCATATAAATTTATAATCTTAATGTCCAATTAGTTGATTTTAATAACAAAAAGTTGGTAGTAGCCATCATCAAATTAATTAAAACTTATTAAACAAAAAACAATTTCTGAAAAAATATTTGTAATTAGCTTTTTTCACTTTTCATTTAAAAAAGAAAAGTAAAAAATTAAAACGAGAGGTAAAAGTAGTTAATTGTTAAAAAAAAAAAAAAAAACATGAGAAGAAAAAAAATTATGTTTTTTAGCAATTGACCAAAAAAAAGTAGTTATAAAATAATTTCCAATAAAATACTAATATTTAAACATTTTAATAAGTTAGTGAGAGATGTTTATATCTTTTAATTTGCTCATAGTATAAATATACAAAGAAAACTAAAGTTGAAGGTATTAAATTATAGAAATCATAAATGTCAAGGTATTAATTTGCATAATTCAAAAGTGATGATATTAATTTGTAGAATTCCAAAAATCAGGATATTATTTTACAGAAATTTAAAAATGAGTATTATTTTTCAGACATTCAAAAGTCAAGGTTTATTTTACTAAAAGTTAAAACTCATGGTATTTGTACATGATTAATCCATTAAAGATTACTGTGTAAATCATAAATTGAATTAATTAACAACTTTAATTAAATTATATTTTGATTTTTTGGTAAACAGAGCAAAATAAGAGCTCAAATTCTCTGTGAATGAGTTTTTCTAATATATCGTTTTTAATTTGAGGTTTTAGTATAATACGAGTTTTTAATAATGAGAATATAATAAGTTTATAACATAATAATTGCTATATTATTTATAATAGTTGGGAAATTTTTATAATACAATGATATTTGTTTCAGATATAATAAGATGTTTTTTATAATATTAAAAAATATTTTTATACTGAAATAGGTTGGTAATTCACTTCACAGCTTTTGCTTTCCTTTCTTTTGTTACTCCTACTCACTGCAATTAAAAGGCAAAAATTAGAATAGAAAAAAGAATTTGATTAAACTATTTTTTAAAGGGAAATTATGAAGTTTTTTTGTTAAGGTATGCAATATTTATTTTTGAATATAATCAAATTAATTACTTGATTAACTTCCGCTTCGTTGATGCTACTGTTAATGTTGTTTCTAATCTAAAATACAAATATGTATATATATTATTTAAATGATGGATCATATATAATATGTTTTTAAAATTAAGAATAATCGGATAGCGCATTTTACCTTTCTACAATTGTTTTTGAATTAGGTGTTTTTGAATCAAGCGGTATAGTTGGTATTACTTCTATTTCGGTAATAGTTGGTGATGCTAGAAGTGACAATGTGGCGGACTCATCATCATCAAATATTTTTGACACAATTGTATCAATTAAGGCTCTCCTAGTTCTGAAATAAGCTTGTAACATTCTTGTTTGTCCGCATAGTTGCTCAATTACTGGTGGCAATGTTGTTGGATCAGTATAGCCTTCTTGTATTATTAATATCGTGCATAGTTTTTTTATTAGAACTTATGCTGCTTTTCCAAATATTATGATGACGATGAATCCTATTTCATCTTGAATTTTGGTATTTAATTTATACCTATTGAAGCAATAATATGAAAGAAGAATTTTGTGTAAAGAATTAGTGGAAATATTTTAATTAATGATTGGTATTCGAAAATATTATTTTTTTATATAAGTGAATCAATCAAAGAAATATTTATATAAATTATTTGATTATATATTGTACCATAGAGCTGAGATTGATGACCATGTGTGTCACATCACTATGTACTTTCTGCTTCACGAACTTGTCTTGGACACTGATGACAGGAATCGTAATACCAATCTTAGTGTACTTCCAATTTAAATATTGATGCCTTTACTGTGAATTTGATTCCCTAAAGGTAAAAAAAAATCTGATATTAGTTTAAGTTATAATCTAGAATGATATTTTTATTTATATTATTATATTCATGTTAACCAGTTGAGTTACTTGATCTAGTCCATTTAGTTCTACCATTTTTCATGTTCTGATGGTTGTTTTTCTCTTGGAATGAGAGCTGATGGTTGTTTTTCTCTTGGAATGAGAGCTGAAAGGACTTTGATATATTGTGTTATGTGTTGAAATATGAAGAATATATACATAAAAAAAATTATCAATATTTAATTAAGATCGATGTGGTAGTTTTTTTTTAAGAAAGAAGTATAAATGATAATTATTACTTTATTTTTAATGCATTAACTTATGGTATATCTATGTTCATATAATATATTATTACACTTGTACTTGCAATATATATATTTCTTATTCGACATAGAAGTTTATATTAGTTAATATTCAAGTTAAAATAATATGTGTGTTTAGTGAGAAGATAAAATATAATTATTAGTTACCTAAATATTATTTTACTATCACAGATATAAAAATGATTATGACTGGTTTCTCGATAGTATTTACAATATCTATATTAAAAATTTTTGTTGTGTCGCCCCATAAAGTGATTTATAATGTTTCACTCCTGTAATTTGGTAAAAAATATCATTAAATTAAGGTCAAAGCGGAAAATTATTATTTTCTTAATATGTTAACATTAGTGATAAATGAAATCATTACCTGATGTTTTTTGTATTATCAACATTCGTCTTGGTATCAGTTTTCCTTTGACCTCTATTTTTTTTAGACCTTGTATTTCTATTAACATTCTTATAACATCTATTGTAATAAAAGAGAGGGAAAAAAAGATTTATATAAAACAATTAGATAATTATTGATAAGTGTTAATTGGAAAATAATATTATAATTACTAATACCAGATAAGATGTCATGAATGTCTATTATTGTAGGCAATTGGTTAAAATCTATGAAATAGAATTTATGCGTTGTTAAGGTTGTTATTAGATTGAGGGAGGTAACTCTAGCAAACTAAAGCATCGCAATATGGAAGACGATTTTATATTTCAATTTATTCAGTACTACATTAAAATTGATGATTTGGTATACTTGTCCTTCAATTTTTTTTGTAAAATATGATTTGTATCTCGAGCTTTGATTGGTCTATAGATTGCTTTGTGCTGTATTTTATATAAAAAGTATTTGATTACATGATATTGTATAATGTTAAATATTAATGCATATATGTATTAATTATAATAAATTATAATGTTGTATGGCATAAAGCAATGTAATGCTATTTGTTTTTACCTTATGATCAACTAAGATACAATCTAAACTTAATGGATGCCCGGTTGTGTAATTATTGTTGTGCCAGAGTCTGATGATACGAGTTTCGATTGCTCGGTAGATTTCATTAGGCTTGAGAGATCGTATCGATGTTCATAGGACTTGAGAGATCGTATCGATGTTGTCATTTTTGTTTTAATTACAAAAGGAGAAAATCATTAATAACGTGAAAATTGTATACAAAATGTTAAGAGATGCATGTATAAATTTATATTAGGATAATTCATAAGATAATTTTTATACTTACTTAATGTTATATAAAATTTCTTTATAAACTGAATATTTATTTATAAATTCATTTATCAACATATATATAGTCCTTTAGGAGTTGTTACTCACGATAAAACTACATATAACTAACCATATGGAAAGATTTTATTCTCTAAATAAATACCTAAATTATTTAGGGATTGTCCTTAGCTTTTATTTATTGTCATCACATAATAGATTTTTACAGGAAATTGTCTTCTTTTTAAGATGAATGACCACCTGGTTTCATTAATAATCATTTATATTCTTGGAATAGATATACTTTTTATTTTTATTATTTGAATATATAATCTGACCTTCTATAATTCTATTTGTTAATTGTGTGATGATAAGCCTTGTTACATTATATAATCCTATTAATTGATTAAATTTTGTAATAACATTATTAGAATTCTAATCTTAAGACTTAATTCATGTGGTGGTATGCCGTTAAAATTTAAAGTTTCTAAAAATTCTTGAGGATATAGTAAATTAAGTGATTCAATATTCTCAATTGTAGTTATTATTATATCATAACTGTAATAAGTTTTTGATTCATTTGGTATTAATGATAATATATATTTACTTATATCATCAGCTATATTATTCTTTGGAGTTATTATTGCCCTATGTCGTATATAGTCAATATTGTTAAAAAAAATTTCCAAAATCGTCGTATATTAATTTTGAAAATTTTTTAATTAGGTTTGCTTCGTATTGTATTATATTCTTTTCTGGTATTTAATCCATATTGCATCTTCACTTTTAAGATCTTTTATTCCTTCTACAGTATCATTTCTAACATTTAATATCTATTTTGAAAAGTCTGAAATTTCTTTCTTTTCTTGCTCTGTTATATTAGGATTTTTTAACCTTATATTTTCTGTTAGGGAGAATAGTTTAAAATATGGCCATAGATAAGAATTATTTATGTTTGCATTTATTATGTCTTCTTTTGTTCCACCAGGTATAACAAGTAAGATTTGCCTGAAATTATCTCTAAGTATAATTGTCATTCCACCAAAAGGTTACTTAAAATTATCTTTTAAATCTTGTAGTGTTTTTCTTAAAGCTTCGAAATAAAGTTTATCATTCATTGGTGCTTCATCCCATAATATTAATGATGTTTTTTCGATTAATTTTGCTAATTGGGTTCCTTTTATGATATGGCAAGTAGTAAATTTATCAGTTGATAAGGGTATTCAAAATCTTGAATGTGTGGTTCTACCTTTAAGTAATAATAATGAGGCTATTCCAGATGATGCAACAGTTAAAACAATCCCATTTTTTTATCTGACTTTTGTAATGATTACATTCCATAAATAAGGTTTTCCGATACCTCCATATCCATAAATAAAGACTAAATCTTGTGTTTTATTGTTCAATAACTCTATAACTTGTTCATACATATACGGTTGTTCATTATTTAAGTTTTTTTTTTTCTAATATTATGTTTTCTTCTTTTAATTTATTAATGTTGTAGTCTAATTCTTCCTACAAGAGTTTATTATTTAAATCATCAATTAATATTCCAATTAGTATGTGTAAATTAAAATTTGTTAGAGTTGATGAATTTGAATTTAATTGTTTTCTAATTGATATAAGAAATAGTTGTATAATTCATTTTCAGGTACTTGAAAATTTGAATTATTGAATATTGTTTTGATTCTATGTAGAATGTCTTCTGTCATAAGTTTATGGTGATTGTCTAATAATATTATTGGATTATTTACATTACAAAATAATAAAATTATCGTAAATAATTGTCATAATTGATATAGAGTTGACCAAAATGAGGCTTCTAAGATTGATTCTTTCCATTCTTTGTCATCTCCTAATAAACCTAATGCATTATATGCTGTTTGATACGTTGGGTATATTATACCATTAATTGTTCTTATAAATTTAGAACTTGTTGCTCATTTTTGATGATTTAATAATAATTTTAGATGATATAATTCTCCCGAACTTGAATGGACATAAAAAGTTCGTCCAATTGAATATCCTGATTTTCTAGGATTCCAAATTTTATCTTTATTATTCTATAATTATTTAGTGGGGAATTGTATATAGGTTAGTTGTTTTGCTTCTGCGTTAATTTTATCAATTTCCATCCATTTTGTTAAAGTTATTTTCTGGATTCTTGGTTGTCTAATTATATTATCTAGCCGTTGGTTGGAATGAAATGTTATGTTTTTCATATATTCTAAATGAACTATTAATTTTTGATATTTATATAATTTACACATAACTTCATATGGTGTTATATATCAGCAGTAAATATAGTTTTTTATTTCATCTATTTCTTTATAAATACTTTATTCATATTGTTTAGTATATATCTTATCTTCTATCTAGACCTTTTGTTACATATTTAAATAAATATTTTATTAACATAGACTGTGAACATATTTCGACATTTACGTGGGTGTAGAATTTTAAGCATAAATCTTTATTATAAAGAACTACAAATCTCTTGTTCAATTTAATATCTTCTTTTTGTACATAAAATATTGTATTTCTGTGTTTGTAGTTGACGAATCCATTTTCTTCGATGATTGTTTCATTTTTAAATTGTTTAGAAAATATTTTTGAATAAACCAAGTTTTCTATATGGAGCAATTATTTTAGCAGCACCGCATGGTCCATTTATCATAAATTTTGCTATAATGCTATATTTTTGTAGGTTTTTTCAGGATCAAGTATTTCAGCTGAAATAAATTTATTTATTTGTAATAGTTCAAATAATTTTTCATTTGGGTAGGACCAAAATAAGAAATGACGATGAGGAAGACCGTGCTTTTGAAATTCAATCACATATAGATCTGCATAGAAAAAGAAATATAAAAAAGGAAAAAGGTGTTAGTTTTATTTATAAATAGGAATTAGTATTTTTATTATATATTTTATTTTATTAGGTAAGAAAATATTGTTGTACCTGCAACAACTACTCCGAAAATTTTATCAGTTTTAATAGTACACAAAATTTGGTTTAATTTCATTTTAAAAATTCTTATAATTATATTTGGTCTATCTTTAGGTCTTTGACCGAGAATTTTATTTAGGGCACATAAAATTTCAGGCCATTTAAGATTGCATGTGAATGTTATGAATAAGTTAGAATTTCTATATTGTCTACATACTGCTATTGTATCTTGATAATTTTGAATTATGTATCTAGGAGTTCCTGTATGGCTAGATGAGAGAATAATTCTTTTACCAATTACTCTAGCATTTGTATCTCCCCTTGTAATAGCATCTTGGATGCCTTGAAAAATTTCAAATCTTAAATTATTTTGATTTTTTCTGACATAATCTAATCGATCTTCTTCAGCAGAAGTATATGTATCAACTATGTATTGCTGAAAAAATTTTCCACTTTTGAATAAGATATTGTTTTCATTTCACGCTGTTATAATTGATTGCAATAAAATGCTCTCATAGGTATTCTATTTATTGAAGGTTATTTTCTTAGTCTATCTGCATTCCAATTTAAATCGATTCTATAACCATCTCTCCGTACGGAAATAGAAGAGGGTATTATAGCGCCATATAAGATGGATGTAATTTTGTAATTCTTTGTAGGTTATCTGTTTTATGTTGAATTATAATATCTCTTCCTTTTTCATATTCACTAATATCTCCAACAATTAAACTGCCTATATCACTTGAACTGGGTAACTCGTATTGATTGCTATCAGTAGGTCATCGTCCTATTAATCTCAGTTTCATAGATGGAATTTTATTTTCATTGTATCTATCTTTAACTATACAGAAAAGTTTTACTAAGTTATTGTTTTCATCAAGTGCTTTTATTAAGTTTTCAACAATTAATTTTGTCATTTCTTTTGTTGTATCATCAAATAAAAATGTTGACATTCAATTTTCACTTTCATTTTCTATGTCATATATATATATATATATATATATATATATATATATATATAGTTGGGAAAATCTCGGACAATTATTGTTTGTTGGCAATAACGTTCTCATAAGATAATGTATTTAGCTGCTGATTTTGAAAATATATAGGCCGTTTGAATTTCTTGTATTTTATATTATGTTTGCTCCAAATGATGTAAAAGCAAACATTGCTCTATTATGTTTTTGGAAATGTATATTTAAAGATCTTCCATAACAATCAAGTAATTGACTTAGTATAGGAGGTGGATTTTTTCTTAGAGGAAGTTTTATTTTTTCGTTTTTATAACATAGATTATATTTTGATAGATAAGTCTTTTTAGTAGACTTTTCGAACCAAAAAGATGCACCACAATATTTACAAACGTAGGAACAATCTCCAAGATCGTGATATTCATTGATATCACTTGTAATATAATATTGAATAAGAATAAAAAGTAAGAAATTATATAGTAGTTAAATCTATAGTAATAAAAGTATATTTTTCGTATATTTTTATATAAGGATGTGAAAGAATTACTTGGTATGCTAAAATTATTTGGTACGGGCACTTTAGTTGAACGAATTAGATTTCTTTCAGAACTTATAAAAGTTGATATTGAAATAAGTCTTGATTAATAAGTGTTTTCTGGAACGATATCTAACTCCTCATATCGATGACATAAACTATCATCATGGCTGAGTTCGGATTCTTCACTAAAAAAGGCCATGGTAATATCGCTTACGCTAACGATTTGATGATGAAACATTTGTCGACACTACCCTATTATTTATCTAATAAAGAAACTAAAAGAAAATGTTATTATATTAATATTTGTTTTTTTAAAATTTTATTAAATATTATATTGATGTTATTCTTGTATAAATTAATTTGATTTTTTTTCCTTTTTTCACTATTTATATTCCCCATCATATCGACTTATTTGTGTTATACTAATTTCACTTTAGATCATTATTTTTGGTATTATTATTATATTGATATATTTAAATTATTTATATGGTCTTTGTTGATAAATTTTTAAAATTATGTTCATGTACTATGCTTTATTTATAATTATTGACTTTTTTGTTTATTATTTTTTTGCATTATTATTGTTATATTATTCATATATTAATAGATTTCTTGATATTATATAAATAATCTTTTTTTGTCATTATTTAAATTATTTGAGTTTATTATTATTTTCCATGATTGTATTACCACGTAAATTTTCATATGTATAAGAGTTATCTTTTTTCTTGTCTGCTTTTTTCTTTTGTAGGAATTAAATTATTAGGGAAAATATATTTCTTTTTTTTCATGAATAAAAGATATGCTAAGAGTATATTTTTCATTTTATATATATTGGTTCTAATTATTTATCACTGTGTAATATAAATTTAATTTTTTCTTTTAGTTATACGCTCCATATATATTGCTTAATTAATTATATTATTCAATTATAGATTGATTTAATATATCAGTTGAATTGTATACCTTTTATATGTACATTGTTTCTTCATGTTCTTTTGGTGATTAAGTAAGTAAATATTATTGACGAAGTGGGTTAGCTCAAGTGGTAAAAGTACCCGTTACCTAGTATCTTGGTATCAGGTTCGAGTCACACCAGGGGTAGATGTGAAAGTCTATTATCCCTAATCGGGTAGGGTGGGGATTGGGTAGTAGTAGGTATTTTCCTGTAATTTGTAATAAGTTGATGTCATTAATTAAGCCCTATTATTTTTTTAAAAAAAAAAGTAAATAAATGCCATTTTCTTTTTCCTTCTATTTTTTGTTGTAAATTGTTACTTATGTTTACTTTTTCTTTCTTTTTTTTTTTGTTTTAAAATAAGTAAATAGATACATTCTTCCTTTTTTCGGTTATTAATTATGGCTTTATTTCCTTTTTTTTTTTCAAGATAATAACTTTATGTTTTAATTATGTATTTTATGTATGTTTTAATTTTTATATTTTATTTACCACTTCATTATTTATCTCGAAGGAGGGGAGGTTTTTTCTCCTTCATGGCCTAAAGTTGCGCTATTACTTTCCTTTTTTAAGTTTATATGGTAATTTTTTACAGTTGTAATATTTGCAATGAGGATATTATCAAATTTATTTGTGCTTTTTCTAATTAAGATATTACAAAATCTGTTTATGATTTTTCTAATTAATCTATTGGGAAGTCAGTTTTTTGCCAAATTTGGTAAATAAATTTATATAAAATTCAATTGCTTACCATTTATTCTACCTTTTCTCTCTTTTTCTTAAGTTTATATTAATATACGAATCATAGACTTTGCACAATAGATGTTACTTCTATATTTGAATTTATTTACAATAATAATTACTAGAAAAAATTGAGTTTGGCGTTTGAAATGTTATTGATCGAAATTAATCAGAATTTGATCCAAATAATTATCATTATGAATCTAAAATTAGATCTTGGATACAAAATTGTGACTACGAATAAAATTATAGCTCCTGAATTTAAATGTGGAAAGCATTAAAGTATAAATATAATAAAATTGAATATATAATAAGAACAAAATTTCTTTAATAAATTTACAATAAAATGGATTGCAGTCTATTTTTTCTTCTTACTCCAGAATAAAGCACTCACACTTCTCTTAGAACACGAAAGAATTCTTCATCTATGACATATCACTGACTTTTCATATTTGCTATAATTATACAATATATTTAGATAAATATATTTAATTAAGTACAGAAGTAGATATGAGATTTGGCTTAGATGTATAAAGGGTCATCAATATATGGTAAATTTATAAGATAATGTATTTGCAAATATTTATCCAATTGCTTTAGAAAGTGTTTCTTTCATTTGGAGAAAAAACAGCATCTGGAAATTAGATAAACACATGAAACATCATCTATATAGAGGAGAGTATACCATATATACATATATATATATATATTATATTACTCAACTGACAAAATTTAAATCGCAGGACTGTAAAATGGCCTGCTCAAAAACTATGAGGTAAATAACAATAAACTATTTAGATACTATCAACTAAATAGAGCTAGGAAGGAGTAAGAACTAATGAGAAGACGCAAAAAATAGTTCAGAGAAAGAAAATTTGGACAAAAAGTGAAAATAATTTTTGAAAGAAAATTAGAATAAAGAATTAGACATCCACAAATCTAAATTAAATTACTCAAGGAAAAGTCAAACGAAAGGCTACTGAGTGAGATTAGAAGTAATGAACGTGAAAGGGTGTGTTTACTGTGCCAAAGAAATATATTTGGTACAATAAGACAAAAATAAAATGATGATGACTAGGAATAAGGGAGACAAAATTTAAAACACAGAAAGAGGGAAAAAGAAGGAAGAATCTTTCTCAACTTTAGTGCATATAAATGTGTGAATATATATAAAGTTATAAGTATAGAAACTGTACTTAGGAAAGAAAAGAGAAGGACGACACACAGTAGAAATAGAGCAAAAAAAAAGTATTATAAACCCCGAGAAAAATCCTAGACTTGTAAAATCAGTTTAATAATTATTAATTATCGTGATATTTTAATATTAGTGTATTCTCTTGAAAAATGAATTTATCATGATTCATTTTCTTGTCTAAATTTTATTATGTATATTTAATTTCTTTGATCATAGAAATTGAGTAGTTATACACTAACGAATTTCGTGAATATATTGCAATGAGATACACACAAGAAAGCCAAGTTGAACTATTTACCTAGTTTCAAATATAAACTATTTTACAACATGTATAGTTAATGTTATTAATAAGAAGTAGGCTTAGTTAATTATGTTTACTATTGGGTCCTAAATTGTTTGAGTTCAATAATCATTTATCTTGGCCCAATAGATAATAGAAAAGTCCAAATTTGAAATTATTAGTATTTTTATTTGTAATTTTTATTAGATTTTAATCTTTTAGTCCAATACCTTATCTTGGCTCAATAGGTAATAGGAAAACCCAATCTGAAATAAGTATTTTAAGCTCAAGTAATAAGTTAAAAGTCACAAGTAAAATATATATATAGTAAAATAAGAATTAATAGTGTATCCATTAACATATTTTAATAATGTGTATTTACATTCATTAATTCACTTATGAGAATAGAAAATGATGTAAAAGACCATTAATATATTTTATCTATCGATTATCACCATTAAAATAAAATAAATATATTAATTACATTAGAAAACAAAATAAAAATTAGGTAAGTTATGTAATCATACATTAATTATTTGAATAGTATATCCATTATGTAGATTTTATAAATATTAAATATAAATCTAATAAGACAATGCATTTTTTAAGTGGATTATGCATAATTAGATTAATAAATTAATTTAATTGCATGATGAAAAGAGAAACAAATTAAAAAAAAAGTTAGGTAAATATTGATTATTATTAATTTTTTTTGAGTTAAATTTTAGTTATATTTTATGTACATAATTAGCTTATAAATAAGTCATTCTTTTGTAAATACAATCAATTTTCTTCAATTACTTTCTTCTATCTCTCTCTCAAAGTTTCTATTCATCCATTTTGATTTCAAGAGTTTCCTCTTAGAGTTCTTCAAGTTTCAAGAGAAAAAGAAAAAGATAATTCTTAGAACTCTTAGTTTTTCAAGATTTATACGTTTTATTGTACCTAGGTTTAAATTCAATTTATGATAAATAGAGTTAGAGACCTTATTAAGGTTTAAAATTTTTATAAAAAGTATTTCTATATATGTACTTAAATTCTAAAAATTCTTACTTTTATACCCTACTCTCATGATTTTATAAAAATTATTTAACACAAATTAGTCGTAAGTTAAGAAAAGTTATAAAACAAATTTTATATAATTAGTTCTAAATTTTAAAGGGCAAACATTTTTATTTTTGGTTAAAATTTTAAATACAAGTTCATATATATGTAAAGATCATTTATCGAAAGTTTCATAATTTTTGGATATCTATAAAATTTATCATAATTTTTAAAATACATAATATTCTAATATTTCAAAATGCTAAAATAAATTTTAAGGTATAATTACAAGTGATTAAAGTACTATGAAATGATCTATTTTAGAATTTCCATATATTATATATAAATTATAATATGTTAATGATGTACTTTTAAGATTTTAAGTTTGTTTGATTTATAAAATATTTCTAAAAATTCAATGATTTTTATTTAGTCGCAGCTTTAACAATTTTGTTATAAATTTTAAATTAGAAAAATAATGATGATAAGTATTGTTTCTAAATTCTAAACCTTAATCTTTAGATTTATTTTTATTTCAAATAGATTCATGTAAATTTGAATAGAATTATGTACTATAATGTAGAATTCTTTAAGTATGCATTACACACCGAAATTCTACAATTTTAATGTGAAATATTATTTTAAGATTTATGTTGTAGATGTTTTCAAACACGTAAAATAGATTTCACATGACCAATGATTGCATATATTGACATATAAAATAAATGTTGATGCATGAATAATAAATAAAAAAGATAAAGAAAAGGCACATGGTTGCAACGAGGTTAAGTGTATGGTATTTTACTGCAAGCACGAAGAACATTTTCTAAGGACTTAAGGTAAGTACAATCTCACCTATAACATGGATAGTTTTAAAAGTATATTCTATTTGAAATAAAAGTATTTGATATGATTAAATGTGATATCTTGCCTATGCAAGAGATGTTTGTTTGGCTTGTATATGTTCGTACAAGATACATGTCTCCTATGATAATAAGATGAGGTAAATTTACTTTATAATATTATTCATAACTTGATAAATATACTTTAATTAAAGGGAGTATCAAGAATATGAAATATAAGATTTAGTTTGAAATATGATACAACCATTTATGTTAAAGAGGAAACTAAGTAAAAGATAAGAATATAAAGATATCGTACCAACCTCTGCTAGGTGAGGATTCCTAAGACAAGATAAGAACGACCTCTACTAGGTGAGGATTCCCGAAGAAAAATGTTAAGTTTATGACCGTTGGTGTTTTAGTGGGGTCGCTCCCCTGATTTCCAGTCAGTAAGTACGCACTCGGTACGTACACAAAGGTTCATAAGAAAGATAAAAGATTTTTTTTAAAAAATTAGGCTTAACTAATGACCATCACTTACTATAAATTTAAAGAAAAATAACACATACACACACTCTACCAAGATTTGAACCCCTAACCCCTCTAAACTCACACACATATCCCTCAAGCCTTGGACCAACTGAGCTAGCCCCAGTTGGCAAAAGATTTTAAGATAATATATGTGATAAAAGATTTCTTTATAAAACATAAGTTATAAGATAACATAAAAATACAAAAATTGAACTTTTATAAATATTATTTGTATGAAATGTTTTCTGAGTTGAATTGTACTTACTGAGTGAAAGCTAACGTAGTGTAAATGTCCATATTGTAGGTATCAAATGTAAGCAACCTTTATTTTGAATGATGAGTTGGCCAAAATCGAGGAAGAGATGGATGCGAGTACAGGCTTTGGGATACCTCCGTTATAAATTCCGTATATATTTTCTTCACTTTAAACAAGATGGATTACTTAAATATGTAAGATTAAGTCTTAAGTCTTCTTAAGTTAAAATTGAGACGATATATTTAAATATGAAATGCTAATTTTAAGATTACTTATACCCCTAAGATTAAGTATATACAATATGACCTTTAAGATTAATTATACTCCTAAGATTAAGTATATACAATATAACCAATTTTATTTAAATATCCCTTTATAGAATATCATATACTCTTTTGAAGCATATTTTCAATAATTAAACTTTCTTAAATAAATATTTCTTTTTGCATCTAATATTTTGATTTGAATAAATATAAGACTAAATAGGCTTGTCAAAAAGACTTAAACCTGTCTATGGAGAGTTTGGGATTTAAGAGGTCCGCTTATCTCCTCCTAACCTAGAAGCCTTTTTAGTTACACATTATTTAAATCTCGGAAAAAAATAATAATAACGTTTTCTTCAATGGTTTGTCTAAATTTCCTAAGTATGACATTTGGAATAATTAGTTAACTGTCTTGAGATTATATATATATATAATTGTCATGAATTTTCATAGTCCAAGTTTTTATCCAAAAAAAAATATTAAGTTATGAACATATGTAAATGTCAGTCTTAAAAAAAAGTTAGGCTGTTATAAGCATAGAGAAGCACAAAGGGCAGAGAAAGCTGAAAATGTCCTATACAAAGAAACCAAGAACCCACAAAATATCCAAAAGCCCAAGCTATCTCAATCAACGAAAGAGTAACTAAGAGAGTAGCATTGTAAAATCAGCAAAAGACAAGCAAAGAGGCGAAATGGCCAAAACCACAAACAAACAACAGGGAGAAAAATAAAGGGCATAGATGGAAACTCACAAATAAATAAGTAAAAAGACCAAACAGCCATACCGATACAAGAACTGTAGATCAAGCTTCTAAGGGCTAGACCGCAATAACGCATCTGAAAAGGATGTTACTTTTTTTTCTACGATGAGTCTCTTCTTAGTTTTAGTGTTAAAAGAAAAGGGAGAGCCTTTTCTGGCCTTGGTACATACAAATAAATATTTATAAATATAGAAAATATACTTGAAAAAACTACAATAATTCTGGAAGTTGGGAAATTTATCAAATGAATATTAAAATCACTATTCACAATAATCTTTGAGCAACCAATATATTACTCTACGTGATAAAAAGGAAAAAGAAACTGAATATCATCATCATCGCCAAATATACACAGAATTACATAATAGAATCAAAAAGGACGAAAATCAAGCTGAATAAAAGGAATGGAGGAGAAAGGAACAAAGAAAAGCTGCTCAAAGAGACTAGATTTCATAAAGAAAAAAGAGAAAGAGAGACAAAAAGACCTAGCAAAAAAAACCAAATGGACAAATAATAGCAATAAAGAGATAAACACTTCAATAGTGTATATTAATTACTAATATCACAGAGTCTAACCAGATTCAAAGTCAACAACAGAATTTAATAAAACAGGCACGAGCACGTAACATTTAATACAACAATAGAGCAATAAGTGTTTTAATAACATACAAACAAAACATAGAATCAATATCAATTAATGAAAGATAAAATATGTCTATAACAGGGACCAAATGTAAAAAAGGAAAAACAAACCAACATAATAGAGGATATTTAATATTCATAGTACTTGAAATAGTGATAGAATAGAGTTTTTCTAACTAATTTCAAAGAGGTAGTGGTTATATGAAGAGTAGAATCAGGGATGAAAATAAAGTAAATGCAATAGGGGAGGGAGGAATGGGAATAAATTCAATAAGGTTCAGGTAACAACTAATACTGAAGTAGGTGAAATGTAGAAAATACAATAAATGGCCTTTCCATTTATAATCAGGCAGCACTAAAAGATTATTAAAGGCCTTTTTTTAAAAAAAAAAAAAGAAGAAAAAAACTTGTACACATGGCAATATCTGAAACGAGTTCTTAATTAAAGCTAATTTATTAAAAAACAAATTTAGAGACTTATCAAGGACGAAGTTTTAAATTTTCAATCCTGTATTTATTTACTTTTAGTCAAAATAATAGAAAGATATCAATAAAATATTAAATATACTTATTTAAAGAGATCTAAGCCATAAGTACAAATCCATAGTTCATTAAAAGCAAAGATACATATCATTACGAACATTACTATTTACAGTCAAANTCTGGAAGTTGGGAAATTTATCAAATGAATATTAAAATCACTATTCACAATAATCTTTGAGCAACCAATATATTACTCTACGTGATAAAAAGGAAAAAGAAACTGAATATCATCATCATCGCCAAATATACACAGAATTACATAATAGAATCAAAAAGGACGAAAATCAAGCTGAATAAAAGGAATGGAGGAGAAAGGAACAAAGAAAAGCTGCTCAAAGAGACTAGATTTCATAAAGAAAAAAGAGAAAGAGAGACAAAAAGACCTAGCAAAAAAAACCAAATGGACAAATAATAGCAATAAAGAGATAAACACTTCAATAGTGTATATTAATTACTAATATCACAGAGTCTAACCAGATTCAAAGTCAACAACAGAATTTAATAAAACAGGCACGAGCACGTAACATTTAATACAACAATAGAGCAATAAGTGTTTTAATAACATACAAACAAAACATAGAATCAATATCAATTAATGAAAGATAAAATATGTCTATAACAGGGACCAAATGTAAAAAAGGAAAAACAAACCAACATAATAGAGGATATTTAATATTCATAGTACTTGAAATAGTGATAGAATAGAGTTTTTCTAACTAATTTCAAAGAGGTAGTGGTTATATGAAGAGTAGAATCAGGGATGAAAATAAAGTAAATGCAATAGGGGAGGGAGGAATGGGAATAAATTCAATAAGGTTCAGGTAACAACTAATACTGAAGTAGGTGAAATGTAGAAAATACAATAAATGGCCTTTCCATTTATAATCAGGCAGCACTAAAAGATTATTAAAGGCCTTTTTTTAAAAAAAAAAAAAGAAGAAAAAAACTTGTACACATGGCAATATCTGAAACGAGTTCTTAATTAAAGCTAATTTATTAAAAAACAAATTTAGAGACTTATCAAGGACGAAGTTTTAAATTTTCAATCCTGTATTTATTTACTTTTAGTCAAAATAATAGAAAGATATCAATAAAATATTAAATATACTTATTTAAAGAGATCTAAGCCATAAGTACAAATCCATAGTTCATTAAAAGCAAAGATACATATCATTACGAACATTACTATTTACAGTCAAATAGGAGTTAAAAAAAGTTAAGGACCTCTTTTTTACAAAAAAGATGAAACTAAACAGATGGCAATATACAAAACAAACACTAAGTAGAAGGTAACTAATTTTTTAAAAAACAGAAACTTTAAAAACTTGTGAAGGATGAATTAAATACACTTATTAAAGAGATTTGAAACCATAAATACAAACCCATAGATCATTAGAAGTAAAAATAGAAGTCATTATAGGCATGCAAAAAATCTAAAAGAAATGAAAAATATTAAAAAAAAAAAAAAGCAAAAAAATCTCACAAATTATTCCAAAGATTATCCACGCAACACTCTAGCAAAAAGAAAAAGAAAAGATGGCATAATTAAGAGAGAAAAGACAGAATGAAGCATCGAGAAGCACAAAGACCAGAGCTATTTCACTTGACCAAATAACTCAAAAGCTAAGCTATTTCACTTGAACAAATCACAATTAAGAGAGCATCCTCAGAAAATGAGCCAAAGTACTACAAAAAGACCAAAAGACCACAACCACAAAAAATTATAGAAAGAATGTTAAGGACAAATACTTAAATTCACAAATAACATAATGAAAAAAACCAAGCAGTCATCCTTAAACATTGACCATATAAAGACTTTCAAAGACAAATATGTAAAACGATATATAACAGCCTAAAAAGACCGAATGATTATGTTCACACAGCAAAAACAGATAGATTTTTAAGGGCAAATAAGTAAAGTGACAAATAACACAATAAAAAGACCAAATAATCGTGCCCCAAGATAAAGCACAGGGGAGACCTTTAATAACAAGTATGTAAAACAATGAACAACTAATTAAAAAGACCAAACACTCATACCCACACATGAACCACAAAAATAATTTTAAGAGCAAAAATATAATAAAACATGCATAACACACAAAAGAGCATACCTACAACCTGGCCTGTGCAAAATTACCAAAATGTCCTCCCCAAGTAACCATTTCTCACACGATAGAACCAGGGCAAAACTGTCAAAGCACTACAGTAAAAAAAAACTTTGGAAAGAGATGAAAAAATTCCGAAAGATGCAAGATCAGTGTTCACTCTACACTGTAAACCAGGGAACCGGGAAGAACAAACCCCATGAACAAAGAACCAACAAAAACAAAACCATATGACAAATTATTCCAAGGATGAGATAACCAATATTTAATAAATTTCTATAACACAAAAAATTCCAAGGAGCAGAACTGACTTCATGTATCAACCAAGGCAAAATTAAGATAAACAATAACCAAAAAGAAAGCAATTTGAAGAACAAAAACAGATACAGCACACAGTGAAAAAGGAAAAGAAGAGAGAAAGAAGCATCGAGAAGCAAGAAAAAAAGAATCACAAAAAGAGAAACCAAGAAGCAACAAAAGTGAAAAAGAACACCTAGAATAACTATTGAAGTAGAGGCAAAGGAGAAGAAACAAACTATCAAAGAATGCAACTCAAACCGAGAGAGGAAGAGAAGAATAATTTGGGAGAACAAAATGAAGAACAACACATAACAGAAAGAGAAAAGAGATAGAGAAGAAAAAGCATCGAGAAACACAGATAGAAGGGAAGAGTGAAAATCTCCTAGACGGAGAAACCAAAGACCAAGGGAATGATTGAAAGCCCAAACCATCTTAGCTAACGAAAAAACAACTAAGAGGGCAGCATCGGAAAATTACCAAAAGACCAACACCATAACCATAGAGAAATTAGGTTAAATATGCTCCGTAATACCTTTATTTTGGCCCATATGCACAAGTTAAAAAAAATTTGAAAAATATGCTTA
>JXTB01000156.1:32915-57309 GCA_002914805.1 Parasponia andersonii | reverse complement strand
GCTAAGAAGTACTCACTGTGGCAATGATCAGTCTTGAATTTTGCTTGGATATTCATACCAATATAATGTATGCAAGCTCCGTGGTGTGCTTCAGGGAACACAGTCGACAATGCATTCGTAATACTTGGGTGTCGGTCCGATATGAAGACCAAGTTCTCAACGTCTCCAATTGCTTCCTTTAGTTTCACGATAAAATACATCCATGAGTCGTTGTTCTCTGAGTCGACTACTCCAAATGCAACAGGATATAACTGCATATTTGCATCTTGTGCAATCGCAGCCAACATTGTCCCTCCACAGTTTATTTTTAAGAAGGATCCATCCACACATAGCACAGGACGACATGCTGTTTTAAAACCCCGAATAGATGCATCCAGTGACATGAAGAAATACTTGAAACATCCCATCTCATCGGTCTCTAAATGCGTGACTGTTCCTAAATTAGTCTTCTCTAACATATATAGGTAAAATGGCAGCTTTTGATATAAACCATCCACTATTCCCCTCACATATAGAAGTGCTTTTTCCCTACATCTCCATGTCTTTTCATATGTCATGTTAATCCCATAGTCTTTAGAGAAATCGTCGATTATTGATCGAGGGGCATAATTAGGGTTAACTAGATTTGTGTACTTTCTCTTAATGCAATGTCCAATAACCCATGGTGCTGCTTGTCTGTTGTCCTTATGCCTTATTGCCAACGAACATGTGTTGTCAGACACATATCTTCGCACCTCAAACATGTCAGATTGCTCCACCTTTCTAGCTCGCAACCGTCACGTACAATTGTCGTCTATACATGTTATAAACTAACAGTCTTTGCCTGACTTTTTTACCTTGAACTCAAAATTGCACTTCATTGCATGCAAGTGCAGCTTCAACTTCAAATCTTCCTTATTCTCAAATAGTTGACCGATCACGATTTTCACTGAATTAGAAGATCCATCTGACAAGTTGTTAGGTGTTCCCTGCGGCAATTCTCCCTCTGAAAACAAGGGAGCACTCCACTTCGTTTCATTATCTACTATTCTTACTCTACGCACTCGACTACTTGAAGTCCCTGTTGTTGTCGCTGGAGTCTTACCTACTTCATCAAAGCATTCCTTTAACTCATCTATTTTCTCTGCACCTGTTTCAGGCACAAATGAAGCATTTTGACTGCAACCCTCACCCACAGGTGTCAACTTCGCTAAAATAGACACACATAAAGGAGTACGGTTCTAAATAGAATAAGAAATCTCCTCAAGTCAAATTTCTAGGTCACTATTAGAGGTAATCTTCGTTGGAGGAATAGAGACTCCATCTCTACCATCACATTTATAAACAACCTTAAGTTCTAAATCAAAACGATTTTTATCAACTCCAATCACCTCATACAGCTTATCTACAAGGGTCACAAAAGTTATACCCATCCATACACCCATGGCCTTACTTTCTTTAGCAATATAAGACCATAATATTTTCTCTGACGAAAACTTCCATTCACCGTTATACAAAACTATGATGTTGAAATGTGACTCTGCAGATGAAACAAAAAAAAGAAATTAGATTCAACAGAAAAAATCATAAAATGTAAACGGAAGAATCTATATTTTTAGCCATCGAAAATTGGTCGAAATTGGTCGAAAGAAATAATCGAAATAGTCATCGAAAATANGACTACCATCGAATTATAGTCGAAATATAGTCGACGAAATTCTTGCTTCTCAGACTTCATCGAAATTTGGTCGAAATTATAATCGAAATACATCGAAATTGATCGAAAAAATAATCGAAATAGTCATCGAAAAAAATAATCAAAATAGTCATCGAAAATAGGTCGAAAATTCGACTACCATTGAATAGTCATCGAAAATAGGTCGAAAATTCGACTATTATCGAATAGTCATCGAAAATAGGTCGAAAATTCGACTACCATCGAATTATAATCGAAATATAGTTCGACGAAATTCTTACATCTCAGACTTCATCGAAATATGGTCGAAATTACATCGAAAATTCGATGCTTATACTGAGGCAGTCTGATTTTTTGAGAAATCCAGACTTTTGCAGATAATCCCAGACCCAGAAAACAACTTTTAATGTATAAATTATGCTCGTAACATATCAAAACTCAGTTAAAAACCATTTCAAACAGTACCCATAATATTTGAACATATAAATTACATACCCATTTCGCGGATTTCCGTCCTCCGTCTTACTGCCACGTCTTTTTTCTGTTTTTTCAACTTTTATCCTTTTCTTCTTTTCTGCTCTTAGAATTTCAGCTCCTTAGACAGTGTGATAAATTCAAGCATGAGATTACATGAAAGATTGTGAGGATATAGAGGGAGGAATAAGGAGCTACAGCTTGATTAAAGAGGAGAAGAGCGACATATACATTATAAACCAATTATTAAGGACAGAAATGACATTTCAGGTGGGTATATGCATATTTTTCAGAGTTTTATTGAGAGAAGCATATGTGCCAAAATATGCCTCTTATAATGCATATTTAACCTAATTTCCCTAACCATAAACAAACAACAGAGGAAAAAATAAAAGACAAAAACGGAAACTCACAACCAACCACGTAAAAAGACCAATCAGCCATGCCCAAATAACAGTCACGGCTTCTTTCTAAAGTGGATTTCTCCTTAGTTTTAGTATATATAATAATGTCATCAATTTTAATCTTTATTTAAAAGAAAAAAATCAGCGGAAACACTAGAAACAAATCCTAAAGAAATTAGCGTTAAAACGTGTTTAATGACCCTATAAAGGGTATTTCCTGTCTTTCTATTATTTAAATCACTAATTTTTGTAGAGATTTCAAATATTAATTCACATAACTCGGAGAAAAAAAAAGGTTATTTTTTTTATGGAAAACCCAAAGTTCAGTGTTTTGGTAAGTTATTTAGCGGATAGACCCCAAAAAACCGGCCATCTCGCAAGGAACTAGAAAAACTTGGCCTTGTCTTACAAAATCATTTTTGTTCGTCTCGAGTCGACTAGTTTGGGGCCAGAATATAGAGAGTAAAGAGCAGTAGTTTTTTCACAGCTCTGGAACAATCCTCAGTTTCCACCGTTGCTTCGGCCTTTGCTCACAAAGAATCCTGTTTCAGCTTTAAAGATTGGGTTTTCCTTTTCTTTAGGAAAGAACTGTCAAAGCTGCAATCGCCATAGAGAAACGGTGGGTCGAGTAATGGCAGGCAGAGAAGTTCGTGAATACACTAATCTCAGCGACCCAAAGGGTATTTCTTTTACTCTGTATTTTCTTTTAATTTAATTATTAATTTTTGAAGAAATTTAACATAACAATGGCAGATAAGAAATGGGGTAAAGGAAAGGATAAGATTGATGATGAAGACGTCACGTTTCAGCGCATGGTTGCCAAGGTTAGCGCATTTTGCCTCATCTTACCTATCTTTCCCTTTGCGATTTAGTTATTAATTCTAATTTTTCATATATATATTTTGGGCAATTCTTGCGGAAAAAAGTGAGTGAAGCAATTCCGAAGATTTAGAAAATTTCTTGATAATTGAATTTTATCGATGAAATTAGAGTTGAAGGTTGTTAGTACTCTTTAAGTTGGAAGCTTGGATCATCATGTATGCATTATGCCTTTAAATGTTTGGTGTGCCTATTTGTGAATTATGTTTAAATTCTAGTGTTTGATAATTTCTCTCTTCTTTCTCTTTCAAAATTACTTTACTCTTTACCATTAGAATAGTTTTGTTATTTTTGGTTTCTTTATGATTAATACCTTTGAAATTATACCGGCGATTCAGAACCCACCAAGTTGTTGAAATGATCATGCTAAAACTGGGAGTCCTCTAAGTTTCCTAACTGGTTCTCGGATAGACTTGGGTAACTTTGGTGTTATTGACATTACATAAATTTGGCTCTATTTTGATTATAGTTAGGGCATTTTATGGTGCTGGTATAAGTATGCTGTATCATTGCTATTGCTTACAAAAATGAAAATAATTTTATTTCCCTTATCAGTAATTTCTCCCTCATTCCCTTCCTAAGAAAGATAAAACTCGAAATCTGCGGGTTGTTGCTGTCAGATCTTTCTATGCTTTCCATATTTTGGCTATATGATAAGACTGGCAGCTGGGAACGCAAGTGTCATTGCATTGTGTTGTGTAAATACCAATGACTACGTGCATACATTGACGCCGAACTTTTATAGCATAAATTTGATTCCAGGCAGAAATACATTGAAATAAAACTATTATAGCGTACATTGAAGTTGTTTTCAAAAATTTTGAATGATGTTTCATGTTTGTCTCTGATTCCAAGAGTAGATAGAGATAGATTTATGTCAGTTATTGTATGTTTCCCACTAGCAGATCAATATTGTGTGGTTCCCAGATTTCTCTGGCAGAAATGGGTAGTCTATGACCACCTTTAAAAGACATCAAGAATGTTCTTAACCGCAATCAATACTCACATTAGAATTATTGATTGTATACTTGTACGTACAAACTTTAGCTCTCCTGAAATAGGGATATAGGGGAAAAGAGAAGGGCTATTTACATGTATCAGAAATGTTTCTGTGTTTCTAACTTCAAAATGTTGACTTTTGTGGTCACATTGATAGTACTCGACTTGAACAAGGATTAAAGTGAACTAAAATGTATTATTGTTCATGCTGTTGACTCAATATAACCTGAGAGATGACCAGCTATTCAAGTAATAACATTTTTTGCTGTTTCAAGAACAAAAGGTAATGACATTTTTTGTACTCAGTTTGACAGTAATCAATCTTTTAAGTAAAAGAAAATTTCCTGATTTTTATTTCTCTTTGTTTGTTTTTATTTTTTTGTTTTTTGGTTTGTGAACTTATGTAATCACTGCAGTCAATTTACTGAATCCCCGACCACTTTGCTTCATGGGTTTATTGCAAATAAAACCAAGTCAAATTGAATGTTATTTTCCTCTTTGTTTTGGGAGGTATATAAGGGCATGTTAATTTTTCCTATCTCACCACAACAGCTTTTTTCTTCACATTCTAAATGGCTTTATGAATTGTAGACTAGATTAAAAGTAGATTATTCTTGTCATAGATAGGATAAATGATGTTATTTGGTGCTTAGTCTTGTCATTGTATCTTCTATGTCTATTTGAAACCTTGAGTGGAGTTTCTGATAACATGGCCCGGCAGGGATCTTGGCTTCTACCGGGTGGTTGATGCAAGCAGATGCAAGAGGTTGCAGGAGAAAGAGGTGGCTACCTTCATGGACGAGGCGGTATCTCCCTTCTCTTATATTTCTCTCTCGCTCTGGTTGGGAATGCTGGATGGGAATGTGTAATTTATGTCTGTTTTTGGTTTGTATCTTTTGCTTTATTAACATGTTTGTAAGTTTAAGCAGCCTTGGACAGTGATGACCTACTCTATCTCAAGGAGCAGATGGAAGCTGAGGAGGATGCTGAACGTCTCCTGCGCCGTACTGAGAAACGGGCATTTGCTGCATTTAAGATATCCTTCTGGTTGTTTAAATCAAATAATGTTCTAATATCGTGATGGTTATGTCAATGTGGAAAGTTATTTGTCCTGCGCATGAGTTATTGGGAAGTACCATTTCCTTCTTATTGATGTTGGATGAGTAGATAACTTGTTAGGTTCTTGAGTTTTAATTTGTTTCCAAAGTTTGCTTGCTCAATTTCACGGTTTACCTCACTGGCTATTTTTTTTTTTTTTTTGGTCTCTATTATGTGAACGTTATTTTCAGTTGATTTGTTTTTTCAAGTAACCTGAATGCAGTAAAAGCAAATTTTTTGAAACTCATGATGATGATTGCAGCTGGCTCGAATAAGCATGAATTTTCCACTTCAGTTATTATATACGTTGGTTTGAACTTTCATCCTCCTCCTAAACAAGCACAAGTATCTCATAAGCCTAAGCCATTTGTAACGTTGCCAGGAACAAGAAACTATAAGCTGATTCTAGATCTCCTCCTCAATTTTTTTTTTTTTCTTGGTTAAATGTTTTATTTTTAACATGTAGGGTGTGTCACACCATGGTTGTTTCCTGAAACTTGCTAGAATAACTTGAAAATATGAGGAAATACAGGACCCTAATTTTGGTTCAACTCTCACCTCTTCTTGTTTTCAAAATCAGACATCTTATCTTAAGTTGCGTAGTGAGAATTCAATTAATGTCCTCAAGTTTTTGTTCTTTCCTCCCACATTTAGAAAATTTCTTCATATTGCCCCTCCACTAAATTCGGAGGTATTGCCATAGAATGAAATTGATTGTAGAATTTCCATTTCTTTTATTTTTCATGTAAGGTGTGTTTTTCTCATGTGGTAAATGTTCCTCCCTATCTGGACGGTGTGGAAGATTAATTAAGATGACTTTTCTTTGGGAAGTTGCTTCATAGGGGAGGATATAAGTAATTCACAGTGCATGGGTTACAGTGTAATTTATTTGAGTTCTCCTTCCCCTAGTTATGTAAAAAAATCTGGTACTTATTTGTTTTGACATGTATGTGCTAGAAAACTAGTCGAGTTGTGAAACTTGTGTTTGACTTCTAGACATGCTTATGACAATATTGTGGCATAGATGATACTAGCTCTTAACTTTTTTCCCACATTTCCTTAACCATTGGACACAAAGCTGCGAGTTTAGTGGATTCTTCGCCTGCATCTGTTCCATTGCCTCTTCGTGTTGAACCCAAGCCAAAGAGTGGGATCAGGTATGAATCTTTGTGAAATAGATCATGGTCATATTCGATATCCCAGACACACCAATTTAATGAACAAGTTGAATTTTCAAGTTATCTTAATTTTATTTATTATGTTGTATTTGCTTACTTTGAAATGCAGACAGCAAGATTTGCTGAAAAAGGTAGTGGAAATTAAACCAAAACGTCATAGAGTTTCCAGCCGATCTGATGGGAACCAATCTACCCCGAGTGATAGTGCTGCTTTGACGAATCTCAAGTCAGAAACTAAGCATGAGAAGGAAAAAGGGCATTCATTGTCAAAACTAGACAAAGCAGAAGGCAAGAGTCAAGTGGAAAATCCTGTTAAAAGCTTGTTAGGCTTAGCCTATGCAAGTTCTGATGATGACGAGTGAATAACAAACAGGCAAAAGTCAAGATATATTCTTTGTTCTTATAGGTTGGTTTTGTTTGCTTTCTTTCTTAATATTCTCATTGTCAATCCAATGTGGTTTTGGATGAATACATTCTAAGCAGAAATAGAAGTCAATATACAGGTCAACTTGAGTTGGAGAAAGCTATATTTTATGTATTCAGAGGTTGTAGTTGGTTGTTGAGTTAGAGTTTTTTTTTTTTCCGGTTGGTTGACTCAGCATCTGGATTAATGGTGCATCGTAAAAGCGCCTGCTGATCTAGCAAATGTTCTCACTGACGATGGCATTAGGCGATGATATTGAAGTTCCAGTCCTTATGACCAATCTTGTGGCTTCTCTAAGCGGCCTATGGAATCTTTGCACACAAGAGTTAGCTGAACTATTTTGCACTGACCCATGATTGACATGAATCTTGTGTATTTCTTTTGTGAGATTGCTTAGAGACGTTGTGAGTACTTAAAGTTATGATGGTTAATGGATTTGGGTAATTGTTGGAATTCCTTTTTCCCGGGATACCTCTACCCTGATGTTGGTGCAATGAAGAGATTAGATTGGTTCACTCGAGTCTGGTTTCATGCTTCTACCTATTGCATATTGTTCTCATTTCGTGGGCATTGTTTTCCTAATCATTGTCAGAGCTTAGAAACTAGAAAGAAGTTTGTTTACGATTAACCCCTTGCTTGAGAATCAGCTGTTCTGTGTATTGACAAAATTGACTCTCTTGATAGATTAATCGAATGACCACATTTCGCCATCCAAAGATTTTGGCAAATTTTGAGGATTTGACAAGTATTGCTTTAGTTGTTCAAAGGCTTTTCAGTATTTTTCATCACATTTAAAGGTCTTGTCCCCCCTAAGTTAGTTTTAAAATGGTAAATCAAGATCAGGAAATGAACCTGTTCAGAGCTGCCACTTACTTTATTTAACTTTTCTATATGTTTTAAATTTTATGGTTGTGGCAGGTTTTGATAACTCTTGCTTTGAACTATCTATTCCTCTTTTATCACCAAGAAGTCGAAGAATTTTCTAGACGATACTCCAATTGAGCACTTCGTAAGGTTCAATTTCATATTACGCTTCCTCAAATTTGAAAATATATTCATCTAAATTCTTTATGTGGCCTTTGTCTTCTGTTGACTTGAATAGCATATCATTCGTATAAATCTACATCGTTTTTTCTGCGCAATGTAGCGAATATTTTGTTTACTAGTCTATACTAGGTTGCCTCGACAACCTTTTTTTTTTTTAATCACGAACGAAATTACTTTATAATAGGTTCTTTTTTATGAGATGAATGGTGTTTATTCTCAAGCATATGGATCCCTTAGTATTTGATTGTATTTTTAACTCAGAATGACATAATTTTATAATATTTTTTTTGAGTTGAATAGTATTTTTTTTGAGCATATGATAGAGGTGGTAATTTGTGTCAGCAATTCGTGTTCGTTTCATATCAATGTACATATACATAAAAAAATCTTAAATACACCAAAAAAAAAATCTAAACATACATAGTAAAAATATTGAATTTTTAAATAAGCATTATATGAGCTATAAACAGGTTAATCCAAAATTGACCGTATTTAATAAACGAGTTATTACAAGTCAAATTCAAATTGATGGGTCAATATAACATGTTTAATAAATCGATTAGCGAGTTCAATCTAATTTGGACCTGAATTTGCTTAAAACAAATTTAAACATGCCAACTCTGTGGAAATTCTGAGTCATATTGTCATATCGTATCACAAATTATCAGTCATTCACATGGATGATTTAGTATTTGATCATATCTGCAGAACACATCCTTAAAACTAAGTAGCTCATGCCTTGATGTGGTATTGGTATGTCACTGAAATGCTAAATCAAAACATTCATATTTCTATATAATTTAACTTAGTATAGTGATAGTGAAGGTCAATCTCATGATCAATTGCGTCCAAATATTAAGCTATTAACATTAAAGTTTTATGAGTTGTTTTTTTAAACTAAAATCAAGCATACTAAAACAAAAAAAAAAAAAATAAAGCAATATTGAAATAAATAGGTTAAATGATCATTCTCCAATACTAGACATTCCTATTATGTTAATAACCAAACTCTATATTCAATTACTTGCCAAAATTGTCTACCACAAATAACACACAAATTAGTTATATCCTAGTCTTTCTTTAGATTTTCACTAAATAAAATAAGATCTTTATTTAGATTTTATCAATCAGACAACCTCCAAAAAGTTCTCTTAGTTTAATTTAATTGATGCATTAAATAATGAAAGATAGGTTGACCTAGGCAATTATTTTATAAACTCCGAATTTTTAACATAGGCATATTCTTCATCTTAAGTAACTTATTAGTTCATAAATTCAATTAACTATGATTTACTATTAAGGATTAAAATACTTAGATAATTATAGATCTTAGGTTCTAATCTAGCTATAGAAACCTATGAAGTACTATTTAGGTGCACACCTAAATAATTCAAAATAGAACTCATAGACAGTCAAACATAGAAGAATAAAAGCAATTTCAAATGAATAATTAGTATATATATATATATATATAAATATATATAATCTGAAAATTAATTTAACATCATGTCTAGAACTTTGAAATCTCCCTTAACCAACCTAAGACCTACTCTAGTATAGTAGTTATAAGGACCAATCCTATGAAGAATTGATTTAATTAATATGCTATTGGCCGTATTGGCCGTATGATGTTAAAAGGTGATTTTAGAATCTAAAACTAAACCTAATAAAACAAGGAAATAAATTACAAATAACAAAATATAAAATAAATAAGTTAAAGGTTCATTCGCCACTACTAGTTACTCTTTAAGTTAAATTATCAGATTCTATATCCAATTATTTATCCAAGTTACGAACTGTAGAAAACAACTAGCTCTACTATCTCTATTTTATCTTAATTTATCGTTAGGTAAAACAAGTTTTTTATCTATTCTCTTCACCCTTAAACAACTAAGACAACTCTCTACATTTAATTTATGGAAGCAATAAGTTAAGAAAAATAAGGTTGATTCAAGGTAACAATCATACAAGTTTGGATTATATTTAACGTAAGCTATATTCTTCATTATTGTTAATCAACTAGATTATATAATCCAATTAACTACTAATAATTAGAAAACTTAGACAATTACAAATCTAAGGCTCTAATATAACATTAGATTTCTATCAAGTTCTATTTAATTGTATATCCAAACAAATGAAAATAAAAATCATAAACCATAAACCATAAAGTATAGAAGAGCATTAATAACTTTGAATAAAGTAATTGATATATTATAAAATATGGTAAATTCACATAATATAAATATCTAAGACTTTGAATTTGCTCGTAAACTATCAGAATCTAATCTAGCATGTATATAAGAATAAACAACAAAACTATCATACTAGAATCATGAAAATAAAAAACAATAAAGGAAAAATAAAAAAGAATGCTAGATAGTTGTTGCGCAAAGCTCTAACCTCTAAACTCTTCTTATCTTTCTCTAGATTTTTAATGTATGTTTATATATCTATAGTCTCTAAGATATGTTTTTATCTGACATAAAGAGTCCTATTTATAATGTATTTGGTCTTAGGAGTGATTTAGAGTGGTTTCTTGTAACTGGAGAAGCCAGAATACATCAAATTCTTAAAGTACGAGAATTCGACATTGTAATGTTAGCTTCCCAGAGTTTTATTTTTTAGGATCTAAGGGTTACACCACAGTGCTAGATTTCAGTGTTGCAATATTGGCACTTAGGGGCTGATTTTTCAACTTCTTCAATTCTTCATCATTTTCGTCCGGTTTCAACTCCGTTTCATTCCTTTGACTCCAAAAAACCAACAAAATGTAAAGAACATCATAAAAAAGATAAAGATAATAAGGAAACTAACAAAGTACTATAAAGATATTAATTGCAACATAAACTCAAGTATACATTCATCACTAAATAACTCATTGATGTAAGATAATTTGAAAAAAGAAAGAAAATTGAAAAAATAGCAAGGACTAGATAGAATTAAGGCAGAAATAGATCAATATATAGAAAATCAATAGAATTAGATCAAGAACTTAAAGAGAAGAAGAATTATAAAGGAGAAAAACATACTTATCATTCATTAATTCACAACATACCAAAAACAATAACGTGGATGACCTATTTATAGATAAACAATTAAACACAACTAGTAAAGGAGACAAATTCAAAAAATTATAAAAACGAGAAACTTAAAACTAATTACTTAAAATTAAAATAACTTAATAATTAAATAAAAATTCAATTGTCCTAGAATATTCTATTCTTTGTCCGCATCACTTTTCTAGAGTTTGAGAACTCAACTCAGCTAGCTAAAACTTGGATATATCATAAACGAGCAATCTCAAGTGTAGAAAGATCAACAAGTAGAAGTCTTAATACTTAATGAAGAGGTAGAATTTGAAACCGAATATTTGCTCTATTCTCTTCCCAACATAGGATGCATCACGATAACTTATGTCTCTAAAAATTATTGTACACTAAAATGTAGTCCAACGGTCATATTAGACAGAAAATCAAATAAGTATACCTTCAATCCAAGTTTTTGAAGTTGATATTTAAGTTGATGTGTTGATGGACTAGGAAAAAATGGACTTAACTAAAGTTAAATTTTATTGTACAATAGACTCAACTAAATATTCTATGACTTTACTCTCACTAAATTATTTACAAATCTTAACAAATCATTTATGAGAGTCACTCTTGCTATTATTTAATTCCCACATTTTTTTTCCAATTAATGTTGTATGTTGTTGCAGCCTTAGTAAATACGTCCACAAAATTTGCCTAAATTTGTTTGAATATGGATAACCAACTCATCAATCATAGGCTAATCATAATGACTTTTAGTATTGCAAACATGACTAACACTAGGATTGCTAAGCAATATTTAACTTTAGTGGCCTAGAAGCATAGAAATACAGAGCATCATAGGAGGGATCTTTATAATAGTGGTTATAGTTGTATTAGCGAGCATAGGATAAGTTATGATAATAAGGCTCATGGTAAAATTGGGTATGATAATAAGGATCATGGTAATTTATTATCCGATCCAATAAGAAAAAAGAAAGAGAAAAGGGAAAGAATAAATAATGACAGCTATGAAAGCCTTTAAACTCTCATTCTCTTGATTTTCTTATCCCTAGGGTTTTAGATATTACTATGTGTCTAAGATCTCCTGAGAATATTTATATGTGATCTAAAGAGTCATATTTACAGAGAAATTTACTTTCAGGGCAATTAGGAGGAAACCTCACAAATTTGGGGTCCAAACTCATCAAAATAGCTTTTTTTTTTTTAAAAAAAAATGAGACTTAACTAATAACCATTACTTATTATAAAATCATTACTTACTATAAATTTAAAGAAAAATAATACACACACTCTACTAAAACTCTACCAAAGTTTAAATCACCCCTCCTCCTAAAAAAAATACACATACATCTTTATAACTTTGGACCAATTAAGCTAGCCTCAACTCATCAAAATAGCTTAGGTCTGTGTAAAACTCCCAAAATTCTCGAGTCTCAGCACCATGGTGCCCGGAAACAAACTCCACGGCTCTCAAATTCTGATGTTTTCTTGGATTTTATAAAATTACTACTTTTCATGCTAGATTTTAGATATTTACCCTATTCAGCTTAGGTTTTCGATTTTTAACTATTTTAACCCAATTTTAACACATTTTTATTCCTCCTCCAAAACACCTAGAAGGCCTAAAAGCAACATAAAAAGCCTATAAACAACAAGAAAAATAACAAAATAATGAAAAAAAAAAATTAATCAAATAATTAACATAAATACACATTTTCATATACACATATATATTGTCATTATAGTATGAATAGACTTATCTTGTGAGAATAACTTGTGTATTACACATGTAATATAATTTATTATACTCTAAATTCGTTAGGAATATGCACAAATAAATTATTGAACTACATTTCATCAGAAGATGATTTGGAGAAATTAGACTTTATTGAAAGTGACTTTTGATAAAAAGTCTACCTTATAAAATTTTTGCAAAAGAGACCCTTTATTCAATTTCAAGAAATTTCTTAATCAGATAAAAATTACTTTATAAGCATTAATCCAAAAAAAAAAAAAATTGAGCTTAAACAGAAAGGTAATTTGTACTTTATGTTTTTTTTCCCTTCGTACAATACTTACATACAATTGATTATGATAAGTATCAATCTTTAATTTAGTTTGAACAAATATACCTTTTTTAATAAAACGAAATATGTATCTCTAAAAGGTGAAACCACAAGAAGAAGTCATAGTAAAAATAAAACAAATTGAATGTCTCATTTCTCCCACGCTACCCATTCGCCCTTGTTTCGCAGGTTACAATTGATTTAATATTGATGTTGAGTTTGAATATCAACTTTTTTTAAACAATAATAACATTAATTCTTACACCAAACTTTATTTAGTTGAATAACTTTTCTAATACCCAAAATCTACAACATAGGTGGTATTAAATATAGTTTATTCTATAAAATATTATTATGCTTATATTTATTAAAAAAATTTAACAAAGTTTGATGAGGTAAATCTTAACTTACTATAGTGTATTTACTCTATTTTAATATATAATATCATAATTTGTAACAACTAGAAGTAATGTACACTATAAATACAACTAGTCATAGTCATAGGGTTTTTATTAATACAGTATATGAAAATGAATAAAAATTATGGGTCTCATTATTTCTTCACTTTTATCATGATTTTTTCCATGCTCTTTCATCATTTAGGTTAGTTTTATTGGTATAACTTTTGTATCTTATGATATAAATCATGCTTCTTGATTCAATCATTTTTAAAATTTGTCTCTCGTGATTAAAAGATCACTCGTAACCTCTTAGTTTAATTTTTGTCATTAAATGTGCTTACTATTTCATCCATGAATTATTCTTCTAACTTGGTAAAAGTAAAACATATCAAACTAGTTAGACATATTATATTTTGTTTTCCTTATTGAAATAAAGTACTAATGGAGATATATATATAATATATATATATATATATATTGTATATATATACGTAGGGAGAGACTCAAATAATATTTTTTGTAAACTTGTTTTGGATAGTTATTTTGTATAGGTTAATAGTTATGTACGAATTGCAATTAATGACGATAATATTTTTGGCGAACGACCTATTAAAGAATATCCATAGAACCAAAATCGAATTGTGGAAAAAATTATATCTATTCATAGGTTAAGCAAAACTACTTTGGGTATATATTTCCATGTGTCTATATATATACAGCTTCCTAAACTAGTGTTGGATCTAGTTTCCTTTAGACGAAAATAAATATTGGTCTCACTTCACTTAAAATTAGGGGGAAATTAGCCCCCATACTACTTTTGGACCAATTTTTGGTAAAATACGGACCCCTTCTCTTTAACTTTAGTTTTGTACAGTCCACGGTTTTTAAAACCTTTTCTTTANTTTTTTTTTCTTTCTTTCTTCTTTATTTTACTCTTCTCTTTTTCTATTATTCATTATTTCATTAAACGTTTTTAGAATGATTTATTTTCCGTTCATTAGAAAATTTTATAATTTTAAAGAAAAACTTTTGTTAAATATATTTATAGGTATTAGACCAGTTACTAGCTAGGCATATGTTGCGATCCTAAAATAGCATTCCTCTTAAAGCTTTTAGTTAGATATTAAAAGTACCCAAACTCATTATTGATAGTCAACTACGTAGTTACTCGTAGTCATCTACCAGGTTACTTATAATAACCGATAAATAGTTAGAAAGGGCATTCCATAGAAAAAAGTCCAAAAAATAAAATAGTGAAAATGAAAAAATCTAAACAATGTACCTATAATATCTAGGTAAAGATTTGAGGTTGAAGTTAATAGGAATATTACCATAAGTATCCATGTTACTTATGATAACTAATAAATAGTTGGAAAGGGTATTCCATAAGTGAATGCAAAAAAAAAAAAAAATGAAAGCGTAAAAAACTAGAAGGTTACTAGAGGTATCTTAGCAATTTACCTATGATATCGGAGAAATGATTTGATGTTGAAGTTACTAGAAATATTACCGTAAGTGTCTTATATGGATACTTATGGAATCTAGAGAAATTTGAACAGGAATTGGTGTTCCTTGTTGCCAAAAAAAAAAAGAAAGAATTGTATCTTACTAGATTTCATATTGTATCCATAAGATTAGAATAAATAAATAAATATAAGATTATCATAGGTATCTTTAAAATTACCTATATTATTTGGAAAATAAGAAAGAGAGTTGGAGAATTCTAAAAAAGAAAAAAAGAATGTTATTACTGGTATCCTAACTAATTACTTATGGTATTCGAGAAAATTTGAACGAAATTTAAGCGTTTTCCATTAAGAAAAGAAGAAAATTTGTTATGGGTATCTTCTTGGGTTACATTTGGCATTAAAAAAATGTTACTATATAATTACCTGTAGTATCCAGTGAAATTAAAAAAGGAGCTAGTATTTTTTTGTTGCTAAAAAAAAATTATTTTAGGCATCCTACTAAGTTACTTATTGTATTATATAAATTAAAAAAATTAAAAATAAAAATTATTACAGATATCATACTAGGTTACCTTCATTATTTATTAAAATTGGAAAGAAAATTGTGAGTTCTTTATTGAAAAAAAAAAAGAATATTAATAAATCAAAAATTAAAAAGGTTAGGAGGTTACCATAAATATCTTACTTATTTACTTGTGATATTTGAGAAATGGGAATAATGGTTTTTTGTTGTTGTTTTTTTTTTTTTTTGAAAGGATTGTTTGGTAATATCTGTTGCTTAAACAAAAACATGCTCATGAATTAATTTTGTTAGAAATTTACATATCACTTCAAAAAACTATTAAAAGAATATGGGATAGTATCATTAAAGTTTTATAATTGCTAAAAATCCAAAACTAAGCATACAAATAAAAATAGGAACATTATTAAAAAAAATCAAAATAGGAAAAAAAAAAAGAAAAAAAAAATCAAATGGGGCAAAAAATTTTAAAAAGAGATCCAAAATTAAAAATAAAAAAAATAAAGAATGTGTGTTGGCACTGAGACTTGATGGGCGCTGATGTCAAGGCCTGCACTCTACATTTTCCCTTTTTTTTTTTAATTTTTTTTTATTTTATTCTTTTCTTAATGTCTTACGCGCGTTAGGCTTAGGCCTTTTACCCGTTGATCCGTATATTTACAAGGATTCAGTTCGTATGTCGTACTTTTATAACTTTTAAGCTGTATCGTAATTTTTAAATACATGATACTTTTTACCGTATTTTTTTAGTGTCCCCAAAAATTAGTCACACACAACTATTTAGATAGTTTTGCACAAAAATAATATAAATAAAAATGATTTGGCCAATAATAATTGATTATGTTATAAAATTACCTCACTTATGTGTAATTACATTCGTACGTTAAAATTTATCTATTCATGTTACTATTAAATGGGCTTTTGTTTTGTAGAAAATAGATTGGACTATAGTTTAGTTAATATCTGAAGGTCTAGTTTATTATTTATACTCATAATTGGATATTAGGCTTAGTGAACATCTTGAGATTTGGGCTAATTAGTAATATAATGAGTTAATGTAAGCTTTTTAGGATTTCTTAATAAGTGAAATATTATACTACTTCTTTATGGTTTAGACACGCTTGCTTTAGTGATAGGGTCTTAAAAAATTAGAAGAATACTGAAGAATATCTAAGTCTAATATGTGTATTTACGTGCATAGTTTTTTGTCCTATAGAATTATTCAAAATTTTTCATAACGCTAATCTTATCTCATTGAGGTAATTATTATTAATTCCGCAATTTGTATTCTATAATGATACGTGAACTAAAGTAATATTTCTTATATGTAGTATTAGAGCCAACACATAACTAAATAGAACCCCAAACTGTATTAATATGTTCTCTTGATTTAAAGTACTATGTATTTGGTAAATCTAGTATATATTTAAAGGGATTGAATATTTCACACAATAGTTTTTGTTCTATTTTCTTTTGCAATTTTGGTTGTTGGGACGGATGTGTTTATAGTTTTTCTTTCCCGTATAATTACCGAATATAAATCTTTAGTTTACACGCATAAACTCTTTGGCAAAGAGTTTACTTATTGGACTGAGAACTATAATGAACATCGTGTATATGAAATAATCTGTGGGATAATTTTATTAAAGAGAATCTCGATTTTTCCTTTTGATTTCTTGAATCATATAAATGATAATATATACTTGAAACTTTGGAGAATACTCTCCATCCTTGAATAGTCTGTTTTATGGTTTTATGCACATATGTAACTGAGCTATGAATTTTTGTCTTATGTGTGCATGCCTAAAATCAAAATTGTGTTAGGCCAATTAGTGATAGTGATGATTTTTCACATTATAGATATATGTACCTCATATCTGATAAATCCGATGTCCTTGAAAAATCATCGATAAAGATGAGAAAGTATTTATTTTTATGTAAATGAGAGATTAAGCGTCACTAATGTTAGTATATATAACTTCTAACAATCCATTACTACAAATACAAATAGCATCTTTTTGTCCAATTTTGGCTAGCTTTTTCTTTATACAATCAACACATACATGTGCTAAATCATCAAAATCAAGAGAAGGAGGAATATAATTTTTTTATCAATCTTTATATTCTTTCTTTAGAAATATGATCCAAATGCCTCTAGCACATGTTAGAATATGCTTCTAGCACATGTTAGAATATTTTTCTTTAATTTGTGCTTTTTTTATACTAACAGTGTAATGTTATTTTTGATATACTAAATGGAATCATTAATTTTGTATAAAATTAAATTCAGGTTGCTAATATTTATTACTTGTTTATATTGTAAAAGTGTTATACCGACCATATGCATATGTAAGTTTTCCACAAAAACTAATATCATTAGACGTATATTTGATTAGGAGATGGTAAAAGAAACATAACACTTGTAAGTTTATGTATAGTTAATGTAGTTTTTATAACACAATATAACAACATTTGTCAATTTGTGTATACTTACATTATTTTTATGTGAAATTACGTAAATATCATTGTGTGTTACTAATTTTAAGTGATTAAGTCAAGCATAATTAACCCATCCCTATATTGTCCAAATCGGATTACATCATACCTTATGTAATTATAATTATCTTAATTTGTTTATTGTTTTTTTCTTTCAATTACTTTTTGCAATACATTGAAGCCTAGGTAAACACGCAAACTTTAAAAGTCATGCTTTTGTTACCTTTCAATTGTTTCTTATTCACAATACTAGTCTATATGGTTACTACTTCTATTGTTCTTGTCTATTACTTTTATTAAGTTTCTAATTTATGTTTATTTTATACCTCAGAATCAATGAAATTAGTTCCTCTGGGTCCAAGGCCTTGTCGAAATGATGACCAATGTACTGAAAGATGCTTGAGCAGGTTCCAGATGTAATAAATGGAGCTTGTTTGGAAGTTAGTTCAAGGCAACGTGTGTGTTACTGTTGCATCATGTAATAAAAATATTATGCCTGATCTACTATACCATGTAATATTATATGTTATGATATTATTCCAAAAATGCATTTGTGTGTTAAAATTATTTAAAATTATGAAATGATAGGATCCTGATACAAATTAGTGTGAGTTAATGCTACTAATTTTATGTATTATTTTTAACGGAGGTTGTGCTTTATTTAGGAACAAACAACTTAAAATTAGAACTAATTAATGGTAAATAAAATTGACACCAAATATGAAACAATGCACAATTTTTTATTCATTGGACTTCATACGAACATTAATTACTATATAAATAAAATGAAAATTTATTTTTCAATATTAGAAAATTATTCTCAAAGCAGATAATAGGTGATGACAATTTGCTTTTAATAAAAGTGTTTAAGTTTTGTCTTCATTATATTACATATTATTTGTTAACATTTGTTTTAATCAAATTTCAAAGGAATTTTAACTATTAAGTAATAAAGAATCACGAGACTTATAGTAAAATGATTGAATTTTTGGTCCATTTTACATAAATGTTTATTTTTCAAATATTATAATAAAATAATCAGTATATCTATAAATGTATTGAGTGCAAAATATGACTACCCATTGTTAAAACTAATATAAGCAGTACATAAATATAATATGTCATATCTTTCAGACAAATAGCTATGAAAAAAGAAATGGGTAAGATGTGTCTCTTTTTTTTTTTTTTGCTTAAAATAAATTAGGTATATCAACATAATAAATTTAATTGACTTCATGTATAAGTGATATACTTCAAAATAAAATGTGTCGATCAATCTAATTAATGACCTTGGTAAATCATTTAGTTTTCTTTTTTTTTTTTCCTTTAATCATGTAAAAAAATAAAATAGTAAGTCAAGAATTTATGTTGATAATTCAATTATGTATACCGATAAATCAATTATATACTGTGATAAATTTATTATATATTATAGTAAATCAATTATATAGTGTGATAAATTAAATTAATTTGCATTAAGGTATAATGGTAAATTCTAATCATTAAACTTAAAAAGATAAAGGAATTAATAAAATTAAAAAAGATATTCATTAACAAGCAACTAGAAAATGGGACATGTGGTATAGTTTTCAATTGATTAGTAAGAGACTTGAACAAAATTTCGGCAAAATAGGCATTTTGAAATTTAAAGTGACTTTAAGGTAAAAGCTTATATTTTTAAACTCTTTATAAATTAACATTTTTGCAGTTGAGCATAGTGTGGAGTATGGTTGACTAGCGTTGATTGTGGTCAAATGGTTGACTAGTGTTGAGTTTGGTCAAACAATGTCGAGAACTGTATAGACAAACATGCACGACTCTTAAAAATGTATTACATTTCTAATAATTTTTAGGTCAAAACTCGTAGCAATATAAAAAGAAAAATCACATTCCATTTAATCGAATCGAGGTAGTCAATTTGTTTAGTTATTGGCGCAATATTTTTCAACTTGTAGACATTTTTTGCGAACCAAACTTCTCTTTTTCTTTCCCTTTTTTTTTTTCCCCGAAAACCATATGGTTTAGCATGATATATATAGGTCAATCTTTCGTACTAGCTTAATATGATTGAAGGTAAAGTATTTTCTTTTTCAAAAGAAGTCAAATTGAAATTTCATTAATAAAATAAATAATTGAATATAATATCCCACTTAACATAAAATCAAATTACAAATAACCCATTTCAACAAATGAAGAAAGGGTTCAGAGATATACCTCTCTTAATAGTTTTTTTATGAATATACTTTTTAAAATTTTAAGTTTATTATAAAGAAAAAAATGCCTCTAACACTTATTCCATCAAAAGTCCAAATCTAGCTAGACATAAAAGGTCAAGTTATTAGACATATTATTTAGTATTACTTGACACATTTGTTTAGTGCTCCCATCACTTTATCTAGTGTTGAACATTCAATTTTAATTTTAATTTTTTTTTTTCTAATAGAGTTGCTAGAACTTTTGTGTAGCGCTCGATATCATGTCTAACACTCTTAATTTAAGGGTACATACTTTTACATTTTTTTAAAGGGTGTATTTATTTAAAAACTATTGAAAGGGGTATACTTTTTATATTTCACCTAATTTCTTATTGAATAATCGACAAAACTATTATATTCAATTAATGATCAAGAAGGAAGTACAAAATCTAACATTATGTATAATTACAATTTTAGGAGAGATACCCCTTTCAAAAACAATTTTAGGAGAGATACTTTATTGCTCTTCAAAATCATATTTTGTAATCAGAGCTAGTTCTTTTGATTGATAATTTAGCGAATCTTTTAGAAAAATTAGGTGAAATATACTTCTATAATAGTGACTTTCAGAAAATACACTATTCTCAATTATTTTTAGATGAAATACACCCGTTTTAAAAAAAATAAAAAAAAAGGTATAAAAAGACTTATATACCCTTAAATTGAGGGCACTGAACAAGAATGTCAAAACCTAGATAAGGTATTTAAAAACTTGACAGGAAAAAAAGTATATTTGAATATTTAGTACTAAATATGGCAAAACAAGGGTGTCAAGCTGCGCCAAACAGGGGTCTGAAAGATAAAAAATATGTCTAGAAACTTGTCTGAAAGAAAAATGGTATATATGAGTGTTTAGCACCATACAAGGTTAAATAAGGTGTCGAGCCACGCTAGACAGACTGTTTAGCATCTCAATTTCCCCAGTTTAATTATAATGTGGACATTCAATGAGATAAATGATATGGACAATTTTGTATTTAAAACTTAAAAAGATGTTCTCATATAAAAAAAACTATTAAGAAGAGTATATTTCTTAAAATACACTATGCTAAAGATGTATTTTATAAAGAACTCTTATCTTTTATAAAATTCAATCTTAGACCACATAAAATTACTAATATCTAGATAATAAAAGTCTTGAACTTAGAAAATAACTATAGATTTTTTACTCGAAAATAAAGAAAATAAAAATAATTCATACAAATTTAAAATCAGATGTGACAAAATTAACTCANAGGATAAAAAAAATAATACCTTCTTTTCATAATTATTTAGTAAGTAAAAAAGATAATTTATTTAAAAATAATTATTTTATCTTATTATATTAAAAATTAATATGTATCGATAATTTAGTAAGTTTATTTATTTTTTTTCATTAGTCAAAGTTTTTTTCCTTCCATTTTCTCTTTTTTTTTTTTCTCAAAATTTGAAGGATAAAAATTTAGTTCACCTCATTTTTTTTTTTCCTCACTTTTTTTCTTCTATTTTCTCTTCTTCTCTATTTCCTTCTAACCAATCAACCCATTTTTCCTCCCATTTTTTTTTTTCCCTTATTCTTTTTCTTTCCTCTCCCATTTCCCTCCTGCTAAACATAGAGAAAACTGGGAACAAGCTGTGGTTAGTCAAAAAATTGGAAGGCCACACAATGGTCTCAGATGGAAATTAGAGTCTTGGAAAAAAAATAAAGACAAAACAATGATGGCAACGGGTGGAGTCGACCACATTACACGCTAAGGCAAGAAGTCGATGCGGACACGGACAGGCCGTCTCAGCCTCAACGCAGTGCAAATATTGAGTCTCTGACACGAGTCAGGTATTCTGCTCCTCTCTTCTCTAATTCTTTCTCATTTCTAAATGCTTAACGATTCTGAAATATTTATCCACTTGATAATTTTAGGCTTCGGCTACATTTACCATAAATTTAACAAATTTGGTATTTTTGCAGTACCCCTTTGAACCCCCCCGGCCTCAATTCAAACGGGAAAAAAAAACATAGACCATTATTTAACACAACAAACATCAAATTCACCAATTTTAGACGTATTGATATTCTGAAGGGTTTTATATTTATGCGTGTGATCAACTGAAATCTCTTCTTCTTTTATCATTATTATTATTTATTTTTTTATATTTCGTTTTATACATTAATTTGCTTGATTAAAAAACCTATGTTTTTTTTTTTTTTTTTTTTTATTGTAGATTAAACTTGAACAAGTTTGGTTCGTTTCCTCTCTCTTACACATGGTGGTGGGGTTTATTCCTTCTTGCTTGAGCTTATCACAACAACCTTGTCTTTCAAACTATGTTTCGAAACACATACCAATACCATCAACCAAGCATAAGAGAGGTGTGAGGACGGTTTGCATTACAAGGCCCCAAGTAGCGCGTTCTTCTCGTCAAGATGCGGTTGGTGTACGTGTTTTTGTGCTATCGGACTTACACACAGACTATGCTGAAAACATGAAATGGGTCAAGTCTTTATCGACCGTTGATCACAGGATGGATGTTCTTCTTGTTGCGGGCGATGTAGCAGAGACGTACAATAACTTTATCTTGACAATGTCTATCTTGAAGGATAGATTTGAGTACGTCTTCTTTGTGCCTGGGAACCATGATCTTTGGTGCCGTCGGGAGGATCAAGATTATGTAAGGGACATTTTGTAGCTTCCTCACGTGGAAAATAATGCGTTTTATACGTGCTAATGAATTGCCTTACCTTTTAGCATAAATGATTGGCTTGTTTGATGTGTATGCTACTACGTAAAAGAGCCTAAATGGCGAACTTTTTAATTTTTTAGGCTCACGTAAATGTGAAAATGAGCCCCACATGGGCATGAGGTTGGCTTGCAACAAGCTGTTTGGTTTTGGATGTCGTGAATTGTTTTTACCTTTTCCTCCAGTCATAATTTTAATATTACATGTCTTTGTGTTGCTGTAATTTGCTCAGATTTACAATGCGTAGGAATGACATGGCTGCATGTTGTTTCAGAATCTGACTTCTTTGAAGCATTCTATACACTTCTTCCATAATAGTTTTATGAGTATTACATGTCGTTCTGTTTCTGGAATTTTCTTTGCTTTCTTTTTTTAAGCACTGACATGGCTGATTGTTGTTACAGAATCTGATTTCTTTTGAAGCTTTTTGTTCTTTTCCTTTTGATTTTGATTTTTGTATCTTCTTTCTCATGTTAATCAGTATTTGAACAGAGTGTGACTGTGGCTTTCAGCTTAATTCCCTTGAGAAGCTGAATAAATTGATCGATGCATGCAGAACACTTGGAGTTGAGATCAATCCGAAGGCTATAGAGAACTTGGGTATTGTTCCTCTATTTTCTTGGTACCATGAGGTGATTCTTCCATTACATTGTGCTCTATCTTATTTATACTATTCGGCTCGATAATCATCCATCGACTAATCCAAGTAATGCTTCATTTTGTGTTGTGATGACTGAGTGCTTATTTTTTAGAGCTTTGATAAAGAGAAGGACATTCCTAACATCCGTGTTCCGTCTTTGGAGATGGTGATTTACTTTCTTTTCTCCTAGTAAGAGTTTATATCTTTCACATTGCATTACAAGATTGTCCCACAGTCATCTTAAATGTTGATTGATGTTGCTCCTGTTCTGATCCGGCATCTAGTTTTTCTTTTACCTCTCTAATAAGTGCATATTATGGTTCTAAATCTGAGTTTTTGGTAGTGAAGGTGTCAACACTGATCATCCAAGTCAAGAAAAAGTTCTACTAACTTCTGTTATGTGGAAAATTATAATATTTGGATATGTTTAAGAAGTTAAGAGAAGGTTCTACTAACTTCTGTAGGCTTGTAAGGACTTTTATGCATGCAAGTGGCCTAGGGAGCTGTCAAGTGGAGATGCCTCCCTTGCCCTGTACTTTGATGCAATGAACGAAAGAAATCAGAATGTGATCAAGGAGATTCAGACGACTTGTAGCCAAAT
>JXTB01000156.1:14806-32340 GCA_002914805.1 Parasponia andersonii | reverse complement strand
ATTCAAGAGGCCTAGCCTTCTCCTAATAGAGATTGACCCTAAATTCACACCAGAATTTCTCTATGCCACTCTTTCTCCTCTTTGCCCTTTATTCTCATCTTAGTACGTCTTCCAGAAGCTGGTACAGCCACCACATCTAACTAACTATTGACCTGGTAGCTCTCCCTCACTTAAGACACAATTACCCCCAGACTTTACACAAATTACCCCTTAGAGACACCATTCTTCTTGGCATGCCTAACATAGGTGAGCCTAATGGGTGACATTTTAATCTTGTTTTACGCCATAAGTTAAATATGTTTCTTCTTCGAGTTTCTGAGAGATTTGTTCACTCTCCAGGTCTCTATTTCACTTTTTGATACCAAAAGACATGGTCAGAAACTGAATGAGGTTTAAACTAATGTTGTTCCATACGTAAACAATTCTATTTTTAATTGTTTTATCACTAATAATTTCCTGCATAACATGTCTTTAGGCAAGAGTTATGTCCAGAGAAAAGAATGCTTTTCTATCCAAAGCTTCCAAAAATTATTGGATCTGATTGTCTTGAGCATCGCATTAGGTCCATCCATGGGGCTAAAGGAGGTGGATCTGCATGCCATGTGTTTGGTCATACGCATTTCTGCTGGGATGCTGTGGTTAACGGTATAAGGTATGTTCTACCATTGGATTTATTGCTGAAACAGAGGATTCTGAGAAATTCTGTACAAAACTAAAATTTTTAGAGAATAATGAATACAGTGCTCTATGAAATAAAGTAACTAAATAAATGAAAAATGAAAGACCACAAAAGAGAGAAGTAGAGAAGAATACCACTTATAACATCATAAACATTTTCAAATAAAAAATGAAAGAACAGAAAAGAAAAGAGAAGTTTGAGAAGAATACTACTTACAACATCATATACATTTTCTCGGTTGAAAAATTATCACACAATATGTTTTCATCTCTAGACACAACAGAGAATGGACGAGTGCATTTTCTTCACAAAGTAACTGTACCAGACGTCCAGAATCCCTTTTCTTGTTACTACTTTGCTCCTACCTCCTCGCTCAACCACAGTCAAAACATAAACCCAGAATGTTATAGTGATTGATTTTATTTGAAAGAGGTTTAGATTCTTTCTGTTTTATTTATGTGAATTTTAACACTAATGAAGGAAACCTTTGGAAAGTTTCCCATTATGATTCCACCTATTACAAACTTCTTCTGTAATTTGTATCTGGGTTTCAAAGAGATATCAGACTTGTCAAGGCCAACTCAACAATTTGCGAGGAGCTTCATTTACTGACATCCTTGACTACTAGCTTGCTTGCCTTTAAAGTTGACCTCTTACAGTCCCAATTGCTTTAAGCTATTCTGTTTAATAGAGTAATTTGTTTGCCAAGGACATATAGAATCATTGGTTGCTCAATTTGCTTTTTGCTGATAACTTAAATTCATAAATGCAGGTATGTCCAGGCACCCTTGGCCTACCCAAGAGAAAGGAAGAAGAGGATGAATGGGGGTGAAAACTGGCTGCCATTTTGTATCTATTCTCAGGGGAAGTTTTCTGATAAAATTTCACCCTGTTATTGGTCTGATTATTATTCTTTGAATCCTAGAACACCCCATAACACTGAACTTGCTCCTTGGGTTTCCAGATTCTACAACAGAACATGACATTTTATGTTTGCTAATTTAATCTTTCTTTTTTGTTTATAGAAAAATACTACGATCACCACTGTGTGGTGTGAAACCCATACAGAGTTCTACGTGGCCCCACACTTATATCAGTCATTATTGTGTGCTATAAGCTCCACAGTGCCTAAAGCATTTTCCTTTTGTTTATATGTGTTCCAAATGTATAGGCCTGCATAAAGCATTGAAATTCTCCACCTGAAATCATCGCATTCATCCTTTAATATAAGTAAATGGCACCTTCAGTCTCTAACGTTTTACTTATTTGGCATATCTGTCTGTAGCCTTTTAATTTTGCAATTCAATTAGATAACGGTTATATTTGTTGGCATTAACCTTTTCATTTTGCCATTCAATTACCTAAGGGTGATATTTGTTAGTTAGTTATTTTGGCATATTCTATTTAAAATTCTGTGAAATTTTGCACAATTTTTTATTATTGTTTTGATTGTTTATAATTTTCTACTTTTTTTGGGTGGGCTTTTATATTTTCAATTAAGAATTTTTTTAAAATAAAAAGGGCTCCGGAAGGAATATTATTAATAAAAGCTAAAAAGCTTCAATTACAGGACAAACACAAAGGATTATAATTTCAAACTCTTAAAAATAAAAAAGGATAAAGTAGATTACAAATGCAAACGATAATAGATTTGCAAGTTACATAACTTTTTTGAGAAAAGAAATAATAAAAACATCAGCAAACGGTTGTCTTCGTATGTTATTGGACCATTTTTAGTAGGTAGAAAATATAATTCTAACACTAAAAAAGATTCATACCTATTGAAAAAAAATCAATTTATTTATATTACAGATTTAAATTAAAGAAAATAATTTTAGATTTAATATCTAGTCAATAAAATTTAAAATTCATACAGATTAAAGATCAGGTGGTACAAAATTCACACAAATATGGTATTATAATCATATCTAAATTTAGATTTATTAGAAAATTAAAAAGAAAAAATAAAATTCCTCGTCCCCAAAATAGATGGAAGGATAGAGAAGAAATAAGAGAGATAGGAGAAAGATATTAAAATACTCTCTCTCTTGTGAGAGTGATGGTTGAGGTTTTCTTGAAAAGAATGGATATTAGAATTTTTTGAGAGAAAAAAATTACGTATGAAACTCTTCGATTAACAATATAATATCTATCAATTGAAAAATTTTATACAAAACTTTTTTGAGACCTTGTGAGATGATAAAATTAGAGGAAAAAATAACAATATTTCAATAAAAGACATATTTTCCTTAGATAATTATTATAGTCGAGGATCATTTATTGGAAAAATTATTTTTTTTATTGACGATACTCTCACTGTTGTCTAAAATGACTTTTGGAAAAATAAATTTCAAATACGAGTATAAAAGAAACAGTTCATAAATCAATTATGTCAAAAAAAAAAATATACGGATACATGATAATTTATGTCGTAAGAAAAAGAGAGAATAGAATGGAAAGGAATATAATTCATTTGTTGGATTGATATTTTGAAATCAATTCTTGAATCAAGATTATTATGTTTAGTTGGTTATAGAATGAAGTGAATTACTTTTATTCATTATAAAGTTAAAAAATAATTAAATTGGTGTGAAAATTGATTTTTTTATATTCAAAATATCAACATTTTAAGCCATAAATATAACAAACAGTCATATATTTGTAGAAAAACGAGCGCGCACACACACACAGAAACATATATATATATACACATTTTTAGAACATAGGCTGGATTTTTTTTCCCCTTTTCAGAAGTATAAAATTAACAAGTGAAATGTGGTTCCTAGAGTTCTCAACTGTTGTTTGAATTAGATCGGTTGTTTTATGCAAGTCAAAATCCAAAAACGAAAAGGGAAAAAAGAAAAAATGTTTCGAAAATCAATGGAGACTTTCAACAAGTTCATCAGCTGATGAATTTGAGATATCCCCTTTCCTTAAAACCACAAAGAGATTGGTTGAGAAAATCAAACCCAATTTAAAGTTCAGGAAAAAAATAAATAAATAAGTCTGGAGTTTATATTAGTGTAGATTGTAGAATTCTTCTTGGCAGCAAACGGTAAATGAAAAATTTTATAAATATATAAATAAACAGACACAAATAAAAAAAAAAAATAAAAAAAAAAAAAAAAATCAAACCCAATTTAAAGTTCAGGAAAAAAATAAATAAATAAGTCTGGAGTTTATATTAGTGTAGATTGTAGAATTCTTCTTGGCAGCAAACGGTAAATGAAAAATTTTATAAATATATAAATAAACAGACCCAATCCAAGACCAAAAAGCAAACAAAGAAAAAAAGAAAAAAAAGAAAAAGAAAAAGAGATTTTTGGGACGAAGAGGTCTGTTTATCAGTAGTAAAGAATCAAAACACAAAAGAGGGAAGAGCTACTTCACTCTCCGTCGAGCTGCAGGATTGGCAAGTGAAAGTCAAAGAGGGAAGAACAAGAGGGTAATTGGGGCATGACAAAATTTGGGCTAGAATAAAACGGGCTTTCAACCCATTTCCCCCAAGTATTGGACCATTATCACAATTCACTAAAATTCGCAAAAACAATCTAAAATGATTCTTTAAGACGTAATTTAGCTTCGAACATCTTGAAATTGATTATTAAACTGCTTAAAAGCAATACCCATAACATTTAAATAAATAAATTGGTTACCCATATTGATAAATGCTGATATAAAAACAAAGCTTAAGCATATAGATGATTAAGAGAAATAGAAAGAAATTTTAGGTGATATAGGTTTTTTAAAATATAAAGAGACAAATGTAATAATTTTGGTTTAAGAAACAAAGTATGCCCAAAGTTTTGTCTTGAGTTTCTATCATATATTTGTTAGCTTTGATTGTTTCAGATTTACTATTAACTATGAAAGAATGAAGAAAATAAGAGGAAGAGGCGTAAAGGAGGAGAAAGTGGAAGAGAAACAAAATTAGAAAAGTTTAAGGTTAAAAGGCATTAAAAAAACATTTGTTAAGTGGAGCATACGGGTGCAATCGGATGCATGCACATCTAATAAAATTTTTCTTTCGAAAAACAAGCAGCGTGTATTGTTGGTCCCTAAAATCTTATTTCGAAAGACGGTATTGAGACACCAAACGCTCTAAGCTCATTACTTTTGTAAATTGCTGTCTAGTCATTATTTTTGTAAATTGCTATCTAGTAAACTCCCTAGACTTTAATACGTTGAATAGGGTCAGTCAAACTTATAATTTAGCAGCTCCGAAATGCAACGCTAAATAGCTCTCAAGGTAGAAAGAATTATTTTATTCAAATCAAACTTTTTGAGCAAGGACTTGCTTAGATCTTGGTTGTTAGTTTCAACTAAATGAATGAGCTTTTCCTAAATCTCGTCTTACTATTTATGTATTTAAAGTCTGTCCTTTTGCTAAAGAGATGGATTCAAAAGGTGTCTAAATAAGCTAATTAAGCATTATCATATTTGCACCGAGACTTGCTATAGACTAGGCATATATAGCATTATCATAAAAAATAGCCAAAATAGAGAAGTTCGTTGGCATTTTATTACCCTTGCAAACATCATTCTAGCTTTTACATTACCAACATACAATGGACAAACTCAGAAGTTTTACGACCAGGAAAAGAGAAAAAGAAAAGACCAAAAAAAAAAAAAAAAAAGAAAAAAGGAAAAAAAAACCACAACACAAGGGCAACCCAGAAACCATAAAATAGATCAAGCAGTGAAAGGAACTACAACTAGTAATCCTCAGGAGCCAAAGGCTGGTGAGCAGCGTGGTGGGGTGGCTCCGCTGGTATCACCATATACTCGTAGATGAGCCCTGCCAAAGCACCTCCTACGAACGGTCCAAGCCAGAAAATCCAATGGTTCTTCCATCTCCACCCGACCAGTGCCGGCCCAAACGCCCTAGCGGGGTTCATTGCCGCCCCGTCGAACGGCCCACCAACCAGAGTGTTTGCACCAACGATAAGTCCTATGGCCAAGGGTCCTATGGTCCCTATGTTACCCCTCTTGGGGTCAATTACAGTGGCGTAGACCACGTAAACCAGCCCAAATGTCAATATGATCTCCATTATCAGCCCGTGCACCTCGCTCACGCCCGGAGCTACGTGGAACCCAACAGGTCTCTGGGTAGACATAAAAGTAAGCGGTAAAAGATCATGAAAAGGTAGAGGAGTAAACCCAAGTCAAAGTTTGTTAAAGACATAGACGTTGCAATAATAAAATACTGAAAATGTGAGACAATAATAGAATATTAAAAAAAATATCCCTCCGAGTTATATACTCAAATTTGTTTAATATCCTCGGTACTAAAATATTCGAGTTGTACTGGAGCTACGACCTATGTTTTAATACTTTTTACCCTACTATCATGTGGAAATGCATGTATATCATAATAGAGTACTAGTTTGTCTGACCCTGCCAACAGTGACTAGTCTCAGCAAGAGAGAAGCCACGATAGAGCCGAGGAGCTGAGCCACCCAGTAGAAGCAGGCCCGGACCACCGAAATCCTTCCACCGACAAGGGCGCCGAAGGTTACAGCCGGATTGAGGTGGCCGCCAGAGATGTTGATACTAGCGGATACAGCCGAAAACAACGCAAACGCATGCGCAAGCGCCACGAGTGCAAGCTCAGACGCCGACGAAGTAACACCTCTTTCCTTGTAGATTTTGTCTGCCAAAACCACATCAACGTAGCATATCTCATATACATATACATATATGTATTATAAATTATATTTATACATTTGATGGCTTGCAAAGACACATAAATATACCAAGCGCAAGGATTGAGCCTTCCCCAGCAAAAACGAATATGAAAGTGGCAACAAATTCAGCTAAGGCAGCTCTCATGGAGTCCGGATGAGTGGCTTCATCTGCCCTCCCGAATTCATATCTACGGATCGGCATGTTTGAAGAGACTATTTAGCCTTGACTTCCTTCCAATCTCGTTTTTAGAACAACCCCACTTCAAAAATTTTGATATCTGATCTATTTTAATTCTTTTTTTTTTTTTTTAAACTGTGAAAATGGAAAACAGATTTGCTCAGAGGGGTTCGATCAGATAAAAGATAAAAGAAAACAGATGAAGATGGAGAGAGAGAGAGAGAGAGAGAGAGAGAGAGAGAGAGTGTGTGTGTGTGTGTGTGTTTGCATGGATGAAAGGTGGAAGTCCGAGTTCTTAAATTGGCCAAAGATTGTTTGGAAAGATGTGGGACAGCTGGCTTAGGTGCATGTTCAGGGATGATGACACGTGGTGACATGTATAAGCTCTTCAACTTAAATTAAAACGCCTCAGGTATCTGTTCTCTAGGATTCTCTAATATATTTTGGAGTTATCCTCTTTATTTTTCTTTGCGTTTATCCGAAGGATTGTATTCAATTTACTCTTAGCCAATTCTTGAAAAACCCATTGGGAGATTGTGTTATTTTTTTGTCGTGCTTTGATTTGGCTAAACTCAAAAGAACTAACGACATGTTTACTAGTTGTAATGGACAGAAAAGGTCAGAAAAGGGAAAAGACGTACTAATTAGTTATTAGAGAATCATAAGTGTATTTAGTATATGATTCAAATTTTATTTTACAAGTTTTGAAACAGATTTTATATAAAAAATTGATAGAATAATTTTATATGAAATCAATTTTTAAATTTATAAAATAGGATTAGAACTCATATCAAACGTATTTCTATTTATAATTTTTATTTTTTATTCCTCTGTAATTCATTTCTCTTTCATTGTTATTGTTTTTTCACTGGTACTCGTTCAGTTATGGATTAATAAACGTGGATTAGTAAACCTGCCCTAAAATGAAGGGGTTATCTATATATGGTTTATTTCTTTGTTTTGATCATCTATTTTTATTTATTTACATTTTTTCTTGGTATGTTAGGATGCAGTAAAAACTAAGATTCATGCTTATATATTTTAAGGAAATTCATAAGCTCACCATCCAAAAACAGTGAAATTTAATCTTTATTGTTCAACAGAGTATAAAACAGGACAAAAAATTGCACGAAAGCTCAACATATTTAACGTTATCAGCAAATCAGTTGTTGCACTTGCATCGACACTGATCAGAATAGGTTTGTACGGAAAAAGATTGGACTGAATATCAATTTAAAGGGGGGAAAAAAAATCAACCTTTCCATTTTATTGTTCTAAATCTTTTAATCGTGGTTACATCTTGGAAACGGAACAAATTTAATTACCTCATTCAAAGATGACTCCGAAGCTGTCTAGTTCTGGCTATGTATAAATATGCTGCACTAACTACAACTCTGCTTCTACTCATCCAAAAAATAAACATTAAAAAATAAAATAAAAAAGGTAGCAGCAGACTGTGAATTTGTCATCTTACTGCTCGCTCTTTATCGCTTTACCAAAAATTAAAATACTCGACTTTACATTCACATTAGGAGTATATGTTTAAATCAAACTCCATGTGACTCAACCCAATTCAGTTTCTTTCTTCTTCTTCTCTATGCTTTAGCTCAATCTCCTCTATCTTTTGCAAAACTTCACTCATCTTCGGCCTTTTCTCTGGCACCTCGTCCGTACACTCGAGTGCTATTTCAGTCAACTTCAACATCTCATCGTAACCTTCTCTACCCGCAGCTATTTCGACGTCCAAAATATCCGTCGACCAGTCCGTGTTCACCACCGCCCGAACCCAGTCAGAGAGATCTTCCGTCGCCGTCTCGTCGTTCGCGGCCGATATCTCTCCGGGTATTCTTCCTGTTATGATCTCCAGAATGATCACACCGAAGCAGTAGACGTCGGCTTTGCGTGAGAGCTTCTTTCCCTGAGCGTATTCGGGCGACTTGGCGGCCGCAAGCTTCTGTTCGAACGGCTTTCGAGAGTTGATATTCTGGAGGGGCAAGAATCCGAAGTCAGTGAGCTTGGCATGGAAGTAGCTGTTGTTTTGGGGGTTACGTTGTACGAGAACGTTTGAGGACTTGAGGTTTGCATGAGGGACTTTGTGATGTGGTAGAGACTGGTGAAGGAATGTGAGACCTTTTGCTATGTCTTTGATTATGGAAAGCCTTGTTGCCCAGTTCAGTGGTGCTCTTCCTATTCCTCTGTTCTCTGTTCATCCACAAATATTTTGGACTTGAACAACTTTACAAGAGCAGCGTTATTTGTTGCCACTAATGATCATCATTACTAGTATATAAACTTATTACTAATTCAAATTTTAACCCTGATGCAAAAATTATCATATTAGGCCAATAAGATTTTAAATGACAACTTCTGATTCTTTGAAAATCCAGTAGTGATCAATATTAGTGATACTTATAGTGCTAAACTACATTATATCGATATTTATACGGCTATTTTATAGTCAAGCATTTTGTGATTGTAACTTAACCTATTAGACTTTGTAGATAAATGTGATGAGATTTTTTTCTTTTTTCAATCAATTTACGTACTTCTCATTTTATGTATAGTCAGTATATTCGTATCAGCTGTAATCTAAATTCAACAAATTTATTGCTTATGGTATTACTTATCCATAGTGTTGAAACCGATTTTAATCCGGTAACCGGAGTCCAATCATTGATTTGTGACATTAAAAATACTAAAGGGCACACATGAAATGTAGGGTCCAGATATAAATTCAGGTGTGAGACTCGTTTCTATTAGTCTATGGTTCTACCTTAAAACATTATTCAGCCCTTAAAAATTGAAGTGACTTCAGACATCTTGATAACACTTTTAGTTCTTTTTTATTGCAATTATTTATTGATCTGCGTAATAATTGTGAAAAGAAGGGTGAGTCATTAGCATTGTTCCTAAAATTTAGTTTTCATTCCATTTCTAGAAACAGAAAATAAGAGTTGAATCCAAGCAAGTTACTATATGATGCTTAGCATCACTGCAATATTCTTCATCACTACTCTTTAATTTAGAATAAATTAGTAGACTGATTAGAAAATATAAGCTAAACATACCATGTAGAAGCTCAAACAGGGTTCCATCAGGGATGAACTCATAGATAACTAGTTTCTCATCCTTGGAATAATAGAAAGAGATGATTTGAACAAGGTTTTCGTGCCTCGTCTTTCCCAGCAACTGCATCTGCTGAACGAACTCCTTTTTGCTCAACTCGTTCATGTAGTTTAATCTCTTCACGGCCAGACTTTGACCTGTTTCCAGTGTCGTTTTGTAGCTAGTTCCTAGTGTTCCCTTTCCCAGCACTTCCGCTGAGGCTCTTAGCAAATCATCCAAGTCAAAAACAGGCATTTCTTTGTCAAAGAACTCCAACTCTATCCCTCTTTCTGGATCCTTCCTGCTCTTTGGTGAAGCCATTCTCGGTCCTGAAAACCCATTACGTATCTCTCTTATTTCACAAATAATAAAACCATAAAGAGAGATGAAAAAAAGGAAAAGTTACCTACATTTGACGTTAATTAATGGTGTCACCTTGTCAATATGATTCATTCAGCTCTATAAAAACATTTAACACCTTTGAACTCAATCCAAAATTACGAACATACATATGACTAATCAGCAGGATCATCTTAATGAGTTAATTCCCTTGTTAAGGGATACCATACAATAGTTGTAGCTATCCTTTATTCTATTAAATGTAATGACAAATGTGACAACATACACCCTGGAAATAGCCCAAAGTTTGTTTGTTTGGTTCTTAATGTTTTTTTTAACTTTGTTTACATTTTATATTTTTGAATCAAATGGTCATGTTATGAATTCTAGTGCTGATGAATTTTCGACATTTTCAGAAAAGAGAGAGAACAATTAGAAACAAAAACCACCAAGCCATACCTTCATGGACCTCCTTCTTTGCTTCTTTCCTATAAACAACTTTGTAATAACACAAGAAACCAATAATGACAAGCAAAGGAACCAAAGCCGCAGCTGCCCCAATCAGAGCTATACTCCATGGCTTTAGACTCTTATTCTTCTTCTTATTATTTTCTTGAGTTGGATTCCCGGGTGGAGGAGCCGCCGGCTGGCCGCTAGGAGCCGTCGGAGGCGAAAAAGGACATGGAATTTCCAAAGGTGTCCCGCATAGACCCGAGTTATGATCGAAAGAGCTCCTTGGAAACCTATGAAGAACAGGGGTATCAGGAATCGGACCGACAAGATGATTGTTCGAGACGTTGAAAACGGTTAGAGTTGACTGATCAAAAGGTGGAATTTCCCCATCTAAGTAATTGTCTTGGAGCTCAAGTGTTTTGATGTTTGGCAACTTAGTGAACTCCAAAGGGATTGGACCCCAAAACTGATTCTGTGATAAGAATACAAACTCCATGTGAGCGAGGTTTGTGAGGTTCGGGAGAGGCCCCGTGATTGAGTTGTTTCTGAAACTGAGTTTGGTTAAGAAAGTTATGTTTTGGAGGAATGTAGGTGGGAGAGTTCCAGTGAGCTCGATTCCTTCCAAGACAAGGTGAACGACATGTCCATTCGAGCATGAAACGCCGACCCAATTGCTGTCGTTCCCGTGGCATGGAGGGCCTGTCCATTTCGAATGCAAATCTGCTTTTGAGCTGAGAGAATCTCTAAGCTGTATCAAGGCGTCTCTTTCTTCTGGGTAGTACTCGTTTGAGGTGGTGATCTCATTAATGGACAAAATGATTGATGAATATTGAATCAAGAGAAATAATATTAGATTGTTGTAATGAAGCAATTTCATGGTTTTGGATATGGGATTGGACTAGGGAGAACCCAGTGTGACATGATCGGTTTTGTTGGATAATTATTGGGGAATTCAATGTATAAAGTCATACCCTTTTTTCTTCAATAAAAAAAAAAACAAACAAATTATTGTTTTTGTGACCATTTGACGAATTCTGCAAGGCAAAGCTTTGCATGAAAGTGATTCTGACAGTATTAGAAACATTAAAGCGGAAACAACAAAGGGTTGTTTTGTTTTAAATAAGAAATTTTTATATATGTGTACACAATGTGACAGCGTTGAATTAGGACTACTCTTGTATGGATCATAATTCCCCCAATTTTTTCCCCTTTTTTTTATTTTATTTTTTTATTAACATTTTGTATATTAAAGTTGATTTCGGTCTCTTATCGAGATCTCGCATGTCTCAATTATGGGGTGTTATATAATATATCTTTGTTTACATATATGGTATTTATAGAATTGAAAACTCGGATGGATTTTTATATTAACTTCGTGGAAAGCGAAAGGAATGTCAATGGCAGCCAGCCCAAAGAAGAAGATGCTTCGTAGCTGCATCCAACTCTGTGAGTCGTCAAAACTAGCTAGAAATTGAGATTAATACAACTCATTTGTAAATAATTAAATAATGGTGGTGGTTAGCTCCACGTCTCATTAACTACATTGTAGGCTTGTACGAACACCAAGACAGCTATAACTCAATGTAACTACTAGGTAACTGCATGATAAATATAAATAATGGACAATTGAGGCTAGCTTAATCTGATAAATTTATATAAAAATTCTATAATAAAAATATTTTCATGGAGTAAAATTTTAATATAATAGTAATTTAATAAATTATTATTATTTTAAGTAAAATTCCTTCGATAGTAATTTAATTTGATTTCGGAGAACTAAAATTTGATTCTGTTAAATTTGATCTTTTTTAATTAACTTTAATAGTTTCCTGTATTGCATTTTCATTAGTTTTCTTTGGTTTTGGGTTTCAATGGTCGATTTCTTTGGAAGAATTTATGGTGTGTATGTGTTTTTTTTTTTAAAAAAAAAAATTGGTACTAGGAAATGGCCTTATTTACTAATTTATAGCTTAATAATCATTTCTTTTATACGTAAATGTCTATTTGTTAGTTAGTAAGTTTTAGTTTCTTTATCATGTTTTTTCTATATATATATATATATATATATATATATATTTGGTTTTATCTCTTTATATATTAAGTCGTTTACTTGACATATTTTTATATACGCAATATGTTGTGTAATAACCCTAATCAAAACCCACAATTTCCTATAAGTTACTTATAAATTAATGTTCAATTGTCAGTTAACATTTATGAGGAAAAAAAATGCACTATCTACTTAAGGGTTATTTCTCATTAATGGCTATAAAGTCTATTTTTTGAAATTTTATGAACTCATAAACATTAAAAAATAGTTTAAAAACATCTTAACTAACAAATAAATATTAATTCAAGTAGCAAAAAGTTTGGAAGTATTCCTAAAAATATGAACGATATCAATAAGAAACTACAGAGCTATTACACTAAGTATATGATTGTAAAAGAATCTTCTACTCTTGAATAATCCATATAGAGTAGAGTATATATATAGAGAAATAGAAGCAAAGATAAATATCTAATACTTGACAGTTGTTTACAACTAAGCAACAGCTTAGCAATTACCTTACTAATTGTCTAACATATTAACAAAGTATTAGTATTAAGAACTAACTAAGTCGTAAGTCAAATATATATAAGTTATAATACTCCCCTTCAAGATAGGCTATAAAGATCACAAACAGCCATCTTGGAGAGAAGTGAGAAAAGTAAAGAGGAAGGCAAGGCTTTGGTGAAGATGTCAGCAAATTGATGTTGAGAACGAATAGACAGAAGCTTAATGAAGCCTTGAGCAACTTTATCATGAACAAAGTGGCAGTCAAGATCGATATGTTTAGTCCACTAATGAAATGTAGGATTAGATGCTATATGAATGGCAGCTTGATTGTCATAGAAGAGAAGTGTTGGAGAAGTAACTGGAAGTTGAAAATCACAAAGAAGATGGTAAAGCCAAACTATCTCACTTGTAGTGGTAGCAAGAGCCCGGTACTCAGCTTCAACGGAAGAACGAGAAATAGTAGACTATTTCTTGGCTTTCCAAGAGACTAATGAATCACCAAAAATTATACAATCTCAAGATCCAAGAAATACTTCAAAAGAACCCAAATCTTTGAGCTTAAATTGAGTATGAAGAAAAGCCTTCAAGTCATTGAAGTAGAATAATACACCAACATACACCAATGTCATCGACATACACCAAGAGGGAAATAAAAGTAGAACCAGATCCTTTAGTAATAAAATGATATGAACCTCGCCAACGATGTGACGAAACCCGTTACCAAAATCTAAAAATACAACCCCAAGATCTTTCAAGTTTTGATGGAAGAACCGCGACCCATTGATTAGCAGAAGTAAGAACCTTGGTATGGTGAAGACGCCACAAACGGGATGGAGAATCCGTTTGATAAGTCGAATTGAACGCTACAAGGAAGCCCTTGATGAGTTCAGAAAAGTCCCTTCAAGAACTCAAGAAGAAAACTCTTTCTCTTTTATTAATGTCAAAAAAAAACTGGTGCCTCCTGATGTAGGCGACACATATATATAGGCGGTACAAATATACCCTGCTAGGGTTTTGAATGTAAAATTACTAATCTACCCTTAATGAAGAGAAAAAAGAAACAAGCTTAACATAACCCTAGAAACACTCAGAAATTAAAACACAAAATTAAAGATAAAATTTCAAAGAAAGCACGTCTACATCAAATTATAATTCCCCCTTGTATGATAAATTAGACTTGCAACGGCTCAATGGACGTATATGGTTGATAAGTTCTCTTCTGGATCGACTTGGATGAGTAGAACCAACCTTTGTTCACCTTCAGTAGTGAACACATTTTCTTCTTATTGTAGGACTCTCCGAACTAAGTTATTCAGCNAAACATCTTAACTAACAAATAAATATTAATTCAAGTAGCAAAAAGTTTGGAAGTATTCCTAAAAATATGAACGATATCAATAAGAAACTACAGAGAGCTATTACACTAAGTATATGATTGTAAAAGAATCTTCTACTCTTGAATAATCCATGTACAGAGTAGAGTATGTATATAGAGAAATAGAAGCAAAGATAAATATCTAATACTTGACAGTTGTTTACAACTAAGCAACAGCTTAACAATTGCTTAACTAATTGTCTAACATATTAACAAAATATTAGTATTAAGAACTAACTAATCTAACGACTGAGTCAAATATATATAAGTTATAATACTCCCCTTCAAGATAGGCTATAAAGATCACAAACGACCATCTTGGAGAGAAATGAGAAAAGTAAAGAGGAAGGCAAGGCTTTGGTGAAGATGTCAGCAAGTTGATGTTGAGAACGAATAGACAGAAGCTTAATGAAGCCTTGAGCAACTTTATCATGAACACAGTGGCAATCAAGATCGATATGTTTAGTCCACTCATGAAATGTAGGATTAGATGCTATATGAATGACAGCTTGATTGTCATATAAGAGAAGTGCTGGAGAAGTAACTGGAAGTTGAAAATCACAAAGAAGATGGTAAAGCCAAACTATCTCACTTGTAGTGGTAGCAAGAGCCCGGTATTCAGCTTCAACGGAAGAACGAGAAATAGTAGACTATTTCTTGGCTTTCCAAGAGACTAATGAATCACCAAAAATTATACAATCTCAAGGCCCAAGAAATACTTCAAAAGGACCCAAATCTTTGAGCTTAAATTGAGTATGAAGAAAAGCTTTCAAGTCATTGAAGTAGAATAATACACCAACATACACCAATGTCATCGACATACACCAACATACACCAATGTCATCGACATACACCAAGAGGGTAATAAAAGTAGAACCAGATCCTTTAGTGAATAAAGTGATATGAACCTCGCCAACGAAGTGACGAAACCCGTTACCAAAATTTGGAAATACAACCCCAAGATCTTTCAAGTTTTGATAGAAGAACCGCGACCCGTTGATTAGCAGAAGCAAGAACCTTGGCATGGTGAAGACACCACAAACGGGATGGAGAATTCGTTTGATAAGTCGGATTGAATGCCACAAGGAAGCCCTTGATGAGTTCAGAAAAGTCCCTTCAAGAACTCAAGAAGAAAACTCTTTCTCTTTCATTANTCTTATGGCAAGGGATAAAATGAGCCATCTTAGAAAATCGATCTACAACCACAAAGATGGAATCCCTCCCACGTCTACTCCTAGGTAAACCCAAAACAAAATCCATCGAAATGTCAATCCAAGGTGAACTAGGAACAGGTAAGGGCATGTAAAGACCATTTGGCTGAACCCTAGACTTAGCTTGCTTACAAGTAACACTCCTACCACAAACCCTTTCAACATCTCGTTTCATGTGTGGGTAATAGAAATGCTCTTGCAAAATATCTAGGGTTTTAGTGACTCCAAAGTGTCCCATTAACCCGCCACCATGGGATTCCTGAACTAACAAGTCTCTCATTGAAAAATTGGAAACACATAACCTATTCTCTCTAAACAAGAAGCCCTCATGTTTGTAGAACTTTCCCTCTGCAGATTTTTCACATGTACTATATACCTCACCAAAATCATGGTATTCATAATAAAGCTCCTTAATATGCTCAAAACTAAGAAATTTAGCATCAAGAGTAGAGATTAAGGCATACCTACGTGAAAGTGCATTCGCAACTACATTGCCCTTACCTTGTTTGTAACAAATGACATAGGGAAAAGTCTCAATGAACTCTACCCATCGAGCATGTCTCTTGTTCAACTTGTGTTGACCCTTCAAGTGTTTCAAGGAATCATGATCCGTACAAATCACAAATTCCTTTGGCCATAAATAATGCTGCCACGTCTCCAAAGTGCGAACCAATACATATAATTCTTTATCATAAGTGGGATAGTTAAGGGTAGCTCCGCTTAGCTTCTCACTAAAGTATGCAAGTGGTCTTCCGTCCTGCATAAGAATAGCGCCTATACCTCCTGTAAAAACTAGCAAATCCATGAAAGTTTCTAACATTACCCACACTAGAAGGGGTCGGCCACTCTTGAATGGCTTTGATCTTCTCTTTATCAACCTCATTTCCTTTAGCACTCACAACAAAACCTAAGAAAACAAGCTTATCGGTGCAGAAAGTACACTTTTTGATATTAGCATATAACTTTTCTTTTCTAAGCACATCCAAAACGGATTGCAAATGTGAGACATGATCATGTAGACTCTTGCTATAAATCAAGATATCATCAAAATAAACAACAATGAATTTTCCTATGAAAGTACGCAAAACATGATTCATTAAGCGCATGAAAGTACTAGGTGCATTAGTTAATCCAAATGGCATAACCAACCACTCATACAATCCATATTTAGTCTTGAATGCTGTCTTCCATTCGTCATCTTTTTTCATCCTAATTTGATAATATCCACTTTTAAGATCAATTTTAGAAAAGATACAAGAACCATGTAGCTCATCTAACATATCATCTAAGCGGGGAATAAGATGTCGATACTTTACCATAATGTTGTTGATGGCTCTGCAATCAACACACATCCTCCATGTCCCATCCTTCTTAGGAACTAGAATCACTGGTACTGCACATGGGCTCATGCTTTGCACATGGGCTCATGCTTTCTCTCAAGTATCCCTTCTCCATCAACTCTTCAACTTGTCTTTGAAGTTCCTTTGTCTCCTCTAGATTTCTTCTATATGCTGGTCGGTTTGGAATTGATACTCCGGGAACGAAGTCGATTTGATGTTCAATCCCTTGGATAGGTGATAAACCATATGGTACCTCTTCAGGAAACACATCCTTAAACTCCTGCAAGAGAGAAACAACAATACTAGGCAAAGAAGAATCGAGTTGGTTAGTATTTAAAAGAGCCTCCTTGTACATGAGTAAAAACACCGGCCGTTTCGAAATCATTGCTCGCTTAATCTCACTTGTTTTTGCATAGAAATTTCTTTGTTTTCTCTCTGCTTTTACCTCATTGGCTGAACTCTTCTCTTTCTTTTTTGTCCCAACAGATTCAGCCTGACTCCCTTTCTTTTCACTCTTATTATTTTGCACAACCACACTTCCCTTTTCACTCTCGTTCTTTTGTTCTCTCAAGTTCTTTTGATCACTCAATTTTTGCATTCTCACTTGATC
>JXTB01000156.1:0-11633 GCA_002914805.1 Parasponia andersonii | reverse complement strand
ATCAAATTATAATTCCCCCTTGTATGATGGATTAGACTTGCAACGGCTCAATGGACATGTATGGTTGATTAGTTCTCTCCCGGATCGACTTGGATGAGTAGAACCAACCTTTGTTCACCTTTAGTAGTGAACACATTTTCTTCTTGTTGTAGGACTCTCCAAACTAAGTTATTCAGCTCTTCTTTGAATCTTTTAGCTCGAGCCCTCATCATTGGACCAACAGGAACTTGTACTGGACCTGGAGTCTTGACCACCATGATGTCCTCATCATAAAGAGTAATCAGATTTGGATTGTGAAAAACCAAAGGAAAGAATGGCATGAGAGAATTTGGAGTACCATTGTCGAGATGCTTGTTTGAGGCCATAAATGGACTTGTGAAGCTTGTAAACCAGAGAGAGCTGATTGGGAGAACACTCCCTTTGTCGACGGTATCTAAGAGGAAGATCCATATAGATCTCTTCAAACAAATAACTATTAAGGAAGGCATTGTTCACATTAAGTTGAATAAGGTGCCAATGCTGACTAGCGGTGAGAGCTAAAATGACCTTGATAGTAGTAATAAGCCTAGCTACTGGAGAAAAAAGTCTCAATAAAATCTAATCCCTTTTATTGAGTATATCCCTTAGCAACTAAACGGGCTTTATGGCGCTCAATAGAATCATCAGAGCGATATTTGATTTTGTAGATCTATTTCCAGCCAATGGAATCCTTACCAGGAGATGAAGAAACAACAGACCAAGTATTGTTCACCTCTATAGGATCTAACTCAACTGTCATAGCGTCTCACCATTGAGAAAACTTAATAGCTTGATGGTAGAATTGAGGTTCAATATTAGAAGAAATATTCAAGACAAGATTGTGAAAAGAGGGAGAAAGAGAATTATAAGATAAACAACCAGTAAGAGGATATGGAGCAGTACAAGTAGGTAAACACTATTGGGATAAGAGTACAATGAAAATCTCTAAGGTAGGAAGGAGGTTGATGTGCTCTAGTAGAGCGTCAGAGTGGTGGAGCAGTAGGAGCAAAAATAATATCAAGAATAGAAGAAGTAGAAGTTGACTCAAGTACAATAAGAGATATAACAGAATAGGAAGAGATAGAAACAGAGGGGCCAAGAGCATGATTAGATAAGACAAGGTCTAGAAAAAGGTCAGCTAACCTGTCTTGAGAAACCAATATATGATAAGGAAAATAGTCTTCATGAAATACAACATCCCGAGAAACAAACAATTGCTTGGTTTCAATATCATACAACTTATATCCCTTCATTCCAAGTAGATAGCCAAGACAAATGCAAATCAGAGCACGAGGCTGAAACTTAGTACGATATATAGAGAGAGTAGAAGCAAAGGCTATGCAGCCAAACACACGAAAAACTTCAGAATTGATAGCAGACTTATACAAAAGTTCATAAAGGGTCATATTCTTCAGCAATGGTAAAGGTGTGTGATTAACTAGGAAGATGGAAGTGAGAACACATTTTGACCAAAATTGAAGAGGTACTTAAGAATAGAAATAAAAGGCATGAGCTACATTAAGAAAATGTTAATGCTTTCTCTTAACAACAGAGTTTTGTTCTGGTCGACCAACACAAGAAAACTGATGCAAGACTTCTTTGTCATTAAAGAGCTCTGTAAAAACTAGCTCTAGAGTATTATCTGATCGAAATTCCTTTATACAAGTACCAAACTAAGTAGCTACCATGTTAAAAAATTTTGGAATTACAATTCTAACATCAAATTTGTGCTTGAGAAAAAATATCCAAGTAAAATGGCTAAAATAACAAAGTAAAGATGACCTAAATGACATATAATATGATATGGCCCCCAAATGTCATAATGAATCAAATTAAATAGGGTTAAAGCCATGTGATTATGAGAATCAAAAGGTAACCATCTTTGTTTAGCCAAAGGACAAATATAGCAAGGACCAACTCTTCGAGCATTAAGTACATCAAACTATAATTATTGTCGTAATGAATCTAAATGCTTAAAAGACAAATGACCAAGTATATTGTGCCAAATAGTAGCAAAAATCTTATTCACATGAGTATTTTGTAAGGAAGCACAAGCAATGTTACTTGAGGCAATGTCTCTAGTATCGAGAACATAAAGTTCATCTAACTTATTACCCTTACCAATTGTGGTCTTGCTATGAAGATCTTGAATGACAAAACAATCATGAAGAAAGCTAACTGTGAGTTATGAATACAGAGTAAGGGCATTGACAGAGAGTAGATTGAACTTGAATTCTAGAACATATAGCATATCTTTAAGAACCAACATAGGACTGAGCCAAATATCTCCATATAAATTCACTGAAATGTATGATTAGGCAAGGTAACATTGGACTTTAAAAGAGGTTTCAATGCAAAAAAAGCATTAGCATTTGAACATATGTGTCGAGTAGCTCCCGAATCAACAATCTAATATCTTGTGGAATATAACATAGTATTCAATGAGACGGAAGAATAAATTCCAATAGTATATGAAGTACTTGAACTGTCAAAATCAGATATAGTCTTAACCGATGCAGCAAGGTGACTAGAAAGTAGACTCATCAATTGCTGATACTAACTTGTACCCAGAATCTGTAAGAAATTGCCAACACCAGATTGATCATTAGGAGCTGTAGACGGTGTGTGGTGAAACTCGAAGCTTGATGAGCAAAAGCTAAATTGGAGTTAATGGAAGAGTGAGAATCATCCTTCTGTCGAGGCTAATAGCCTGGAGGATAACCATGTAACTTGTAACACCTATCAATAGTATGGTCGTGAAACTAACAGTGAGTACAAAAGGGCCTTTTTATTCTCTGCCCTTTGTAATTTCTAAAGTAATTTGATGTCTTGTTCCCTCAATTAGAGTAAGAACCAGAGGGAGAATTTGAACTCTTAGGAATATTGGCCTTGGTTGCAAAAGCCATTATGTTAGCTGAATCTAAACTAGGAACCCTAATCTTCTTTTGGTGTTCATCTTGAGCGATCAGAGAAAATGCTCTGTTGATGGGTGGCATAGGATCCATAACCAGTAATTGACCTCAAATTTGAGTAAATAAATCATGTAATACTATGAGAAAAGACATAATATACTTCATTTGATAATAGTTATTCAAGGCTTGAACACCTCCACAGGTACATTTTCCACAAAAGCATATTGGTCTATAGTTGTTCAACTCCTACCAAATAGTCTTTAACTTTGTGAAATAGACATTAACATAGTTTTATGCTTGTGACAAATTCATCAGCTCTCTATGCAACTAAAAAATTCTTTGTCCATTACTTTGCCGAAATTGATCCTTAAGGTCTTCCTAAATCTCTTGTGCAGAATCGACGTAAATAATGCTAGCTGAGATTTCTTTAGAAACCAAGTTTAATATCCATAAAAAGGCCATATCATTGTTGCATTTCCAGACAGGAAGAAGTTCAAGATTCGTACTTGAGGGTTTAGAAATAGAACCATCAATGAACACAAGCTTGTTTTTAACGGAAAGAATGATTAACATAGCTCGGCTCCAAGAGGTGTAATTATCTCTAGTCAGGGGTTACGAAACTAGGACCAAGCCTGGACTATCAAAATGGTATAGAAAATAAGGATTGGAAGAGTCATCAATGAAGGATTGAACTATAAATTAAACAAACCGGTTCACGAATTGATTTGAGGTTGCAGAACTTGAAGTCACCATGATGAACAAAACACCCAATCGAGAAAGAACAGAGCTCAATTAAGGAAGAAACAATTGCTGAGTGAGCTTTTAGCAATGAAATGAAGAAGATTCAACAATGGAGTTTAGGTATTTGAGCTAACCCTCTTTGATACCATATTACACTAAGTATATGATTGTAAAAGAATCTTCTACTCTTGAATAAACCGTGTATAGAGTAGAGTAAATATACAGAGAAATAGAAGCAAAGATAAATATCAAATATATTGACAACTAAGCTGCCTAACTAATTATCTAACAGATTAACAAGGTATTAGTATTAAGAACTAACTAATCTTACAACTAAGTCAAATATATATAAGTTATAATAAGGGCTTATCTTGGAGATAGAGATGCCGACAATTGGAGGCAAATCCAGTAGCTAGAAAAGGGGCACGATAGACTGATATGGTTGGAAGAAGATTATTAGAGACAGAGAGCGAGAATGGAATGGCTAAAAGGTGGAAATAAGAATACTAGCTTCTTTCACCCTAAGGCTTCCCAACGACACAATAAGAACACTATTATCGGGTTAGAAAATGGGAATGGTGCTTGGTGTGATGATAGAGAGGATATTCTTAGCACTATAGAAGAAGACTTCTTGACCATTTTAACATGTACATGTCCAAATGCATCCAGAATAATGTAAGTTACAGATTGTATTGACAGATATGTTTCTGATTCAATGAATGAGTTCCTTCAAGCAGTATACATAGATGATGAAATAAAAGAAGCAGTATTCTCTATAGGACCAATCAAATCCTCATGCCCAGATGAACACCATCCATTTTTTTTTAATCAATGCTACTGAGAGGTTATTGGTAAGTCTGTTTCTGAGGTTTGTATTAAAATTTTAAGTTATGAAATGCCGGTTGTCGGTTTGAATGATACAAATGTGGTGTTAGTCCCAAAAACAAAAAACTCAAGGAAGGTTTTAGATTATAGACCTATCAGCCTTGCAATGCTTTGTAAAAGATAACTTAAAAAAAAAAAGAACAATTGCAAATAGGCTTAAGAAAGTCCTCCCTGATATCATTGATAAGTCTCAAAGTGCATTTGTCCTTGGGCATTCTATAATAGACAATGTGATCACTTCGTTTGAAATGATGTACTCCTTAAGAAGGAAAAGAGGAAGTGGGAGGCAAGGTAAGAAAGGATTGGCAGCTCTCAAATTAGACATGAGCAAGGCTTATGATCAGGTTAAATAGAATTTTCTCCTAGCTATGTTAGAAAAACTGGGTTTTAATGCATCTAGGATCTCAATCTTGATCAATTGTGTTTCCAAAACCAAATTTGTTTTTGTAATCAATGGAAAACCAGGTAGGTCAGTGATTCCATCTCAAGGTATTTGCCAAGGATGCCTCCTCTTATTGTATTTGTTCTTAGTATGCACAGAAAGTTTTTCTTATCTCATTAGATGGGAGGAAAAGTGATGAAGTCTTATGAGTTTCTCATTTACTCATAGAGGACCAAAAGTGTCTCACTTAGTTTTGGCGGATGACAGTTTATTATTTTGTAGACATAACTTGGAAGAAATTCATGTTGCAAAGGAGATTCTTACTACTTATGAAGCATTTTCAGGACATTCCATCAATTTTCAACTCAAATATTAAAGAAGATTTGCAAATGTCCATACAATAAGCACTTTGTTGTCTATAGCTCACACCTATGATAAGTACATAGGTCTTCCACCCTTTATAAGCAGAAACAAATAGGCGTCTTTTGTTTCAATTAAACAACAAGTTCATTGGAAGTTTCAAGTTTAGAGAGAAAATATTTTCGATTGGCGAGAAGGAGATTCTTATTAAGTCAGTAGTACAAATAATTCTCGTATATACAATGAACATTTTTTAATTGCCAATGTCGCTATTTCATGGTCTTCATGCGATGCTAGGTCATTTCTGGTGGGGAGGTACAGACGAAAAGAAGAAGCTCCATTAGTGATAGTGGAATAAGCTGTGCATAGAAAATAAGAAAAATGGTATGGGATTTCGAGATCTGGAAATTTTTAATCAAGCCTAGTTAGTAAAACAAGCTTGGAGAATAATTCAAAATCCAGATTCCTTGGTGAGAAAAATATTAGAACATAAGTATTTTAGAATGGAGAATTTTTTGGAGGCTAGTCTAAGGTCAAATTGTAGCTCGGTATGGGGAGGCATCATATAGGGCCGAGATGGTCTTATGGTCGGACTAAGATGGAAGGTAGGATATGTACTTCCTTGAAGGTTTTTGGCGATCCTTGGCTCCAGAAACCATATCTTTTTAAGCTTATTACATTCCTTTGTGAGTCTATAAAGAATTTGATAGTGTCAAACTTGATAGTAGAGTAGGGTATTTGGAATTTTAACTTGATTGCAATAATCCTATGGCCAATTGATGTTGATTTATTTCTAAATATTCCGTAGAGTTATGGAGAAGACTCAAATAAAATAGTTTGGCATTATGATTATAATAGGGTCTATTTAGTTAAATCGGGCTAAAAAGCCATAATGAATATGAATGATCAAAGTTCAAGCTCTGGAATTGGGTGCTAAGGTTAAAATTTTTATGTGGTGAGCATTATGCGATATTATTCCCAGTTGCTTTAATCTTGCTCAAGTGCCTATCCGCGATGCCAAAACGGAACTGACACAATTTTACATACTCTATTTTATTACCTTTACTCGTACGAGGTTTGGAACAAGATTTATTTTTAGGAAGAGCTATGGCAATTTGTTTGGCAGTCTTTTGCTGGTTTGGCCTAATTTTGCAGTGAAAATCATGTAAGTGTGATCTAGAACCCGGTGTTTTCTCTCCTCGATGCTCTAGGGAGAAAGAAATGGTGTTATTCATGGTTGCCAACCTCGTCCTACAAATGTTATCCTTCAAAATGTGGAAGATTGAATTATGGAGTTTAGAAATACTTAGCACAAAATCATTTCAACTCCGTGTGGTGATCAAATATTTGAACCTTCCTCGATTCCATCTTGTCAATGTAGGAGCTTACATTGAAAATCATTCAAGATATACTAGAGTTAGTGCTGGCATTAGAGATTCACATAGAGTTGTGTATTGTGCTTTGGCAAGACGTAATCAGGGCTAGTTTGGACCCCTACTTGGAGATAATTTAGCTATACGATAAAGTTTTAAAATTCTCTATAGTAAAAAGCCTTAAGATTTAATGAGGCGGAGTGTACTTCCTATGTTGTTGTACCCACCATTAGGAATAATCCATCTTTATCAGTACATATTCCTTTTATTTTTGACATTAGAGTCATGTGTAATATGATGGGTAATGTTTCTTGTAATTTTGCTCCTGGATCTAGAAACAAAGTTGCTCGTAACCTTGCTAAGTTTGGTTTTCTTTCCATTAATAGTAGTTTCTAGCTCAACAAGACTCCCAGTTTTGTTGAAAACGTTGTGATGATGGTAATTTTGGTATTATTTCCAATGTTTAATTATGTTTCATTTACCTATATCTTTATCATTTTTTGATTTTGGAGCATAATAAAGGTGATATATCTATTCAACCTAAACTTACTTTTTTTTTTCTTCGGTTTCTTAGCTAAATGGCCGAACTTTGGATTTAAGTTTTAAAAATGGTTATTTTTGAAATACTATTAAAAATGACCGAATTTATCAAAATGCTTTGCAAAATGGTTGAGTTTATTTTTTTATTTTTGAAAAAAAATAAAGGAAAAATATCAATTTTACCTACAATAAATGATATACTGATATGATATTGATTTACTAATATATAAAAATTGATATACTAATAAAATTAATATACTTTACTAAAAATGATTATTTTGCAAAAAAAAAAAAACAGACATTTAAAAAATTGGTTTAAGAAATGGACATTTCTTAAAATGAGCTAAAAACAAGAGGCAATTTCATATATATTTATATATATATATATATTTATATATATATTCTTCTTTTAGTGTGTTGTGGCAATTTATTGAGGAAGGCCTGATGGCAGTATTATTGGAGCCAATGACTTTTAATACTTAAAAAATATATATTTTATTAAGACAACTATTGACTTTTCTAAAACCATTTTGAAGAGAGAAATAAATAGGTTTTCAAAGTTACTATAAAATAAATCAAAGAAAAACATTCAAAAAGTTTTTTTTATCATTTTTTTCAACGTTTTTGGTTAGAGTACTCTTTTTTTTTTCATCTGAAAAATTGATATTCGAAATAATCACTATTTAATTTAGTACTAATAAATTTAAAATTTAGACATTTTACTACCATAAAAATTAAAAATGTTGCAAATTTGGTTTTTCTGCCATTGTCAGTAAAAAATTTGGACAGAAAATATATTAGCTATCAATAATCAATGGTAGAATGGTATTTTCAATTAGAATTGGACAAGGCAAACGCGTATTTGGAATTTTATCTTTTTCCAGTTTAGATTTTGATTTTAGGGTCTGTTTGGTTACAATGATGTAATGGTAATGATAATGATAATAATCATCAGAATGGAATAGAAAATGAATAATAATATAATTATGTTGTTCGGTTAGAATGGTGGAATTAGTAGCTAAATGAATATTCCTATATTTGGTTAACTGTGAAAATGAATGGAATTAGTTATATAATGACAAAAATATCTTTAAGCTTAAAATGAATATTTAAGTATTTTAAATTACATTTAGTATTAAATTATTTTTTTTAATTAAATTACTATTTTATTAAATTAATTATATTTAGTATTATTATATTAATTATTTAAAAATAATTATTACATAAATATTTCATATATTTAATAAAAAAACGCATTTGACAAGAAAAAAATATTAAAATTTATTTCATAAATAAAAATAAAAAAAATATTATTTTCTTCATAAAATACATATTCTATTATTTTCTTCATAAAATACGTATTCTTAATAATTTTCTATTTTTTTTATTAATATCACATTTTTTTACAAAGTTAATTGGAGAAGAGAGAAAAAAGCTAATGAAATAGAATGGATTTCCATCCAAGGTTGGGTGGAATGCAATTTCATCAAATTGTTTTCTATTGGAAAACTTATTTCCATTCTGACATCCAAACAAACATTAGAACTGGGTCATTTTGGAATTTTTTTTTTCTCTTTTCTTTTTCTCCAACCAAACAGGCCTTTAAAATTTCGATCTCTTACTAGTTAAGTAGACAATTATTATTTTTTTCAAATGTTTAACTAATTTACTACTATTATTAGATTCTATCACTTTTATGAAGGAATTAGTCAAGCATATGTCAAGAATCTATCAAGAATTCGTCAAGAGTCTATCAAGAATCTGTCAAGAATCTGTCAAAATAGTCAAAAATTTGCCAAGAATTCATTTAAAAAAGTGGTATAGTGATAAATTTAATTAATAAGAAAAAAATGGCATTCACCTAATTTTTTCAACTCTTACTGCCACAAAATATACTAATGTTGATTCAAGAAATTGGATCGGAAAACACATTAAAAGTTATCGTGGCAAAAGCACTTTTGCTTCAAGTTCATTCCGGTTAGTGGCGTTTTCTTCAACTTTTGTCTTTAGCTAAGGTTGGATGCATTTGTTTTAGGGATTTAGTGTAAAAATTTTGTTTGATTATTTTAAGCGATTTAAAAAGTGTAGATTTATNTATTTCATATATTTAATAAAAAAACACATTTGACAAGAAAAAAATATTAAAATTTATTTCATAAATAAAAATAAAAAATTATTATTTTCTTCATAAAATACGTATTCTTAATAATTTTTTATTTTTTACTAATATCACATTTTTATACAAGGTTAATTGGAGAAGAGAGAAAAAAGCAAATGAAATAGAGTGGATTTTCATCCAAGGTTGAGTAGAATGCAATTTCATCGAATTGTTTTCTATTAGAAAACTTATTTCCATTCTGATATCCAGACAAACATTAGAATTGGGTCATTTTAGAATTTTTTTTTTTTCTCTTTTCTTTTTCCCCAACCAAATAGGCTTTTAAAATTTCGATCTCTTACTAGTTAAGTAGACAATTACCATTTTTTTCAAATATTTAACTAATTTACTACTATTATTAGATTCTGCCACTTTTATGAAGGAATTAGTCAAGCATATGTCAAGAATCTATCAAGAATCTGTCAAAAATCTATCAAAATCGTCAAGAATTTGTCAATAATTCATTTTAAAAAGTGGTATAGTGATAAATTTAATTAATAAGAAAAAAAATGGTATTCATCTAATTTTTTCAACTCTTACTACCACAAAAAATACTAATGTTGATCTAGCCTATCATTGTTTGTCAAGAAATTGGATCGGAAAACACATTAAAAGTTATCGTGGCAAAAGCACTTTTGCTTCAAGTTCATTCTGGTTAGTGGCGTTTTCTTCAACTTTGTCTTTAGCTAAGGTTGGATGCATTTGTTTTAGGGATTTAGTGTAAAAATTTTGTTTGATTATTTTAAGCGATTTAAAAAGTGTAGATTTATTTGGGGAAATTTAAGTTATGAATTTGGATGTTAAAAACCCAGTTCCATATCAAAATTGACATCTTAAAAATCTTCCTCTCCTGAGTTAGTTGAAGAACTTAGAAGTCCAAACTATTTTCCCTATTAAGTTGTCATTCACTACAATAGTTTTCTACAAAGGAGATATTTTGGGGTTGAACGAAAAAATTAAGCTACATTTCTTTCGGGGTTTAGTTTAGGAATTTTCAATTTTTTAAAGGGGATAAAAAGCTGAGATTTACTTTTGGGTTTTAATTAAATGCTAAGATTTATTTAGGGAATTGAGTTCAGGAATTTTACCCTAGTTATTTTTTACATATGTTTTGTGTCCAATTTTGGATAGATCTACAACATCAATATTTTTTCAAGGTAGTAAGATATCTAAACTGAAAATTCAAGGGCTCAAATAGAAAAAGACAAAATTTCGAGGACCAAAAATGAGGTTACGTTGTCTGATTATAAGCAAAAATACCGCTAAATCCCTGATGATTAATCAAATGAATTTTTGATCGACAAGGACGGAAGGGCCAAATATGTAATATATGCATTTTTCAGTATATTAAAATATCTAAATTTAAAAGTCTAGGGCCAAACGAAAATTTTCAGTAGCCAAAAGAGTCTTTAACCCTAAAATATAATAATATTCACATAGAAGATTCCTTTATACATTTTTATTTGAGTTTCTTTCAAAGTTTCAGGTCAAAAGTACCAAAAATTTAGAAATTTTAAAATTATTTGAAAAATGTGTGATTGATTTAGAAAAATATTATTTTTTATATTTTTTAAATAATATTTATAATAAATAATTAAAAAAATATCATTTTTTCTTCAAAATAGATATTTTTAAATGGTAATTGAGATAACGAGTTAGATTACTTATGGTAATCAGTCTATTTATTTAAGGCAACTGGTTAGGTTACCTGAGGTAACTTGATTGATTATTTTAAATATCTCATCAATTAATAAAAGTAGTATTTTCTAAATATTTTTGAAAGTAGTATTTTTCTAATTAAATGAAAGATTTCTTAAACAATTTCAAAATCTGATTTTTCAATTTTTTTTTTGAAAAATTACCACAAAAAAATATATTAAATTTCCTCTTTTTTATTTTTATATATTGTATCTATTTTTTTTTGAACATTTTTGGTTTAAATTTTTAACTTAATTGCAAGAAAATAAGTAAGCCTTTAACTGACGAAGTGGGTTGACTCAAATGGTAAGAGCACCCACTACATAGGATCTTGGTTTTAGGTTCGAATCACACCAGGAGTAGGCCTGAAAACCTATTATCCTTAATCGGGTAGAGTAGGGATTGAATAGTAGTAGATATTTTCCTTTAATTTGTAATAAGTAGAGGTCATTAGTTAAGTCTCACTTTTTCTTTTTAATAAAAAAAGTAAGCCTTTAACTAACAAAATATTGTTTTTTTTGAAATTATTATTAGTTTAATTTTTAAAGTAGAACAATTAATTCAAA